>CM021108.1:324291554-324636279 GCA_007115665.2 Sequoiadendron giganteum
AATAAAAAAAATCAATGTATATTAATTTAGAAACTTATTTTTATATGGAATAGTAAATTTAGAAAAACTCTTTCATACTTAATTTTCTAAATTTTAGAAACTTCTTTTTTATTGTATTTTAAGTATATTAATTTAGAACTTACTTTTATATGAAATAGCAAATTTAGAATATTCATTTACACTTGATTTTCTAAATTTAAGAAACTATAATATTTTACTTATTATAATTTACCTTTATACCAACTATGATATTGAATTTTATAATATTATAAATAATATTTTATTTGTTGATTAGATTTATGCACTTATGTTTGCAAATATTAGATAATATATTTTTAATTATTGATTAATGGATTGTCAACATAACTTTATAATTCCAATATAATTGTTCTAGTTTCAATATAAAAAAAATTATCATATAATTCCAAAACATTAAACTTTTGAAGAAAGCAAACTTGGAGTCCAAAATTTTCTCTATATAATTTTTTCTATATATTTAATTATTTATGTAAAATTATTTAAAATATTTGAATGAATTTTATTTTTTTGAAAAAATGGAAATCTAAAAAATATATTTAAATTTATCACTATTTATCTTAAATAATTTTGCATAAATAATTAAAAAAATATATCCAAATATAAAAAATTAACCCATATAAAATTATACATCAAATAATAATAAGAACTTTAACAATGAAAATATGAAAAATGTATTGAATTTATCTCCCTAATAAATACTTATCTTAAATAGTTGATTTCAAATATCATGTTATTCAAAAAATAGTTATTATTTTATTATAAATTAATAGTTTCTAATTTTAATTTTGTGATAATTTTTGCATCTCCAAATGTGCAAATATTAGTTGAAAAGTGGCAAAAAAATAGAAAAAGCCTAAAAAAAAATCAATGAAATTGCAAAATAAAAATATTATACTCAATTCCACATAATCCGTTCCTTATCGACTAAAATTTTTTAGCCAATAATATTGAAGAAAAATAATTTTGAAAATTAGAAAAGTTAAAAAACATGCATTTTACTTCAGAAAAAATTCAAATATAATGTATAAAAAAAATTGGTTAAAATTAAAAACATTAATCACTAATTAAAATCTGACCTTTCCATAACAGAAACTAATAAATATACTTATCAAATTTCTTATAATACTCATTTACTATTTACTAAGCTGAACTAATCTAATTTTGTTTATATACATTTGATTATCCTAAATTACACATAGGAAAAGTTTAATTTCCTTTACAAATATATAACTATATTAACTCAGTGATGGAATTCATTCTGTAGATTTTCGAAACTACTAAAATAGAATTCAGATTCTTACCTCCAACGATAAAAATATAAAAATCCAAAAGGAAAGAGACTAATTAAAATGACAGTCAATTATAGAAAGTGCATTATATAGATCAAATTCAAACCTGCCGGAGTTCGAACCAACGACCTAAGTATATCTTACGGAAATCGTATTCAGTACAGTCCTCCACTCTATTAACTGAGACTTATAATATTTTGCTCTATTTCTATTAACTGAGTAAGGATTAGACTTAAAATATTTCATAAGATGAGATATCAAAACAGAAAAACGAAAGCTTTCCTGTAAGTCCATACGAGAAAATGGCAACAGATGTGCATCGTAAAAGTAGATTTAATCGTCGCTGAATAGAGAAGGGGTGAACTCCCCAGCACTGGCCTATGAAAATGAAATCAATCTTCAGAAGCAGAAATCAAGTTTCGTTTTGGTCGTATCAATGGAAGGGATATTCCAAGAATTAAACTGAGGACATCTCGCACTAAGATAGAAAAAGATTTCCATGTTTAATACTTCGAATTAATTCTTCTCAGAGCAAACAAGATGGATCAGATAAAGAAAATGTCAGAAGTGGGATTTGAACCCACGCCCTCGTTGGAGGACCAGAACTTGAGTCTGGCGCCTTAGACCACTCGGCCATCCTGACCGTACGCTTATTTTTTGCAAGTGTCAATTAATTAGTGATAATAAAAGTTTTGGTAATGCATTCTATTTTTATTTGTAAATATAAAAACAAATTTTCAAATTCAACTCATGCTGAATCGAGTACTTGGATTTTTGAATGAAACTAAAATATTTTCACACTACCTTCTTGCTTGATATATCGTTTATATTATGGTTTTAATTTTTAGGGTTGAGTATGATATATGAGGTAAAAATTTCAACTAAGGTTGGTGTATAAATTATTTTGGATTTTAAATAAGATAATGTTTTTATAAGTTACATATGTAATTGGAAGAGTTTCTAATATCATTAATGGATGATTTTTTTATAAATGTGACAATTGAGGATCAATCATTATCACTCGTTGTTTCTTTGAGACTATTTTTTATCACTTGAAGGAGGATACCCTCATTATGCTAGCATTTTAAACATTTTATATTTACATCCAAATTGGCTAGGAGGTCAACTAAGGTATTGTCTCCCCTAAATACGCGATTCATTTTTAAAAGACACGATAGATATACTTTGTCTCCTTGATGATATCTCTAGATGACAAATGAGGAATAAATTCAATGTTGAGCAGCCTAAGATGATTTTGGAGTCACCTCCAAGGATTAGGTTATTGATGCCCTTGCCTATAGCAAGGATTGTGCCTCATAAAGTTTTCATGGATTCAACAAAGTTATTAGTTTGACTCCCTTTATTCTCAACATAAGCACATATCATATGATTTTGCAATCTATGATTAAACCCCCTTCCCACTTGGCCTAGGTTACCTTTTGATGAACCATCAAAGTTTACTTTAATCCAACTAAAATCATTTGGGTCCACTTGGTGCTATTTCTTTTGAATATATTAGTAATGTCCATATTCTCCATTTTTTCCACCATATTCTAGTTAATGGTTATAAGGATTTCAACCTCAATAAGAGGCCACTTGGGTTTCTTGATTTTAGCCACACAAACATTTCCTCAGATGTTCTGGATAATCATCTCCAACATAACATACCAAGATTTAAAATAGTTTCTAAAAATTCTATTGTTCCTTTCCTTTCAAATCCCCAACCATAATACACTAGAGCCATGTCCCAAATTCCCCTAATAAAGGGAAGTTTAAAAGGTGAGGACTAGCTATATATCTCTCTATTCAAATTTGTATTATAGATCCATTGGGTGTTAATTTTTTTCATAATCTTAATTCTAATCTTCTAAGAATAGGGATAGTAAAAATGGAGGTGACTATTAGACTCCACTTTTTTCTTTCGTAATACATATTTATTAGCCTTTTGTAATCTAATTTCCAGGACCCCCTTGAAAAATCAGGTTATCTTTCAAAATTTAGTTGTCATGAACTGGTGATGTTTTGAGGGTCTTGTATAACTCAGGTAGTAATTTTCTACGTTACTCAAACTTCTCGTATGTTCGCCTCGTAGCTTCCCATTCTTATTCGAACATACGGGCGATATTTTTCTCAATTACTTGAACTTAATAAATCTCTGTTTGGTGTATTCTTGGGTTTTAAATAGAGCGGGTAGTGTGTTACTAAGTTGATCTAATTTCCCTATTTACCGCCCAGGAGGAAATTATGGCTCTATTAAGAAGCAGATGATGTTTTGCAGCCAAAGATGAACTTGGGCAGTAAGTTACAAAGTTATATGAACTACCCACTCTTCCACCCATGTAGATGTTCCTTTTCAAATTTTTGAAAAGTGGTTATAGAGTGGTAGTGATGTGAAGGTTGACACATGTCGACATGATGCAAACTACATTTAATGCCTATCTACTTACACATTTCTTGTGGGGAATTAAAAGGAAAAATTGTGCCAAGAACAAATATTCTTTAGCTTCGACATTCACTCTGGGAGACACGAAGAAAAGGGAGCACACCAATGCAGACTTCCGTCCTCAGAATCCGGGTTCGTTTTGAGGTATTTTTGTCCCTATCTCTTATGAACATACTATTTTTAGGCTTGTTTTTCCTTGCATTATAGACTACCTGGTGAAAATTTGTTCAAACCCTAGTATTCTAGAAATGGCCAAAATTAAGTATCAAGGGTATGAGTACGTCGCAGGGTTAACATGTGACAAGCCCGAGATAGGAGATACTGAACTAGGGCCGATTAATATGAGTGAGATCAAAGAGAAATTCAATGCTCCTAATCCACCACCTATCATACAAAGGGTAATTGAGAGCGGGTTGGTAGAGGCAACCACCTTTCCCGTAGCTATCTAATGCCCCGAGTTAATCCTTGAATGTATTAGGCATTATAATGCTCAAACCCGAGAGATAAGAACTAAAGATAACCGTTTGGTGGTCAAAATTCGAAGGGACACCTTCTCATGTGAGGCCCAGGGGAGGAAAATCTTAGTTACCTCAGAATTTACACATGAATCATTTTGCAAAGGAAATATCCGACATGATTATGTTACTCAACATAGTACGGGGAAATGAAGACACCTTTGGGTTTCAAGAATGGATGTATTTCTTTGTGTAGATTATACTGGAAGGAACTCAATTCCTAGACTGGGTGACCCTTATTAGTGACAGGTTACATGATCAATCAGTTTCCTTTTCCTCTAATAGGGAATTCTTCATGTCCTCCTATTTGATTTACGCTATTGCAAATACTAGGCCTTGGTCAGGTTTGAGACCAAGCAATATTCCTTGTGATCATGTGCCTATTTTTTAATACTTTGACAAATTGCAGTTAACTAAAAGTTTTCTTCATCGCAGGAAGATATCAGATACCCTCACTATGAGGATGACAAGGGAATTGTAGGGGAAAATGGAAATGCGGATCTTGCCTGAAGCTATGTAGTTTGTTAACTTTTATGGAAGCCATTTCATTCAATTCCACAAATTTTCCTATATAAGGGTTGGCGGTTTCACTACCTTTCCCATCAAACTCCCAAGGCACCATGAGGACAAGTTCGTAGTGATTGAAGTCTATAGATAGTTGGCTGATGTCAACAAGAGGTGTCAAGAATGAAGAAGGGTGACAATGCAATTTCTAGTTGGATTTGGCCCTTACACATGTGAGTCCATGTTAGACACCCTTAATATAGAAAAGGAAATTACCAAGTACAATCTGTAGACCTATGATGAATGTTTTCCTTTTGATCTTAAGGATTATGTCAAAGATAATTTGAAGTTAGGTCCTAGTTTCCTTCATTTACCTACTCTAGAGGACTATTGGGCAGCTTGTTTTGATGAATTTGAAGTGAGAAAGAGAAATTGGATGAGATTTTCTTTGAGATAGATTATCACCTATAATTTGAGTTTTGATGTGCAAGGAATTGAGGATGATGGGTCAAATTTAGTGGACCCAATTTTCACAGTTTTAATAACCAATCGACCTATCCCTACTATGGATTGGAGTAGTAAAGAAAAAGTAACCATAGAGACTAGGGCCACCAATGTCTTGGAAAGAACTCAAGAATGGGTCACTAAGAAGAAGACAGAGCAATCTCACCCTAACACGAGGTCATAGAACACTCAACCAACATGAAGCAATGGGAAATATTATGTAATTATTGGAACCTTTGGGGTTCCTCCACAACTGGTACTATCTGGGGCTCAAGGTGATGGTGATGAAGAATCCCCTAACAAGGATATGCTTCTGCCAACTTGTGGAGAAGACCTCCCTAATTTTCCCATTCTAGATCAAGATAAGGGGGATAAGGGAGAAGGAGATACTTTAAAGAACATTGATATTATTTCTTCTTCCCGACCACCTCAGTCATTGCCCGATAGGGAGGTTGGTGAACCATTAAAACAAATATCTTCTCCACGCCCATCACAGGACGTCCAAACAAATACTCTCCCCCTTAATAGGACACTTTTTGGTTCCTCCTATTCCAAGGCAACCAAGTCTCTAATACCCCTATTTGGTTAGAAGACACTCTATCAAGAAAGAGGAAAGCTATACAACTGGATCTCCCGAAGCAGGATATGGTAGGACAATTGCTACAAAGAACTCCAAAGCCTAAAAATTTGAAAACCACTACTCCATTAATTGATGATGTCAGGTTAGGTAGTTTATGCCTAGAAGTAGCTCGTCCTACTACACAAAAAGAAGTCACTCAAGAAATGACCAGTGACTTTTATTTTTACAGGATTGACCTGGGACCTACTACAAGAGATACAAATGTACAAAGTTTTTAGGTATCTGCAGCAAGGATGGTAGAAAGGTCCAAGAAAGATAAAGAGATTAAAGATGAACTAAAAAGGAAAATCCAAGTCTTAACTGAATGTTTGAAGGCAATTTTTGATTTTCCACCTTAACCAATATCTCAAGTTGAGTTGTCCTCTGACCCCTTGGCTTTAGTAGGAAAAGAAGTAGTGAGGAAATGAAGAGCTACAAAAACTTTGGCAGAGTTGTTGTACAAGAATAGTGTAGTGGATTAATCAAGAGAGGTAATCAAGTTATCTCTGAGTCTCTTAAGTGCCTCCAAAGAGAAAATGCTTGAAGGATGGAAATATTGGATGAAATCACTACTGTTGAAAAGGAAGAAAGGACATGGAACCAGTATGAAAATGAAATAAAATCCATGACAGGCTTTGGGATGGAGAGGTTGGTTGCTAAAAAAATTGTATTTGACGTTGTTGATGGTTGTTGCCTAATTTGGAATAAAAGTGTGGAAAGGAAACTATAGGTCGTAAAACAGGGCTTACAAAAGCTTCAAGAAATTTGAGCTAAGTGTAAAACAATCCTAGATGAGATTCATAAGAACCTTGTCACTCTCAGATTGCGATATGACAAGGAGACTTGAGCGATGAGAGTGTTAAAGCTTTGGAAAGTGATTTTCAAAAGATAGTTGATGGAATTTTCAACTCACAGTCTTTCTACGTAGAGCATTTGAGAAAATTCAGTGAACTAGATCTCATCCTATCCCAAGCTACATGGCTCATGAAGACTTATGACCAGAGGATCAAAGCTGTTAAAGATAGCCAGCTAGCATGGAAGTTATGAATGGGGAACGTAACCATTCCACAACATAGAGAACTTCCACTCGTCATCAAGGATTTGCAAGCCTTAGGGAAACGACTTGCAATGTCCACAAAACCCGAAAGTGAAGCACTACCGTCCTAACTTTCAGTTGTTTTTATTTCTTGAAAAAGACTTTTAATTAAAATCAGTTATGGGAAAAGAAGTGGTTACTCACCCGCTATATATATGTATTCATATTTAACTGTTTTCTCTCTAGGCATTAAAAAGACCCGATATTATACTATATTGAATGCAATTTTTTTGTGAAGCAAAATCTTATTTGTCTGCGTGCATTTAGCTTAGATAGCCATTATTCTTAAATCTACGTGTTTAAGGTGTATCTTTATGTTCATGCTTTCCTGTGCATTGGTATATGCATCAATCTTTGTATTTGATTTTGATTTATAAGTAATATTGGGTCTGCACTTTTGTTATCTCATCCTATGCAGCTAGTCTTTGTGCTAGTACTTTTATAATCTATTTTATGTTCACTGGTCTTTGTGCTAGTATTTTCATCACAAGTTATATTCTCACAGGTCTTTGAGCCTGTTTCTTTAGTATTTTCCTTTGCACTTAGGATTAGGAAATTTCTTGTATTAAGTTTTCCTTTCCTACTTTTTGGTTAAAATTATACTTTTTTTTAGTTCGGTTAGTTAAATTCATTGCATATCATAGTGGGGAGTTGTACCTCCAAAATTCAAAGGAAATTCACAAATGAAATTGTGAACTTTCCAGAGTTGTTGGAAACAATTGCACCTCTCGAAGTTAAATAAATTATTTCTCAAGGTGCCCAATCTGTTAGCCAATAGATTTTTGGCGACTCCGCTGGGGAAGAACGAATCAATAAAATTTGAGCTACTTTATTTGGGTTTTTCATATTGATTATCTTAAACTCATCCTAGATTTTAGAAGACTCACCAGAGGGGAAAGAAGTCAAGGTGTCTTAGACCCAATTTTTGATTCTTTGCAAAGTAGTAACTTTTCCTATATTATTCCTTTTCAAAGAAGGGTCGGGGCTAGAAGTAGACCTGCTTCTCCAACTAGGGAACCTCCTGATTATTCAACTTCTTAAGCCCTAGTGTTACACATGGTTGTTCTTCCCGTAGTTATAAATTTCCCCCATATTATGGATAATCAACTTCCTGTCCCATGGGGGGCTGCTATAGGTCCTTTGAATCTAGGAAATAATTTACATGATTTACTTAAAGGCTCCTTTAAGAATCTACCCAAAGAACATATTGATGCTTTCTTTGCAGCTTGCGGTGTGCTCAGAGTACAAGAGGAAGATATAGCTCGGTTAGGCTTTTTGCAGAATCCTTGGTGGATGTTGCAGCACAATGGTTCTATCAACTACCACATGGTTCAATTAACAACTGCACAACTATGTTAAGCAAGTTTGAAGCCAGGTTTAAAAGTGTAGATGATGATATTTCTTTCCTAGTGCAAGTGACTCAGATGAAGAAAGCGACAAGTGAGCCTATGATAGAGTTTGTTTCAAAGTTTAATAGATTGTTAGCTCAAATCAATGTTGCTAAGAGGCCATCAATGGAGACACAAAAATATTTATTCATCAATGCACAACACCCAGATATTGGGTTACTCCATAAAAGACAGCCAATGAATACCCTAGAGGCCACACGAACTCTTGCTATCGAATTAGAAGATAATTTCATCATAGTGGGGAAGTTGAAAAGGGAAATGCATACCAATCCAAGAAATAAGAATCTTCCCTTATGTCCAACTCAACAAAGATTGGTGATAGAAGCTCCTCCAGGGGAGAAAAAGAAGAATATGTGTCCCTTTCACCTTGCCTCTAATCATGATGGATCAGATTTTCCTAATATGAATAGATTCATGCAGATGGCCACTATGAAGGAGGTCATTGAAGATGTTAATAAGGAAGGGACCCCTTCCAATTAGTATGGCGACTCTGTAAATGGGTACCTCAAGTTTGAACTTGAAGATGATAGAGGTGGAGATGTCTACATCACTCTAGATGAGCCTACTTGTTTTATTGTCACACGAGGACAATAAAACACCAATCAAAAAGGTACTTAGAATTCTCCTAAAAAAATTTCTTACTAGCGCTAGTGCTACTTTGAAGGGAGAAAATATATCACACGAGACCATAGAAGATTCTTCCAAATCTTCTAATGTGTTGTATACTGAAAAGTCTCCCAGAGCTTTTGATATTGTAGAATTTTGCAAGAATTCTAAATTATAAATTTCACAAGCAGAATATTTGCACATGAATCCTAAAGAACTAGATAGATTAATTGAATTTGTTAGACCAAGACAGTATGAGTCTCATGCAAGTTTATATGAACATATGATTAGCTCTCACAACTCTAGAACAAATGTAGCTTCCAACAGTAAAGCGTCTTCGGATCATAGACTTTTGATGATTATCCCAATCCTTTCTATGTGTCCCAACTCATAAATGGGTTCACGTTGAGTAACTGTATTATTGACTTTAGTGCTTCTGATAATGTAATGCCTACGCAAACTACTCGATCTCTGGGATTGAACCTGAAGAAGATATTTGGGAAATACTATTCTATGGAGTCCAAACAAGTTCCTCTAATTGGAAAAATTAAAGACGTGTAGGTTGCGCTTGTGGCTCATCCAAACAATTGACTTAAGCTCACCATTTTGGTAGCCGATATACTAGCCAACTATGGCATGTTATTAAGTAGAAGTTTTTGCAAAGACCTGGGCAATGAAATTCAACTAGATTGGTTTTACACTACTATACCTATTAGTAATAGGAAGGTAGGCTTAGAGCTTGAGCCTAAAGAAAAAATAACTGTGCTGAAATCAGAGGACCCTAAGGCTTAGATTTTGTTCGAGGAAGCTGAATTTGGAAATTACATGTTATTTTGAGATGAAGATAAAGAGATCAACGTGGTTGACTCAGGTTTAAATTCAAAACTCTGGATAATGGAGTTTGATGGAATCTACTCAAATTTTGGATCAGGAGTAGGTGTAGTCCTTATTTCCCCTTTGGGTGAGAAACTTCCTTTCTCTTATAAATTAGAGTTTGCAAACACCAACAATATCACCGAATATGAGGCCCTCCTATTGGGATTAGCTTAGGCAAGGAGTTTGGGAATAAAAAAAATTAGAGTCCTAGGAGATGCAGAATTGATTGTCAAGTAGGTACGAAATATTTTCACTATTAAAAATGAAAGGTTCAGACATTATAGGAATTAGGTGTGGGATGCCATAGAATTTTTTGAGGCATCTTGATAGAGGCCATTCTTAGGGAGAAAAACTCTAGATCTGATTCTCTAGCGGTTTCTGCTTCTCTTTTGTTACCTCATCCAGATTTGAAAAAAAAATCTTATAGGATTGAGTTAGTTTATCGTCCCAACATTCCTGATAATGTTAATCAATTACAAGTGTTTGAGAATGGCAAGCAGATTCAAGCCTTCTTGAAAATTGCTAAAAAAATTTCCCATACTTTCTTTGAAGGAAGCTCTAGTGTATATAGAGAATTTTTCCCTGATGACGTCAGTGAGTTGAAGGATGGGGTCATACAATTGAAAGGTAATAGAATCCTTAAAGGACTAGTTTCTTTGGAAGATCTTTTTGAATGGCATGATCGGTCCATTAAACAAAAAATGAGTGAATCTATCAATAGTTCTGGAGATTTTGAAGTAGTGAACATCGAGAGTCCTGATTTCGGACCAAAATGGTTTATATCAAAAAAAATTGTTCTCTAGAAGAAAGATAAAAGTTGATAGCCTTGCTCATTAAATACAAGGAGGTTTTTGCCTAGTGCTATGATGATCTTAACAATTTCATGGGTAGAAAATTCCAACATCATATTCCATTGAAGGGCGGGATATCTTCCTTCAGACAAAAACAAAGAAATTATAATCTTAAGGTAACATATGTCATTTTCAGGGAAATTGAAAAAATGCTAAAGGCTAGAATAATTTACCTGATCATCATTCAACTTGGGTATCCAAAATTGTTCTTGTTCGTAAAAAGAATGGCGAGGTAAGGATTTACGTGGACTTCATAAATCTCAACCAAACATCCCTAAAGGATAATTACCCACTTCCCAACATGGATCACATCTTACAGATAATTGCTGGCTGAAAAATGATGTTTATGTTGGATTGTTTTTCTGGCTATAACCAGATTAGTGTGGTGGGAGAGGACCAACATAAGATGACATTGACCATGCCTTGGGGAAATTTCACCTACAACAGGATGCATTTTTGACTTATTAATGTTGGCGCAACATTCCAAAGAGCCATGGACCTATCTTTCAGAGACCTTAGGAATAAGATCATTATCATTTACCTGGATGACCTGACAATGTTCTCCAAAAAGAGAGTGAATCACCTGAGAGACTTGGAGAAAGTGCTTCAAAGATGTAAAGAGCATGGAATCTCCCTCAATCCTAAGAATTCTATGTTTATAGTAACTAAAGTTAAGCTCCTAGGCCATATTGTGTCTAAAGAAGGGATAAGAATAGATCCTGAGTGATTCAAGGCTATCCTTCAGTTGAGCCTTCCTTCTGGTAAAACTGGTGTGAAGTATTTCTTTGAGCAAGTTAATATTTTGAGGAAATTTTTTCTAGAATTCTATGAGATAACCAAACATATAGTGGAAATGATGAAAGAACAACATGTTTTAAAGTGGAACGAAGCTAGAAAATAGGCTTTTAGTGACATCAAGGAAGCTATTTCCCAAGATCTTGTTCTGGTACGTCCTGATTTTAGAAAGGATTTCATTATTTATTGTTATGCCTTAGAACATACTGTATCTTCCATTCTACTTCAGGCTAACGAGAAGAATGTGCAAGTGCCCATAGCCTTTATGAGCATCTCATTGAAAAAGCATGAGCTCAAATACTCTCTAATAGAAAATCATGCTTTTGTAGTAGTAAAGGTAGTTAAGAAATTTTGATTTTATATTCTACATTCACATTCAATTGTATACATACCAAACCCTATTGTCAAAAGCATTCTTACCCAACAAGACATTGGTTACAATCAAAGGGGTAGTAGGATCGCTAAAGTACAAGAATATGAATTGGATCTTAAGCCTACAAAGCTAGTTAGAGGAAGAGGGCTCTGCAAACTAATAATATAAGAGCATAATGAATAGAAGGATGTGGAAGACCTCCCTTTGGTCCTAACCATTAGCCTTCAAGATGAGTGGTTCTCAGAAATTTCCTATTTTCTTACTTATGGACCCAAAGCACCTTTCGAAGAAACATAAGAGGAACCTAAAGCTAAAGGTGATCAAATACATTATTTGGGAAGACACTCTATATAAAAGGGGGTTGGATGGTGTGTTTCTGAAATGTGTAGACAAAAGTCAGCAGGACAGGTTATTAAATACTTTCCACAATGAAGCATGTGGGGGTAATTTTTCCTCAGCTATGATTGCTTTTCAGATCCTGAGGCATGGATACTATTGGCCAGACATGTTCAAAGATTCCTATTACTGGGTAGAAAGATGCAAAAAATGCAAATTGTTTGCAGGCTGACCTCACCTAGCAGCACTTCCCTTGAGGCCCGTTGTAGTTAACGACCCTTTCCAACAATGGGGCCTAGATTTCATCGGACCAATTATTCCCCAATCAAGTGGAAGTCACTCATATCATTATAGCAACATACTACTTTACTAAGTGGGCGGAGGCAATCCTTGTGAAGAGGACTACCTCAAAAGTGGTTTGTGACTTAATCAAAGAATACATCTTAGTTAGGTTTGGAGTCCCTTACAAACTAGTGATAGATAATGCAACAAGTTTTTCTTCCAATGAGATATCACTTTTTTGCTACGACTATGGGATCTCCTTATCACATTCAGTAGACTACTACCCTCAGGGAAACAACCAAGCTGAGTCCAACAATAAAAACCTAGTAAGTATCATGAAGACAGTGGTGGATGAAAACCAGAAGGACTGACATAAGAAGCTCTATGAAGCTTTATGGGCTAACAAGACCAATCCCCAAGAAATTAATTAGGATGACTCCTTTTGAGTTGGTTTATGGAGTGGGAAGTGTGTTTCATCTTCTATTGGAACTATATGTATGTAAACTACAGACTACGATCGAGGACCAAGAGTTTCGCTATGCCTTGGAAAGGATAATCCTATACTTGGCCAAGATTGAAGAGAAACATGATGAGATGGTGGATAAAATAACTATGCATCAGGCTAAATTCAAAAAGCTTTTTGATAGAAGAGCCAGGCCAAGGAATTTTATGGTTGGAGACTTAGTATTATTATGGGACAAACACATGGAACCCAAAGGCACTCACAGGAAATTTGATGCTCTCTAGACTGGCCCATTCAATATCACTCAGGAATGTGGACCCAATACCTTCCATTTGGCTTATACTAACAACACTCCTTTTCCCATTCCTTACAATGGGCAAGATCTCAGGCTCTACCAACTTTGAGTGCCCCTCTGGGGCCTTTCTCTTTGTAAATAGTTAGTTTAGCATTTTTTTTGCTTTAAGTTTTGTTGTGCTTTGCGCATGTCAGAGATTTGTAGTTTATATATTTCTTGACTCTGTTTCCCAATGGATAAGACACTGATCATGCAAGCTTGCTTCTGGGTTCATTGCTTCATCCTTGTCAATCTCCATCCCCAATTAGAGCCATTTGTTATCTAATTTTTGGGCCTCCCTTCAAAATTCATGTTTATATTTCAAAATTTGGTCGATTCATGAACTAGCGATGTTTTGAGGGTATGGTATAACTCAGGCAATAATTTTATACGTTACTCAAACTTCTCATATGTTCGCCTTGTAGCTTCCCATTCTTATTCAAACATACGAGCAGTATTTTGAACAGTTACTTGAACTTAAGAAATCTCCGTTTGGTCTATTCTCGGGTTTTAAACAGAACGAGCGGTGTGTTACTAAGTTTATCTAATTTCCCAATTTACCACCCAAGAGGAAATTATGGCTCCATTAAGAAGCGGGTGATGTTTTTCAACCAAAGATGAACTCAGGCAGTAAGTTACAAAGTTACGTGAACTACCCACTCTTTCGCCCGTGTAGCCATTCCTTTTCAAATTTTTGAAAAGAAGTATATAGTGGTAGTGATGTGAAGGCTGACACGTGCTGACATGATGAAAATTACATTTAATTCCTATCTACTTACACATTTCTCGCAAGGAATTAAAAGGAAAAATTGTGCCAAGAACAAATATTCTTTAGTTGTGACATTCAATATGGGAGATGCAAAGAAAAGGAAGCACACCAATGCAAACTTCCATCCTATGAATTCGAGTTCGTTCTAAGGTATTTTTGTCCCTATCTCTTCCTTATGAACATACAATTTTCAAGCTTGTTTTCCCCTACATTGTAGACTACCTGGTGAAAATCTGTTTCAAACCGTAGTATTCTAGAAATGGCCAAAATTAAGTGTCAAGGGTATGAGTACATTGCAAGGTTAACATGTGACATGCCCGAGATAGGAGATACTAAACTAGGGCCATTTAATACGAGTGAGATCAAAGAGAAATTCAATTCTCCCAATCCACCACCTATCATATAGAGGGTAATTGAGAGCAGGTTGGTAGAGGCAACCACCTTTCCCATAGTTTTCCAATGCCCCGAGTTAATCCTTGAATGTATCAGGCATTATAATGCTCAAACCCGAGAGATAAGAACTAAAGACAACCGTTTGGTGGTAAAAATTCGAAGGGACACCTCATTGTGCCTGAAAATTCTTGAGAAAGAACCCTATTCACCCATGGACTTCACTAGTGCTCAAGTTGAGTTTTCCTTCAAGAAAGGTTATTATCGAAATATAATGGTAAGAAATTGGTTGGCAAGGCCTAGGGGAGGCAAATCTTAGTTACCCCAGAATTTACATAGGAATCATTTTGCAGAGGAAATATCCGACATGATTATGTTACTCAATAGAGTATGAGGAAATGAAGATGCCTTTGGGTTTCAAGAATGGATGCATTTCTTTGTGCAAATTATACTGGAAGGAACTCAATTCCTAGACTAGGTGACCCTTATCAGTGATAGGTTACACGATCAACTGGTTTCCTTTTTTGCTAACAGGGCATTCTTCATGTCCTCCTATTTGATTTATGCTATTGCAAATACTAGGCCTTGGACGAGCTTGAGACCAAGCAATCTTCCTCATGATCAAGTGCTTATTTTTAAGTGCTTTGATAAATTGTAGTTAAATAAAAGTTTTCTTCATCACAAGAGGATATCAGATACCATCACTATGAGGATGACAAGGGAACTGCAAGGGGAAACGAAAATACATCTCTCGCCTGAAGCTATGCAGTTTGTTAACTTTTATGGTAGCCATTTCATTCAATTCCAGAGATTTTCTTATGTAAGGGTTGGTGGTTTCACTTCCTTTTCAATGAAACTCCCAAGGCACCCTAAGAAAAAATCCATTATGTTTGAAGTCTGCAGACAACTAGCTGATGCCAACAAGAGGTTTTAGGAATGAAGAAGGGTGACAGTGTAATTTCTAGTTGGATTTGGCCCTTACACATGTGAATCTATGTCAGACGTCCTTACTATAGAAAAGGAAATTACTAGGTACAATCTCCAAAAGTATGATGAATGCTTTCCTTTTGGTCTTAAGGATTATGCCAAAGATAATTTGAAGTTAGGTCCTGGTTTCTTTCATTTGCCTACTCTAGAGGACTATTGGGTAGATTGTTTTGATGAATTTGAAGTCAGAAAGAGAAATTGGATGAGACTATCTTTGAGATGGATTATCACCTATAATTTGAGTTTTTATGTGCAAGGAATTGAGGATGATGGGTCAGATTTAGTGGACCCAATTTTCATGGATCTAATAGCTGGTCAACCTATCCCTACTATGGACTGAAGCAGTAAAGAAAAAGAAACCATCGAAGCTAGGACTGTTTATGTCTTGGAAATGACTTAAGAATGGGTCACTAAAAAGAAGATAGAGCAACCTTGCCCTAACACCAGGTCATAGAACACTCAACCAATAGGAGGCATTGGGAAACATTCTGTAATTGTTTGAACCTCTAAGGTCGTTCCATAATTGATACTATTTGGGGCTTAGGGTGATGGTGATGAATAACCCCCTAACAGGGATATGCTTCAACAAAATTTTGGAGAAGACCTCCCTAATTTTCCCTTTCTACATTAGGATAAGGGGGATAAAGGAGGAAATACTTTAAAGAACATTGATATTAGTTATTCTTCCCCATCACCTCAGTCATCGCCTGACAGGGAGGTTGGTGGACCATTAAAATAAAGATCCTCTCCATGCCCATCACTGAACATCCAAAAAGATACTCCCCCCATTAATAGGAGACTTTTTGGTTCCTCCAATTCCTAGGAAACCGATGTGTCTAATACCCCCATTTGGTTGGAAGACACTCTATCAAGAAAGAGGAAAATTATACAACTAGATCTCCCGGAGGAGGATATGGTAGGACAACAACTACAAAGAACTTCAAAGCCTAAAAAGTTGAAAACCACTACTTGGTTAATTGATGATGTCAAGTCAAGAAGTTTATGCCTTGAAGTAGCTCGTCCCACTACACAAAAAGAAGTCACTCAAGCAATCACCAGTGACTTTGATATTTACAGGATTGACCTGGGACCTCCTACAAGAGATGGAGATGTACAAATTTTCTAGGTATTTGTAGGAAGGATGGTAGAAAGGTCCAAGAAAGATAAAGAGAGTAAAGATGAATTGAAAAGGAAAATACAAGTATTAACTAAATTTCTGATTGCGGTTTTTGATTTGTCACCTCAACCGATATCTCAAGTTGAGTCATCCTCTGACCCCTTGGCTTTAGTAGGAAAAGAAGCAGTGAGTAAAATGAAGTGTTGCAAAAACTTTGGTAGAGTTGTAAAAGAATGGAGCAATGGATTAATCAGAAGAGGTAATCAAGTTATCTTTGAGTCTCTTAAGCACCTCCAAAGAGCAAACTCTTCAAGGATGGAAATCTAGGAAGAAATCACTACTATTGAATAGGAAGAAAGGACATGGAACCAATATGCAAATGAAAACAAAGCCATGATATGCTTTGGGATGGAGAGGTTGGTCGCTGAAAAAATCGTATCTAATGCTACTGATGGTCATTTCCTAATTTGGAATAAAAGTGTGGAATGGAAACTACCGGTCATAAAATAGGGCTTATAAAAGCTTCAAGAAATCCGAGCTGAATGCAATGCAATCCTAGATGAGATTCATAAGAAAATTTTCACACTCATATTGTGATATCACAAGGAAGGAGATGGGAGTGATGAGAGTGTTAAAGCTTTAGAAAGTGATTTTTAGAACATAGTTGATGGTATTTTTAACTCATAATCTTTCGACACAGAGCATTTGAGAAAATTCAGTGAACTAGATCTCATCCTATCCCAAGCTATAGGGCTCATGAAGACTTACGACTACAGGATCAAAGTCGTTAAAGATAGCTAGTTGGCATGGAAGTTACAAATGGGGAACGCAACCATTCCACAACATAGATAACTTCCACACATCATCAAGGCCTTCCAAGCCTTGCGGAAATGGCTTGCCACATCCACAAAACCCTAAAGCGAAGTGCCACTATCCTAACTTTCAGTTGTTTTATTTCTTGAAAAAGACTTTAAATTAAAATTAGTTATGGGAAAAGAAGCAGTTACTCACCCACTATATATATGTATTTATCTTTAACTATTTTCTCTCTAGACATTGCAAAGACTCGATATTATGGTATATTGAATACAATTTTTCTATGAAGCAAAATCTCTATTTGTCTGTGTGCATTTAGCTTACAAAGATAGCTGATATTCTTAAATCTGTGTGTTTAAGGTTTTTCATGATGTTCATGCTTTCCTATGTGTTGGTATATGCATCAATCTTTGTATTTGATTTCGATTTACAAGTAATATTTGGTATGTACTTATGTTAACTCATCCTATGCAGCTGGTCTTTGTGCCAATAATTTTATAATATGTTTTATGTTCGCTGGTCTTTGTGCCAGTATTTTCATTGCAAGTTATATGCTCATAGGTCTTTGAGCATGTTTCTTTAGTATTTTCCTCTACACTTAGTATTAGAAATTTTTCTATATTAAGTTTTCCTTTCCTGATTTTTGGTTAAAAGCATACATATTTTTAGTTCGATTAGTTAAATTCATTACATATCATACGAGGGAGCTGTACCTCCATAATTTAGAGTAAATTCACAAATGAAATTGTGAACTTTCCATAGCTGTTGGAAACAACCACACCTCTCGAAGTTAAATAGCCTATTATTTCTCAAGGGGCCCAATATTTTAACCAACACCAGGTAGAAACCCCAAGGCATCAAATTTTCAATCATGGGGATCTTCTCGTGATAGGTGGTCCACCAAAAGAAAGTGATTTAGGAATAAGGTTGTGTTTCCATAATCTTCCCCATTGAAAAGATGTTGATTGATAAACTTTCATAACAAGGTAACCAATATCGATCAAATAAATATTTTTGGGCTCCCATGGCCAAATTATTTCATCATGCCTCATCTTTATTAAGAATCTATGGTTTTTGATCTTAGAGATGAGAACCTTAAAGGAATTTTGATTAAAAATACCTACCATATTAGGGGAGAGTTTCCAACTACAATCCTCATTTTCTTAGTTTAAAATGGTCTTTGCTAAATTTCCAAATATTCTACTTAGTTCCTCCCTAAGAAGAGTATAGGGTAAACCATATTCTAGTATAGAGATAGTAATCCAAGGATCCTCCTAGAATTTGATAACTTATACGTCCCCTAGAATCAATTTGACCCATTTTCTCAATGTTTATTTATATTTTTTAGGTTATCCCAAAGAGTAGAGCTAGTTACAAAATGATTATTTGAGAGAGTGGAATGACCAAAAAAATTTCTCATATATTTAGCTTTCAATATGCTCATCAATTCCCTATAATATATTACTAATTTCCACCCCCCTATTATAATTAGGGCCTTGTTATTAATTTATTTGATTTTATAAAGATCCAATCCACCATAATTATCGTAAGAACACACATTATCCCAAGCAACCAAAGAGATTCTATGTTTCTCTTTCGTTCTTGACCATAAAAATATTCTTTGTATTTCTTCAATTTCTTAGCCAAACTTCTTATTATAAAAGAGAGAAAGAAGGTAGATAGGAATACTCTAGAATGAATATTTGATTAGTTGAATTTTTCCCATTGGCCTAAGAGGGTGCCTATCCATATGGCAAGTTTCTTCTAAAATATTTCAATGAGATTCAACCAAGTACTATTGTGTATTCTTCTAGCATAAAGAGGAATTCCTAGGTAAGTGGTAGGAAGATATTGTATGCTACAATTGAGGGTATTTGTAATATGGTTTTGGAGCCTTTGAGAAGTATAGAAGAAAAATAATCCACTTTTATCAAGATTATTTTTTTGTCCAAATAGTATGACAAAGTGAGAGAGAATATTTCTCTAGCCCTTATGGTAGCAGTCTCAAGAAGGATAGTGTCATCAACAAACATGAGAACAAGGATTGAGAGAATAATTTGGTCTAAATCTTTGATTTTTTCTATTTTTATACTTGACGCAATGTTCCTCCTTGAAACCTCAACCATAATGATAAATAAATATGGGGAGAGAGGGTTGTAGAGTCTAAGCTAATGTATTATAAACTTGGTAGAATCTACTCAATTCAAAGGGTTAACTAGCTAAACAGTCCACTTCACATTGCTTAAGACTATATTAAATCATCAACCAAGGTGCGTAAACTTATGATGGTACTACACTATATGTTCCTTCACGGACTTTTGTTCACCTAGATTATCCTATGCAAACTTATTCATACTATTCTACTTTGGTGGAATCCTATAGAATTGTAAAAAACAATAAAAGTAGTTACAAAACCTAATGGATATAGGTACCTGCAACATAAGTTGTTGTGACAATCAACTCCTTCAGAGCACAAAATAACTGTTATGAATCAAAACCAATAGGGTAAAAAGTTACACAAGATAAGTAATTTTTAATCTTTTTTTTTCAAGAGTTAAGCAAGGAAATATCAGAATGACACAACATTTCATTTTCAACATCATTTAAAGAAAGAGAATATCATCATTCATCATCATATAAAAGTACAACTAGGCATTAATATCAACATGATACTAATCTAATCAAATATAGAGTAGAAAGAGTAAAATTTAGAGAACCTCATCCGATTCTTGCACTATCCAAGACTCAACATGCCACTGTCGAGAGGGAAAGAATCATTTGACTGCTTTACCTCCAACCATGGACTCAAGCGGTCCCTTGCACACTTCCTAACTAGAAGAGGCCCTACCCTTCATCGAAAGGTAACGCTGGGAATCCTCTCAGTTGCCATCTGAGCTCTGGTGTAGTCTTAGTTCACCACCCTGCTCAACTTGGAATAAGCGTCTGACCTAGGGCTCTTTGGACTACCTATCTTGCCTGGTTATCATGCTCTATTACCAACTAGGGTTTAATGGACTAACTGTCCCTCCTGACTATCAAGTTCAAAATACAAAACTAGGGCTCTTAAACTATTTATCCTTCCCGTTATACATGTTCATACACAAAATCTAGTGTTCTCTTTATCTTGTTATGACCTAATGGTCGGGACTTGATACCATACTCATTTTTTGGTAACTTGGGTAAGAACTCATTACCCTCAAGGCTCCCTTTATATTAATAATTGATTAAAGTAAGGGGTAATTAACTCTTTTATATCTTACATATAAGCATACGTATAACTATATTTATTAATCATTTGAAAAATAGTTTAGGAACACTCACAAGACTAAAAACTCCAAACAGTCCCTTATGAACTATTCTTCCAACTCTTTATTTGCATTATTTATGAGTTCCAAAAGATTAAGTGTGAGTAACGAATTCTAGGATTTCACTACACATTACAAATTCATATTCCCTCTTCCTATGAGTAATGGTTGAGATTGTGCAACTTGGAAAGATTAGAGTTGAATGGGATTAAAGTACTCATGACTACTTTTGAAAACATCAGAATAGAATACTCAATTTGTAAAAACCCAAAACCTTATAGCTCTAGTGAACATACAAAACATTCTTTGATGAAGGAAATAGCCGACATGGTCTACATTAAACAATACTTATTTTCTTGCTTCAAACGGTTCTACAATAATTTTCTTCTTACGTAAAACTCTTAAGTTTCCTACCAGGGATTCTACCATTATTTTTACCTAGCCATGGATGTCTACTAAGAATTATCAAAATTTCCTTGCTCCCTACGTAGAGAGATGAGAAACGAAGAAAAGAGGATGGAGAAAGACAATATGATGGAAAAGAAGATTAGAAAATAGTAACTCGTTCAAAGCCTAATTCAAAAAATTACTGAACTGCAAGATTCACTCGACTGCACAGATAGAATTTTGCTACCTAAAAAGCCTCAATACAGAACAATGAAATCATATTAGTGGATATCATACATCATGCGATGATTATGATAATAATGGAACGTAGTTCGGTTACCTGTACCAAAGAAATCTCAATGGATGCAGTTGGTTCAAGTCTCTGGGGATGACTTCCTCTAGTTGAAGTCATTTTCTGTCTGTATACCCTTAGCTCCTTAGGCATAAATAACTTTAGTATTGTTGAATACTCTGAATGCTTGAGTTTGTTCCTCTTATGAAGTTCCTGACTGTGTAATAATGGCGATTGATTTCCTATCGTTCCACCAACCAACCCCCTCTAAGTCTTGTATTTTAGATTATATAATCCTCTACGTGATTCTTGAATGAGAACCTTTTCAAGAATTAGTTACCCCAACCATAAATATCACCCAGTGATGTCATTCAAGAAGTTTATGTGGTGAAAAGATGACTCCACTACCTCTTCAAATCAGTTACATTACCAAACGAATGCCCAATTCGAAGGATGGTTGAGCCGATATTGCTATGGCCATTGTGGCAAGATTACTACATTCAAGAATGAGGAGAATTTTAGAATTTTGAACATTAGAAATCTTCATTGGTTAAATATCATTCAGATTTCCCTCCTCCCTTTTCGTGAGCTTCCTGTGTGAGTGTCGGGTCTTGGCGTGTGCAATCATACTCACAATATTTAATACATTTATAATGTCAAATAAAATTAGCATTAAAGATAATAATAGTATTATTATTATTATTATTATAGCTCAACAAAGGAATTACAAGTCAAGTTGGAAAATATTCTATACTTTACCAAGAATGAATATTAAACAAAACTAATGACAGCTACATTACCCCGCTGTCTGGCTTGGTGAATTATACCAACACATTCGATAGTAGCATAAATAAAATAACACCTCTATGCTTATATAAAAATATATATTTATATTAAATTATACTTAGTTTTCTCACTTGATTATATAAATATGTGTATATAAATGATGACGAGACGGTAAATAAATCGCAATTCTTAACACATCTAAATCTGGAAATGACACTTCCTATGCAAGGTTACTTACCACCAAATAGATAGAGAGAACCCTAACTAAAGTTGACCAAAATTCACCCTATAGACTCGAAATCATATGGCAACATTGAGACTTTCCAAATGCATCCTTTCTACCGAATGATAACTTTCCCTCTTTTGTCCTATTGAGGCTTGATTTGTCTTGCATCATACTCACAAAGATCATGTATTTAGTTTGAAAATATCCAAATCATCATCTAATCAAATTTACATTAACAATTGCTTTGTAATATAAAAAAACTTATAACATATTTCCTTAAATAAGGAATCATGTACCCTTATCTCATCCAAAATATAAAGCAAACATCATGCATACATAACTCATTCAAAATGTAAATCAAACATTGTATTTTCCATCATAGTTTCATTATTTTTCCAAACTTAGCATGACATTGAGAAATTAATGAAAAGTAAAATCAATTTGATGATAAACTAGGGTGGTATGTAACATCTCTCCCCCTTAAGAATCATCATCCTCAATGATAAGCAATTCATAACACAAGCATAAAATAAAGTTTTTAATGAACATTTTCAGTCTCTTAACAAGTATGGAAATCTTTGTTTGACATCTTGGTAGTCTTCCCAGGTAGAATTATCTTTAGAGTATTGGTCCCACTGGACCTTGCATTGGTGCACATCCCTATTACATAGGTGGAGCCTACGTGTTTTGAGCACCCTGAGTGACTCGATCATGACCACTCCTGGATCCTGAACCTGTAGATAATTCCAATCAATCATGTGATTATTACCAGGTATATATTTCTTTAGATATGACACATGAAATACATTATGCATTTTAGAAAGTGTTGGTGCTAGAGAAATTCGATAAGCAACTAGGTTGACTTCCTCAAGAACCTCAAATAGTCCAACATAGCGAGGAGATAACTTGGATGAATTCCCAAACCTAATGGCACTTTTATGCGGCTTCACTCTCAATAGAACCTTTTCCCCCACTGTGAAATGTCTAGGTACTCTTTTGGCATCGACGTAGCTTTTCTGCCTATCATTGGCTTCTACCAATATTTTTTTGACTAACTTGACCCGTTCCTCCATTTTTGAAAACATTTTTGAACCAAGGCTAATCCTATCTTCTAGCTTATCCTGACTTATAGGAGTTCAACACTTTCTTCCATACAATGCTTCAAATGGGGCCATCTTGACAGTTGAATGATATGAATTGTTATAGTCAAATTCTACAAGTGGGAGGTAATCCTCCCACTTGTACCGTTGATCCATATAGTATACCCTCAAAAGGTCTTCTAAAACCTGATTCACCCTTTGTCTGACCATCTACCTCAGGGTGGTATGAAAAACTTATGTTCAGTTGGGTCCCAAGGGAGGTAAAAAGAGTTTTCCAAAATCTGGAGGTCATCCTTGCGTCCCTATCTGAGATGATCTTCTCAAGAGCACCATGCGGTTTGAAAACCTTCTGCACAAACTTATGGGCTATGATGGGTGCCCCATCAATCAAGTTTTTAGGAATAAAGTGTGCCACTTTAGTGAGTTTGTCTATCACAACTAAGATTGTATTATGCCTATTCTTAGACATGGGAAGCCCTTGTACGAAATCCATACTGATTACCTGCCACTTCCATTTTGAAATTTCATGTGGGTAAAGCAATCCTACCGGGTGTTGATGCTCAACCTTCACCCTTTGGCATTCGAAACATTTTTCCACATACCTAGCAGCATCCTTCTTCATTCATTTCCAACAATATAAAGTTTTGATTTCAGCCAAAAGCTTTATCACTCCATGATGTCCCAAATATGGTGCATCATGAACCTCTCTTAAGACTATTTTTCTTAACTCTCCCGAGTCAGGTACATACATTCTTCCCATATACCAGAGTAACCCATATGATTCAAATTGAAACTTGTCATAACTAGAGTCTTGGGGGTTAGCCATTAGAGCTTTCCTAACTTGTTGGTAGTATTCATCCCCACCAGATTGTTGTAGCACTTGACTACGAAAACAAGTTTGTATTGAGATCATGGAGGAAACATGCCTCCTACTGAGAGCATCTTCCAATTATTTCTATTTTCCTTTAACATAACTGATCTCAAATTCATAGTCAGATATTAGTTTAAGCCATCTTCTTTGGCAAGCATTCAAATTAGGTTGTGTGAACAAATATCATAAATATTGGTGATATGATCTTAATTCAAAGGGCCTATCCAGTAAATGATGTTGCCACATCTGCAACACATGCACTAATTTCGCAAACTCTAGGTCATGAGGGGCATAAATTTTCTCATAGTTCTTGAGTTTCCTAAATTCATAAGCTATCACTTTCCCATCCTGCACGACTACACCTCCTAATCCCTCACCTGAACCATTAGTGGTGACCACAAATTGTCCCTCAGGATCAAGAACTTTAAGAATTTATGTCGTACTCAACTTCTCTTTCAATATATTAAAGGCGTCTTGAAATTTTTTTGTCCATTCAAATCTCCCCCCTTTTCTCTGAAGTGAGGTAATAGGACAAGAAATTCTAGAGAAATTGCCTACAAACCTATTGTAATAACCTACTAGGCCCATGAAACTATTGAAAATCCTGAATACTTAGAGGGGAGGGGTGAATCAATATTCCTCTAAAAATATTAAAACCTTTAAATAGTTGTCCACATAACATAATTAAAATTACTGAACAAGACACAACACCACATAACACCAAGCTTTTTCTCATGGAAACCCAAAATGGGAAAAACCACGAAGAGGGTTAACTCTCAAGTATTAAGTAACCAGTTACAGAATACAAGGGTGGCTCACTACCCGAAAGACGACTTACAGTTGGAGAGAATATTATAAAATTGAACTGCTATAATTGAATTTGCATATGTATGAATACAGTTCTTGCTGAGGCACAAAACTTATGTACAAACATAGCTCTATCTAATTATATCACATATATCGGTTTGTAATATATATCAACGATTCACTACCATACATCATATGTCATATTTTTGTGTTTATGTCGCTTCATATATATGTACCAGATTTTCATATCCACTTAGTCGGCTTGCACCAGAGATATAGATGGATGAACACATTACACAATGTGTCGGCATAGATGCAAAAAGATATCCCATGCTATATCGAATAAGGCCAGACCAAAACTTGTGGTAACTGAAATCTTACATCATTTTTGGAACAGAGGATATGCTAGAGTTAATAATATTAGACCAATCAATGACATCAATGAAAAATATCTACAATTTCCCCCTTTGTCATTGACGGCAAAAAAAATATGGAATGCCAAAACTTCAAAAAGATAAACTCTAAAACTCTCCCTGAGATGACTCTCTTTGTTTTTTTTCAAAAAAAATTATTTTTCTCCCCCTTTTGACATCAATGAACAAGGGGTGCTGGGAGAAACTATTTAGGACATGCCAGATGTGCCACCAGAGAAATATTGCTTTATTTTTTGAAGATGGGTGATCCACTTTCCCTTATTATCATTCCACTGCGAGATTGCTTTAGTTAACATCTATGCATGAACTTGAATGGAGGCAAGAAGAGATTCTCCATCTATAATGGAGCAAGGTTCAAAAAGAGTAACCTGTTGTGCCTTCAAGATGGCATGGTTCATCAATGAGATGCTATCTACACACATCTCCTGAAGATTGCCTAAGGGAAGAATGATGTTGTCTTATTGTTGTTGTAGTTTGAAGTACCTTTTGTGCAGTTCCTCAATTGAGGATCTCCTAGAATTGGACAAATCTTCAGACAAATTGAAAGAATGGTATGCTTGCCGGATTGTTGACTCAATTGAGTCAATCTCTTTTCTGATATCGGTTGTGGCATTCGACCACTGTAGGATGTACACATACAAAGGTTTTCCTTCTTTGAGAAGGTCTTGACCTTTTGGGATTAGTTGATGAATATTGGAGAAGGCACTTGTGCACCATTCTTTTAATTCTCTCAAAATCTTGTTCCTTTCAGCTTCCTTTTCCCTATGGAGCTTTTCATTCATACATGCAGAGAGGTCCTTCACAACATTCATGAGTGTTCTGCTTTTATCTATGTTGCTTCCGAACTCAACAATATTACATTTTGGGATAATACTATGGAGAGAAAAAATGATCTCCTCAATCAAGTTATATTTTTCTTCTAACTCCTTGATCATATCAGCTTTGGCTGAGGCTTGAATGGATTCTTTGATTTGAAATTTCTAAATAGGATTAATTTTCTCAAGATCAAGAAATACCTTGGAAGAGGTGATCGGCTAGATCATAAGAAATGAAGCAAGTAAATTCTTCAAAGCATCATCGTAATAGGTACCGATGGAGATGCTACCAATTTCCTCTCTATTCTCAACAGTCCCTTCCTCTTGCTCTGATATCAATTGTTGAACATCTGGAATACTGACAAGGAAGGGGTGAATCAATATTCCTCTAAAAGTATTAAAATCTTTAAATAGTTGTCCACATAACATAATTAAAATTATTGAACAAGACACAACACCACATAACACCAAGATTTTTATCATGGAAACCCAAGATGGGAAAAACCACAGAGAGGGTTAACTCTCAATTATTAAGTAACCAATTACAAAATACAAGGGTAGCTCACTACCGAGTTGGCTCATTGTCGGGTTGGCTCACTACTGGTGGGATCATTGCCCTAAATACAAAAAACAACAATTATAGTTAAGAGATAGCTTACTGCCAAAGAGAATATTACCAAATTGAATTGCTATAATTGCATCTACATATGCATGAATACAGTTCTCGCTGAGGCGTAAAACTTCTGTACAAATACAACTCTATCTAACTATATCACATATATCAATAATTTTCGACCATACATCATTTGTCATCTTTTTGTGTTTATGTCGCTTCATATATATACCGGATCTACATATCCACTTAGTTGGCTTGCAACATAGATAGAGACAGGTGAACACGTTACACAATGTGTTGGTGTAGATGTAAAAAGATATCCCATGCTATACCGAATAGGGTCAGACCAAAAATTGTGGTAACTAAAATCTTACACCACTGTTGGAATAGAGGATACGTCGGAGTTAAGAATACTAGACCAATCAATGACATCAATGACAAATATCAATAGAAACTATGCACTTCATGCATATTTTTTGGTTTAGGCCATTCCAAGATTGCCTTTATTTTCACCAGATCTACCGTGATCCCTTCTATAGAGATGATGTTCCAAAGGTATTGTACTTCCTTTTGAAAAAACAAACACTTGGATAACTTCCCATATAGTTTATTTTCTCTCAAACGCTGCATCACAAGCTATAAATGCAAGAGGTGTTCTTCCTCATTTTTTGAATATATCAAAACGTCGTCAAGAAAAATAAGTACAAAATTTTCAAGGCAATCTCGGAACACACTATTCATTAAATTCATGAAAGTAGATGGTGCATTCGTCAGACTAAAGGGTAACACTGTAAACTTGGAGTGTCCATACCTTGTTCTGAAAGTGGTCCTATGGATGTCTTCATCCCATATTCTTAACTGATGGTATCCTGATTCAATATCGATCTTGGAGAATACTGTCACCCCTCACATTTAATCAAAGAGATCATCTTTGCGTGGCAAGGGGTACTTTTTTTATAGTGGCCTTGTTGAGCATTCGGTAGTCTATACACAGCCTTAGAGTTCCATCCTTCTTTTTGACAAATATTATCGGTGACCCCCAAGGTGAGACTCTAGATCGAATCATTCCCTTATCCAAAAGTTCTTACAAATACACTTTCAGCTCCATTAACTCAGTGGTAGTCATCTGGTATGAATCTTTGAAGATTGGCTCTAATCCGAGTATGAGGTTAATGGAGAAGTCAAATGCCCTTTTAGGAGGTAGTCTGGGCATTTCTTCAGGGAAAACATTTGCAAAATCCCTAAGGTAAGGATACTTATCCCATTCTAAACCCTTCCTCTCCAAAGCTTCCCCACTCTTCTCTACTGGAGTTTTTTGAGCTTCGTAAAACATTAAGTCATCAAAGAAAATGATTTATCAGTTTTCTCTCGGCTCTTCTAGTTATTCTATTTTGACTGAAAATAATTGACAACCCCTCCACTTATCCCTCTTAAGTTGCATTGTAGAGATATTCCTTAACTTAACCGGTCTTTCAATACCTTGGATGAGGACTTTTTGCCCTATATCATCTAAACATTCAACTATTTTAATGAAATAGTCCACCTTTTCCCTATTTCTACATAACCAGTTGATCCCTAGAAAGACATCGTAGGATTGTAAGGGAGCCACATAGAGGTTAACTTCTGTAGTAAAAATTGGAAAGTCTACCCTAGCCTCAAACAAACATTTCTCTACCCAATCCTTTAACTGGTTTGCATATTCAACTGACCAAGAATTTTACATATATCCAACTCTTCTAGAAATTCTACTTAAGACCTTAGGTGACACAAAAAAATTAGTTGCTCTGGTATCAATTAAAATTGAAATAGGTGTACCAAACAACATACCTAAGGTCTCAATAGGGGTTATTTTGTATTTAGCTTTCCTATTATCCAAAGCAATATGGATTCATTGTTGAAAGGCAGATTGTTGTGATGCCAGGGAATTTCCTCAAGGTGGAGGTCCTGATATTTTAGTGGGACACTAATTGGCATAGTGATCCCCTCCACAAGTGAAGCAACCCCCACATGGTCCTCACTTGTCAACTGGTTTCTCTAAAGCTTTCTAGTTCCTCCTACCATTATTGTTTTGTTTTCCCCCATTCCTCCTATCTCTACGATCTTCACCCTTATTCTCATGGTAACCTTTGACCCCCTTTCACTGGAAATTAGATTTCTCTCCCTTCTTCTTGAAGGGTTGGGATGATTGATTCCGATTATACTTTTTTTGGTTTTTCTCCCTATATGTAGCCAGAGATTTCAACCTTTGTTCTTGTTTAACCACTTTTTCATATACTTGTTCCATTGTAGTGGGACCATGGATGTCAACTTCTCCACCAATATGTGCATTCAGTCCCATGATGAATTTTCTAATATAGAATATCTCATCCAATTGATATTGAGGTACATACTTAAGGAGGTAGGTGAATTTTTCCCAATGTTGGTTGACCGTCATGTACCCTTCCTTCATATTTTGAAATTCTATCATTTTCTGATTGTAATATAGTTGAGGTAGCCACCTCTGTCTGAAGATGGTAACAAATTCATCCCAAGTTAGTTATTTTTCATTAATTCCTAGCTCCATCTTCTTGTTTGTCCACAAAGTGGATGCTTTCATAGCTAAGTGGTATGCTCCCCATATTGCTTTTGTTGTTTCTGAATAATTTTGAATTTTAAAGTATTTTTCCATTTCAATTAAAAGCTAGGATTTGACAACATCATCAGAATTTGACCCATCAAACTTGAGCAGGGTCACCTTTTTCATATCATAGGTTGATTCATGAGCCAATTTCTCTCTCTCTCCATATCTGATGACCTGGACCCTAAATTTGAATCCTCATGGTCACTCTATTCAGTATCCATATGGCGACTCCCCGAGTCACCCTCAAAGGTAGGCTCTCTTCTCGTCCTATCTCTTTCTAGATGATCCACCCTGGCCCTAGTTTCCTACAGGAGGGCCAACATCTGATCCATCTTTGCCTCCAAATTCCTGGAGGCCTGTCCTACTTCATGGCTATGCTCTTGATTACTTCGTGCACACTCTATTTTATTATTATCAACTCTTTCCTAGAGTTTTCCATTAAAAAATTTCTATTAGTTTAAGAGAAGATAAATTATATATATATATATATATATATATATATATATATATATATATATATATATATATATTCACATAAGACTTCATAGCATTCTACATACATTTTAAGGAAATAAAAATTCAAAGTTTAATTTTTGATTCCATTTCATTGACTAGAAACTTTGATTTTTATTCATCATCAAATTTGAAACAAGATTCACTTCTAAATAGGAGTGGAGGGTGTCCACCCTTCCAAATTATCGGAGCTAATTATAATAATTTCAACTGATTGATGCACATGAGGGCACTCAACTTCTCTTTTCTTTTTCCTAGGTGGGTTATTGGTAATACATTCACTTGGTACAAGATCATTAATTGGTTTGTCTAGTTCAATTTTTGAGGAAGATGCTTGTGCAGCTATGGTTGCCACAATGCTCACATGCATTCGAGCAACTAGTTTTATTTTAGCTCTATCATCTCTAATTTGTTCCATTGCATGGAAAAAGGTTTCTTCTTCCCCCAACTAGGCTTCATCTTCTACATTCGTTCCTTCAATGGTTCAAGTTAAGGATGCTCTTTCCTTCTTAGCTTGCAGATAATGAGTGTTACCTGTAATTGACTTCATAGTGGTTTTCTTTGTGAGAACCATTTTCTGACACAAGGTTACAAAAGTTAGTCTTAAAGTCATGCACAAACCTATGCAATGAGCTCATAGGCTCGAGTTTTTAACCATGCTTTGATTCCATGTGTGACAACCAAATCCTTTAGAGCACAAAATAATAGTTATGAATAAAAACCAATAGGTTAAAAAGTCACACAAGAGAAGCAATTTTTAACTCTTTTTTTCAAGAGTTAAGCAAGGAAATATCAAAATGATACAACATTTCATTTTCAAGTTCATATAAAGAAAGAGAATATCATCATTCATCATCATATAAAAGTACAACTAGGAATTAATATCAAAATGATACTAATCTAATCAAATACAAAGCAGAAAGAGTAAAAGTCAGAGAACCTCATCTGATTCTTATGCTATCCAAGACTCGACATGCCATTGTCGAGAGGGAAAGAATCATTCGACTACTTTACCTCCAAGCATGAACTCAAGCAGTCCCCCACACACTTCCTAACTAGAAGCAACCTTACCCTTCATCAAAAGGTAACAATGGAAATCCTCTTAGTTTCCTTCTAAACTCTGGTGTCCATGTAACTAACTTTGATGCACTACTAAGGATACCCTCCAACTAAGTACATCATATCTGGTTAATTTATGTGTTTGGGGTACTGTGAATTGACAAGTGCACATGTGGCTTCAGAACTTACTATGGCCATATTTTGGTACAACTGTACACAACTCAAGAGTATACTCTTAGTTCACCACCCTACCTAACTTGGAATAAGTGTATGACCTAGGGCTCTCTAGACTACCTATCCTGTCTGGTTATCATGCTCTATTAAAAACTAGGGTTTAATGGACTAACTTTCCTACCTGACTATCAACTTTGAAATACAAAACTAGGGACCTTAAACTATCTGTCCTTCCCGTTATACATGTTCATACACAAAAGCTAGTGTTCTCTTTATCTTGTTATGACCTAATGGTTGAGGCTTGATACCATACTTATTTCTTGGTAACTTGGGTAAGAGCTCGTTACCCTCGAGGCTCCCTTTATATTACTAATTGATTAAAGTAAGGGGTAATCAGCTCTTTTATAGCTTATATATAAGCATACATATAACTCTATTTATTAAGAATTTCAAGAAAAGTTTAAGAAAACTCGCATGACTAAGAACTCCGAATAGTCCCTTATGAACTATTCTTCCAACTCTTTATTTGTATTATTTATGAGTTCAGTCCAAAAGATTCAGTGTGAGTAACGAATTCAAAGATTTTACTACACATTAAAAATTCATATTCCCTCTTCCTATGAGTAATGGTTGAGGTTGTGCAACTTGGAAAGATTAGAGTTGAATGGGATTAAAGTACTCATGACTTCTTTTGAAAACGTCAGAATAGAATACTTGGTTTGTAAGAACCCAAAACATTATAGCTCTAATGAACGTACAAAACATTCTTTGACGAAGGTATTAGCCTACATGGTCTTCATTAAACAATACTTATTTTCTTGCATCAAACAGTCCTACAATAATTTTCTTCTTACATAAAACTCCTAAGTTTCTTGGCAAGGATTCTACCATTCCTTTTACCCAATCATGGACATTTACTTAGACTTATCATAACTCCCTTGCTCCCTACATGGAGATATGAGAGATGAAGAAAAGATGATGGAGCAAGACAATATGATGGAAAAGAAGATTAGAAAACAATAGCTCATTCATAGCCTAATTCAAACAATTACTAAATTGCAAGATTCACTTGGTTGCACAGATAGAAGTTTACTACCTAAAAAACCTCGATACAAAATAATGAAATCATCTTAGTGGATATCATACATCATTCGATTATTATAATAAAAATGGAACCAATTTTGGTTACCTGTGCCAAAGAAATCTCAATGGATATAGCTGGTTCAAGTCTCTGGGGATGACTTCCTCTAGTTGACATCAGTTTCTATCTATATACCCTTAGCTCCTCAGGCATAAATACCTTCAGTGTTCTTGAATACTCTGAATGCATGATTTTTCTCCTCTTATGAAGTTCCTGACTATCTAATAATGGTGAATGATTTCCTATAATTCCACCAACCAACCCCCTCTAAGTCTAGTATTTTAGATTATATAATTCTCTACATGGTTCTTGAATGAGAATCGTTTCAAGAATTAGTTGCCCCAACCATAAAGATTACCCAACGATATCATTCATGAAGCTTATCCAGTGAAAATATGACTCCACTACCTCTTCAAATCAGTTACATTACCAATTGAATGCATAATTCGAAGGATGGTTGAGCCAATATTACTATGGACACCATGGCAAGATTACTACATTCAAGAATGAGGAGAATTTTAGAATTTTTAACATTATAAATCTTCATTGATTGAATATCGTTCATATTTCCCTCCTCCCTTTCTGTGAGCTTCTTGTGTGAGCGTCGGGTCTTGGCGTATGCAACCATACTCACAATATTTAATACATTTATATGTCAATACTTTTTAGCATTTAAAGATATTATTATTATTATTTTAGCTCAAAAAATTAGGAATTAAAATTCAAGTTGGAAAATATTCTATACTTTACCAAGAATGAATATTAAATAGAACTGATGATGACTACGTTACCTCGCCCCCTGGCTTGGTGAATTATACCAACACATTCAATAGTAGCATAAATAAAATAATACCTATTCTTATATATAGATATATATTTATATTAAAGTATACTTAGTTCACTCACTTGATTATATAAATATGTATATAAGTGATGACAAGACGGTAAAGAAATCCCAATTCCTAACACATCTAAATTTTGAAATGACACTTCCTACACAAGGTTACTTACCATCAAATGGATAGAATGAGCCCCTAACTAAAGTTGAATGAAATTCATCCTACTGACTCAAACTCAGATGGAAACATTGAGACTTCCCAAATGCATCCTTTCTACCGGATGATATTTTCCCTCTTTTGTCCTATTGAGGCTTGATTTGTCCTGCATCATACTCACAAAGATCGAGTAGTTAGTCTTACAATATCCAAATCATCATCTAATCAAATTTACATTAACAATTGCTTTGTAATATAAAAATAACCTATAACATATTTCTTGAAATAGGGCATCATGTACCCTTATCTCATTCAGAATGTAGAGCAAACATCGTGCATACATAACTCATTCAAAATGTAAATCAAACATTGTATTTTCCATCATAGTTTCATTGTTTTTCTAAACTCAAAGCATAACATTGTTAAATTAACAGAAAGTAAAAACAATATGATGAGAAACTAGCTTGGGATGTAATAGTTTTAGGTGTCTACTAATAACAAGTAAAAAATCAACCCAAAACTATTCAAAATAATAGGATAACGAATTCTAATCTTTGGAGTGTTATGATTCACTAATTACACATCTATTCATGAACAACAAGTACTATAATCAACTATAAGAGCTATTCTACTTTACTTTGCAACACATTTATAAAGCAATAGAAACAAGATTAACAAGAATGCATAAATGAACAAGTAAATAAATGAAGTGAGGCGTAGTACCTCGAGTGGCCAGCTCAGGGGACCGTCTCACTTAAGTTAGAACCAAATCTAACTCATATTCTTACAAATCCATGTAACACACAACTCCATTCATTACATATCACCAGATATTCAAACAAAATACTTCTTGTAGATTGTATTCAATAAATGCATTTCGACATGTTTTTAGATCACTTGCAACTTGAAAATGACTAACTACTTAACAACTTATAAAAACCAACTAGCTTTACTACGAACTCATTCCCTAACTTTATACAAAAAGTGGGGAGAGTCTTATTTAGACTTCAAACTAACTATAATCATTAACCCCACTCCTAGATACTAGGATATGAAATTAAGACCAACTTATCCATTCTAACTAAAAAGGAGGAGGAGACCTATTCAAATAAGAACTCCACTAAAATGGTTTGCATGTGAGACACATAAGCAAACATTCAAAATTCTAGAACAAGTATCCTTCTTCAGCATTTATTCCTTCCATGATGGCTCACGTTCATCTCCACAACTTCCTGCACCTTAAGCGGCTTGAACTCCACTGATCCCCTCTTCCACTACTTTAGTTCTTGCTACAAATTCCCATTCTTATTACCGCATGCTGAGCTAGAGAGGTTAATCCACACAACATAGATATGCAACTAACCATCATAATTGAATCACATAATTCCATTCATATGCATACATACTCATGTTTAAATCATGCAATAATATGAATATTATCACCATATTTCATATTCATAAACTAGGTTCAAAATTGCAAAGTATGTTGTGAAAGGATAGAATATTATGAAAGTTTTTGTCTAGAAGGTACTTAGAGAATATATGTAAAGTGTCTAAAAGCATATGAAAGGTAATAGAAAAATTACCAATGACTAAGCCCATCATTTCCCCCAACTTATCTTTTTGCTTCTCCTCAAGAAAAATACTAAACTAAACCACCTGGGGGAGAAGATTGTAGTACAAGGCGATCTACCTAAGATCCATAATTATATTGACTCCTTGTCCTTGTTTGAGATAAAAAAAATTATAACATGCAAGTCTATCCATCTTAACTAATTTTGCATTCCTACATTGGTCATTCTTTTCTCGTGTCCAATGTGGTACTAGATGAAGTATAATAGGAGGATGATAAGTAAGTGGAAGCCATTCCACTCCTCTTATTTCTAAAACCTTGATGTACTTGCACAATCTCTCAAACATATTCATAAAATTATGGAAAGAGTGAGGCTCTTTATTCTGTAATTCTAGAATCAAGATTTTCCACCTATTTTCCACATGTTTTAGGCAATTATGGAGGATGATCACTGCTAGTTCTTGAATCCTTCTATAATCTCAAAGTTTCAAGTCTACAATTATTTTTCCTGAACCCTAGTGAGAAAGGAGTGTTAACCATTGAGTGATGACTCTATTGGTATTTGTTGCTTCCTTCCCGAGCTGTAGTGCCATTGTTTTCTCTTTTTCTTCATATCTTTCCATTAGTTCTCCTCAAAGGTGTTCATTCCTGAAATAGGACTCCAAGGCCCTTACTAATTGCAAATCCCCAACATAGATTACAAGATTTCATTCAGTGTCCTCTGTCATCACATAGTTGTATAGATAATACTCACACAACTGATCCTACTCCTCTAAATTGAATGTATTAAAGAAACTGAGAAAACTATGCCTCTTGTTTAAAGCAAAGGATTGATCATTAATAAACTTATAAAACTGAAAACTAAGAAATTTTCTTTTAAAAATAATGCATACACTCTTGGTGGAGGTCTACACTCAATAATTTGAATAGCCCTGTCTATTAGTTCTATCAATTTCCCCTCCAATTTACTTAGTTCCAAATTCTTGCTTTCCAATGATGCATTCAGAGTTTGTTTCTCCTTCTTCGAGTTTTCTTCTTCTTGTTTGAATTGGTTGGTTATTTTCAACAATTCAAAACCTAAAGACAAAGTAGTGTGATATTTTGGTGTTCTTGCAACAGGAGGTTATGGATTTAATGCTACATTCTCCTCAATTCTTATTTTTCCCTTGGCCATCTGTGCCAGTAAGTCCAATTTCACTCCATGACCCTAAGTATGTATTTTCTCTTCCAACTCTCAGATTCTTATCTCCTTCTCTTTGTCTCTCTACTCATATCCTTTCACTTGTGCTTTTAATTGTTCTTTTCTATCAAGAGATTCTTGGAGCTCTTTCATTATATTCCTATCTTCTAGAAATTCTTCCTCTTTTTCAAAATTTAAATCATCACCATCATCCCCTATAGCATCATATATTTCCCTAATGTGGCTACTAGGGACTGCTCTCCTTGTTTTCTTTGCAATAAAGATATCCTTTGAATCAAAGTTAGAGAAAGAAGAAACATACCTCCTTTTCCTAATAGGCGTATTGACATCTTTAGGAATATCAACAAGAACATTTTTAGGAACATCTCTTTCTCTATCTGTGTATGTCTCGATCATCATTACATCATGGTGTTGTTTTCCTTCACCCTTTTCTTCATGTTTATCTTCTTCCATGTTTCTTTTCTCAACATTCTACCTTCTCAACCTACCCGAGCATCTGGGAGTAATGATTTTCTATGTAACTTTTCTCTTTTTCTTGCTTTCACTTCCCTTTTTATTCTCTGCATCCCCTTCCTTTACAACATTCTTCTGCTTCTCAACACCTTTCTTCTTCTTTTTCCCTTTAGAAGATATTGATGCAATACCTCCCCCAGCTTTCGGATTTTTAGAGGATGAAGGCTCTTCTATTTCCAACGGCCTATGTTCTGATATGTCATGTTATTCAGACCGACTTTGGCTATGGGTAGGTGAAGCCAATGGTGTAACAAGAGAATTTTATCTCTCAAGTTCATTATTCTCAGTTTTAATTTCTCTTTTAGACTCAAGTTGAGGTTCATCCTCTACTTTAGGTGCCTCAAGCAACTCAGTGATATCCTTACAATTTTGAAGTTATCCCAATTAGCCTATGGGTGTTGAATTCTTAGACTTCTTTTAACTAGTATGGTTATTAAGCAATGATACAATAGTGTGGTTTCCATTTGTTTCCTCTAGTATTCAGATGTCATTCTCTTCAACATATTATATAGGAAATTGGGTACATTTACCAACTTGTCATGTCATAAATGATTTAATAGCCTAAATGCATAGTGTATAAAAGGTTTTGACGACCATCACAAGTAAGATATTTAATGATATAACCAACACATTTTACCCAAAAGAATGGAAGGGAAAGTCGCTTTGTAGCTTGTGATGTGGAGTCCAGATTTCTCCTCCCCCACAGATTCATCCCTTTTCGTCATTGCATCTTCATGAGCTGGGTATTCAAACTTTGTAAGAGGTAATCCTATGACTTGAGCAATTTCCATTTCAAAGACATCCACTACCAAAACTCTCACTATTACCTCATCATATTTCAATGTAGCTGTAAAATATCTTGCCATTTTATTGTCATACTCTGTCAGCTTCCAGAAATATTCTAACCATCCCACTTTGGTGAAGAGGGGTAAAACCATTGTATCTTCTAATATTTCCTTATGCGCAAACAGTTTCGTCCATATAACATAACCTCCCATTTTTTTGATGCTCTAAAACCTTGAAAAGTTCAAATTCTGCTCAAAGTTTGACTCCACCACCTTTAAAACCCTCTAATTTTATTGCTCCTTCCAATGCCTTCTCTTATACCCAATACTGTAACTTCACAATCCCCTTTCTTCTAGCTCAATTAAGTTCAAATCTTTGTCTCTTAGCTTATTTTAGGGAAAAAATCACATTATCGAAAATAATAGAGAGGTCTTTTATTTTTAGGAGGACGACATAAAATGATATTTGACAAAGTTATGTGGTGAAAATAAAAAATCATGACTATTATACCCCTCTCCCCAACTTTAATTGAAGTGACCTCACTTCATGCATGACTTGGCAGGGGTGATAGGATAATAATTGAAAGTAATGGTGAAATATACTCTCTCAATTTTTTGATTTTTAAATAACATTTACAATGTAACCAAGCACCCGTTAAGGTTAGCATAACCCAAAATATTGCATGAAAGAACTCTAACCAAGAATGTGCCCTAAAACCACTTAAGGAGGAGGGGCGGGCATATGGTCAGAGGATCTCTAGGATCTACTAAATCAAATATTACAATGATTACACTGAAAGAGAGAGATTAAACTTGACACCAAGAATGTGCACTCAAGATCCTTTGACAAGCCAAACTGATCGGCCACACTGAACTGCAAAAGATTGAGTTGCTGCTAGAATGATACTGCTATAAATATACTTACCAAAAATAGCATATTGTTATAAATAGTAAGTTTTCCAAAACCACATCTGTATGCCAATTGAGCAGTAACATGACTTAGTATAAATAGTAAGTGTTTCCAATCTGCTTAGCCTATGAGTTTCTGGAAATAGGCTAAAACCAATTGTAGAGCGTAGGGCTAAATCGAGGACATTACAAATGGTGAAATATTTTTCAAATGCATAACTTAAAAATAAGAATAATAATGAATACAAAAAGAATTCCAGTTTAATTATAAAAATTTCCCTGTCATATGTGCATGATGGTAATTATCACTTGACACAGTTTGGAACTAAAGAAACATGTAATTTTGTGTGCAATTGATTTGATTGGCATTAAATGCATGGGAGTGGATGTAAAGTTGGTAGTTGTGATTTTATATATACTGCTACAAGCACTTTATTGGGAAATAAATGATGCATGTGATATTTGGTGGAATGCGCGAGACAAAAAATTCAACTTCACAAAGGTATTGTAGCTTACTTTCAACAAGCGTTGTCATGAGTACTCCAAGCACATGGCCCTTTTGTGTTTTACAGATTTACTTTTTAGGTCCCATCTAAAATAAGTCTCGATAAATGTTGAATGCTCAAAACAATAGGTCCCTCTAGATTAGAATTTGTACATCATGGATAATGTGTTGTGTGTGCATGAATAATGTGTTGTGTACACATGTGGGTTTAAAGCATGTGAAGTTATTCTTGGGTGATTTCAGAGGTTGAGTTGTGCAACTCAACCTCTGGATCAATTAATGTGTTGGGTAAATCACTTTCTATTAGAATGCAATCTTGTGTTTTAGATCATGTATCAGTTTCACTGGAAGCACCATAGTTCTAGATCAGTGAAAATATAAAGTCATCCTTTTGTAATGGCTTTTTATATAACTTCAGTCTGTGGCCACTAACAAGAAGTGAGAACCAGATTGTATCAATGGTATACAACTATACTGCTCCATTAGGGTAAACCTTACTAATCTCATAAGGTCCCAACCATCTAGATTGGAATTTTCCCTTGAAATATTTGTACCAAGAATCATATAACAAGGCCCAATCTCCCATAGTGAACTCTTTTGTTTTAATGTACTAATCATGTCACTTCATTCATTTTTGTTGTAATACCTCTATATGATGGACTGCTTCCATTCTTATCTCATCCAACCCATTCAAAGAATGTAGCCTTTCCTTCTATGCTTCTATTAAATCCATTCCCAATTCTACTGTTGTCCTCAATATTTTATATTCAAACTCAATAGGAAGGACTATTGTATTTCCATAAACTAACTCATAGGGTGTAAACCCAGTGGTTTTTTTCCATGTAGCCCTATATGCCGAGACTGCTTCAGGTAACCTTGAAACCCAATCTTTCCAATGTAGTTGAACTATCTTGGTGAGAATTCTTTCAATCTCCCTATTTGTGACCTCCACTTGACCATTATCTTGTGGATTATAGGGTGTTGATTTCTTATGTCTGATTTGGTATTCCTCAACCAACTTGGTGATTAGATCAAAATTAAATTGAGGCCCTTGGTCAATGACTATTTCTCTAGGTACTCCATACCTAGTAAAAATATCTTCATATAAAAACTTATCCATATTACCATCTCTGGAAAACTATAGGGCCTTAACTTTCACCCATTTTGTCAAGTAATCAGTGCAAACAAGGATATATTCCTTGTTATTGGAGGTAGGAGAGATTGGACCAATGAAGTCTAAACCTCATTTTTCAAAAGGTGCCAATGTCAACTGAGGTTGTAAGGGAATCTCATCACTCTTTTTTGTCCTTCCCATCCTTTGATGCCTATCACAACTCCTGGTGTATTTAACATCTTTATGTAAATTAGGCCAATAATAGCTAGTTGTGAGGATCTTAAAAGCTATTCTCTTTGTTGAAAAATGACCTCCACATGGCTCATCATGGAATGCTTTCATGATATCAAAAATCTCATCTTCTTTGATGCATCTTCTCATGATGTTATCAGGGCCTATATAAAATAGATAATCAGATATCCAAGAGTAAGGAAAACATTTATGAACTAGTTGTCTCTTCTCTCTTGGTGAGAAATGTGGTGGAATCTTCCCTATGACCAAATAATTAGCAATATCTACATACTAGGGTAATTGCACTTGCAAATAAAACAAGTGTTCATCAGGAAATGAATCATCCACAACTCCTTCAACTGATTGTGTTGGTAGTCTTGATAGGAAATCTTCCACCACATTTTCTTTTCCAGGTTTATCTACAATGTTATTGTCAAATTCTTGTAAGATAAGTAGCCATCTTACCAATCTACCTCCAACTACTGGCTTGTTCATCAAATACTTGATTGTTGTGTGATCTATATGGATAAAGACTAGATATCCAGTAATATAATGTCTAAATTTATTAATAGCATAAACAACAAGCATCTTTTTTTCTATTATAGACTATAGTATAGTTTAATTCTGCCCCTCAAAGATTCTTTCTAATATAATAAATTGCATACTCCTTGTTGCCATCCTTCTGGCCCAAGATTTCTCCAATGGAAAAATCTGAAGCATTTGCATGTATGTGAAATGGGAGAGTCCAATTTAGCCCTCTCAACATTGGTGCTTGAGTCAGAGCTTTCTTTAGTTCTTCAAAGGAGTGTTGACACTTGGAGGTCCATTCAAAATCAATATCCTTACTTAGCAAAACAAATAAAGGTGCAAAAATCTTTATAAAATATTTCATAAACTATCTGTAGTAGCTTGCATGACCAAGGAAGCTCCTAATATCTCTTTGTTTATTAGGAATAAGTAAGGTAGATATTATCTCAATTTTGTGTGGATCAACCTGGATTCATTTGCTAGATATAAAGTGTCCCAATATTATTCCCTATGTTGTCATCATGAAACACTTCTCATTGTTGAGTGATAGGTTATGTTCCTTACACCTTTTTAACACTTTTTACAGGTTATTGAGAGCTTCCTCATAACTTTCACCATAAGTGGTGAAGTCGTCCATGTATATCTCCATGCAATCATGTGCATAATCAGAAAATATGTTGAGTACTACTCTTTGAAAGGTAGTTGGAGCATTGCATAATCCAAATGGTAGAATAGAGTAAGCATAGATCCCCCAAGGACATGTAAATGCCATCTTGTCTTGTTCGTTTGGAGCAATTTTAATCTAGTCATAACCACTAAAACCATCAAGAAATGAGAAGTACTTCTTCCCAGCTAGTGAGGAAAGTACCTGATCGATGAAGGGTGGAGGAAAATAATCTTTCCTAGTGGTTGTATTTAATTCCTTGCAGTCTACACAAACTCCCTATTTCCCACCTTTCTTGGGAACAATTATGAAAGGTGAGACCCATTCACTATCTAAGATTGGATAGATAAAACCTGCATGAAGGAGCTTTTGTAGCTCAACTTTCACTATCTTTTTGAGAGAAGGATTCATATTCCTTTGTGGTTTTTGAATAGTTATATAACCATCATTAATGTAAATCTTGTGCATGCATAGATCAAGATCTATACCCTTTATATCATGGTAATCCCATGCATATGTAATTGAGTGTGACTGCAACACTGATTCATAGAATTTTTTTGTTCCTCCATCAAGGCATTGTTGATATTTAACTTCCTTCCTGGCATAATTTCCAAATCCTTTGATGACTCTTGAACTGATGAGAGATCAAGGCTTGGTATGATGGGTAAAAATTGTTGAGGAAGTAATGAATGAAATAGTTGTGATATCTCTTTTGTAGAATCGGTAGGTATATTACTTTGCAAGGGGTCTTGTAGGCATATGAGGCAGTCTTGTTGTTGTGGGCTCCTACCACAATCATTTTGGATTATGTGATAAATGAACTCATCTTCATATTGGTCATCCAATAAGGGGTTGCACTTTATAGTCATCAATGTCTGCAGAGAATAGTTATCTTCCTCCTCCTCACCCAAATTGGGCCAAATGTTGTGCTCAAGGTCTACATATGGTTGGGCTGGTGGATAAAGAGCCAAGTTCTTTGTAATTGTCCCATTGGATATTATCATTTTACCAGACCTACAACCTATGAATACATCGATTGTTGCCAAACAGGGCCTACCTAGGATGAGTGGGTAACCCACAGGATTGACTTTGGGTTACAGTACTATCAAGTTTTCAAGGTATTCCCAAGAATACAATGCAATAACTAGGTCTTGTATAATTCCCTCAAGCTTGATCATGGAATTATTAGCTAATTGTAAAAAAAAATGTGTGGGCCTAAGGTTGACCAACTGAAGCAACTACATTGTTTCTTTTGTCATGACATTGATGGCTACCCCCAAGTCTATCAAATTATTCTTAATGAGGGTCCCATTAATCTTAACATCCACAACTGGACTACCAAGATTGGTATACTTAGGGACTGTAATGTTCCCCAACATGATATCTGCAAGATTTCCAAAGACATGGAGTGTTTGTGGATCTTTCCTTTTCGTGTCTGGTTTCTTAAGACAAAGATCCCTTACAGTTTTGGTATAGATAGGGATGTCTTTGATAGCTTAGATAAGTGAGATTTTGATCTTCACATCTTTCAATTATCCTAAAAGGTCTATATTAGCCTGTGTGTATGCATAGCTATGCATTCAAGAAAAGGTGGCTTGCGATTTGAGATAGTTTGGTGTACCTGATTTAGTTCAAGATCCAAAGATGGTTTATTAGAAGTCCCAACTACATGTTCCTCATCCTCCATTTCAATAATTTGGGGAGATGAAGGTCTAGCAAGTTGTTTTCCTAATCAGAGGTGGACATCACTCACCTCTGCCCCATAAATGGGGCATTGCATAGCTTCATTAGTATAAGCTTGTTGAACAGGTTTAGTGTTAGGGTTAGTTGCAGGTTGGGAAACTATTTGCTGCTTGGGTGGCTAGGATGCAAGATAAATGGAGGCATTAGAGCTTGTTGTTGTTGTGGAGGAGGGAGCATGGGCTACTGATAGTTCATATTTTGTTGTTTCCATTGCTGACCTTTCTACCACTGAGCCTGTCACTGATACTACTGGGTTGTCCATTGTGGATTGTAATTAGAATCTTGATTTTTTTTTGTGGCCAAGGATTTGGCTGTTGGTTCCAATTTGGTTGAGGGTTTTTCCATTGAGGATTTTGCCACTAGTTTTGATTTACTTGCCAGGGTTGATAGTTCCAAGCAAAAAAACTTGGTTGCTAATAGGAAAGGATGAATTAAAGCTAAGGGGGTCTTACAGAATACCTTGTCTCTACTGCCATGTCCTCCTTTGTGTTATATAAAAGAGTTGTCCATCATCTCCTTCAATGGGTTAAAATCAAGCTTCTCAACTTTATTTTGCTGGATTCTGGCCACTCTTTTGCATTTATAATTTTCTTTTCTTTGCCTACAGCTTGGAAAATATTTAGTGAGCATAGAATCAGCTTCCTCCTAATTTTTCTTAATGTGGAGAGTATCCAACTGTGTTTCCAAATGACTTTTTATATCCTCCTTCATGTTGGATAACATATTTCTCAACTCTACTTTTGATACCCTAGTAGATGGTTTACCAAGAACTAATGTTCTATCTCCTCTTGGCCTTTTTGTGAAGGTCTTGGGATAATTCCTACAGATCTTAAAAATGTCTAAAACTGGTAGCTGAGAAATATCTCTCTAGCCAATGAGGTTCAAGGCATTCATACAGTCTTCATTAACTCCTCTCAAAAAGATTAACTTGAGAGACTCTTCTAACAACTTGTTTTGGGGATTTTTCTTTAGAGGAAACTAAAATATTTCAACATAATCCTCTAAAGGCTCATCATCCTTCTATGTAATTTTGAATATATCATCCTTCCTCCTGTCAGGTCCTCTACAGTAGTACTGGTACTTCTCCAAAAATAGTATCTTCATGGTGGCCCAATCAAGAACAACATCTTTACCTAATCCCATAAACCATCTCAAAGTTGCATCTTTGAGGGTGGCAAGAAAAATCTTTAAACTATCTGCATCCGAAGTATAATCATAGCTTCTACATAAGACATCAAATTCAAAGAGGAATGTATCTAAGTCTTCAGTCATTAACGCATACAAAATTGGAAAGGTCAAAGGAGGAATGTTTTTCATCACTATAGCCCTTTGTTGGTTAATAATAGGAAACCCAAATGTCGGCCAGGCATCATCATCATTTGATGCATCACTCATGGTGTGATATGTTACTTTTGTATGTGTGATAGAGTTTGGTGAAAAGGAAATTTCTTCTTCAATGGTACCTTCGCTCTGAGTACTAGGGTCACCAATCTCTACAATAGCTTCCTGGCATGTGGAGGGAAGGAACCTACCCAAGGAATATCTTTTCCTTCACATACATGAAATATGACTTTAAATTCAATGGTACTACACAATGTTAGAATCTCAGTGTTGAAAAAGATGGTATCTAATAGTCCTAATGTTGAAAAGAAAATTTTAACTATGAAAATTTTAAGAAAAGTCTATGAATATAGTACCATCCTCGGCAATGGTGCCAAAAATGTAGAGTCTAAGCTAATGTATAGTAAACTTGGTAGAATCTACTCAATTCATAGGGTTAACTAGCTAAACAATCCATTTCACATTGATTAAGACTACATTAAATCATCAACCAAGGTGTGTAAACTTATGATGGTACTACACTATATGTGCCTTCACGAACTCATGTTCACCTACATTATCCTATGCAAACTTATTTAGACTATTCTACTTTGCTGGAATCCTATAGAATTGTAAAATCAATAAAAGTAGTTACAAAACCTAATGGCTATGGGTACCTGTAGCATAAGTTGTAGGTGTCTACTAATAACAAGTACAAAATCAATCCAAAACTATTCAAAATAACAGGATAACCAATTCTAATCTCCGAAGTGCTATGATTCACTAATTACATATCTATTCATGAACAAAAACTACTATAATCAACTGTAAGAGCTATTATACTTTACTTTGCAATGCATTTATAAAGAAATAGAAATAGGATTAACAAGAATACATAAATGAACAAGTAAATAAATGAAGTGAGGGGTAGTACCTCGAGTGGCTAGCTCAGGGGACTTTCTCACTTAACCTAGAACCAAATCTAACCTAGATTCTTACGCATCCATGTAACACACAACTCCATTCATTGCATATAACTAGATATTCAAATAAAATCCTTCTTGCAGATTGTATTCAATAATTACGTTTCAACATGTTTTTAGATCACTTGGAATTGGAAAATGACTAACTTCTTAACAACTTATAACAACCAACTAACTTTACTATAAACTCATTCTTTGACTTTATACAAAAATGGGGAGAGTCTTATTCAAACTGCTAACTAATTGTAATCATTAATCCCACTCCTAGATACTAGGATATGAAATTAATACCAACTTATTCATTCTAACTAAAAAGGAAGAGGCGACCTATTCAAATAAGAACTCCACTAAAATAGTTTGCATGTGAGACACATATGCAAACATTCAAAATTCTAAAACAAGTATCCTTCTTCAGCATTTATTCCTTCCATGATGGATCATGTTTAGCTCCACAACTTCCTACACTTTAAGTGGCTTGAACTCCATTGTTCCCCTATTCCACTTCTTTGGTTCTTGCTACAAATTCTCATTCTTGTTACCACATGTTGAGCTACAAAGAGGTTAATCCACACAACATACATATGCAACTAACCATCATAATTAAATCAAAAAATTCCATTAATATGCATACATAATCATATTTAAATCATGCAATACTATGAATATTATCACCATATTTAATATTCACAAACTAGGTTCAAAGTTGCAAAGTATGTTGTGAAAGGATAGAATATTATGGAAGTTTTTTTCTGGAAGGTACCTAGAAAATATATGTAAAGTGTTTGAAATCATATGAAAAGTAATAAAAAATTACTAAGGACTAATCCCATCAAGGGTCCCCTCCCTTAAACCCCTCTTATACTTGAAGTTCCCATTAGGGCTGAAATTTACAATGATAGAGAAGGAGGGAGTGGTGATATAATTTTCTAGGCATTTTAACATTTTTCCTTTGAACCCAAACTTATGCAAGACTAGCTTGAGTTCAAATCATAAGAGAATTTATCACATGCTTGATAAATATCCAATTTTAATATCATTATTTATTTTTTACTTTTTTCCATGGAATGTAAGGTTTTATGGACCACAATGATAAATTCCATGATTTACCATCCTAAAAAAAGCATTTTTATATTTATGTATTCACTTGTTTAAGGTTGAATCATTTTTACCAGAAGTTTGAAAAATATTTTATAAAAAATATTGCATAGGCTTATCAACCTAAATTTAGAAAGATTGTTGGATCCATATTTTTTTAAAATTGGGACTAAAAAGGTTTAATCGTATTCCTTTAGAAGTATTTCCTACATAAAATAATTATTGGGCAGCTTTTGTGATGTTTTTACCAACAATAGTCTAATACTTTGGAAGAAGGTTGGAGGAAAGTTGTCAAGACCTAGCGCTTTACCAGGGTCAAGAGAAAAAGGCATCTTTTACTTGTTCATCAAACACCAATTTACTAATTTCAACCAAATATCCCTTTGATAAGACCTTGGGAATAGCCTCCAAGAGAGTATCCACAAAAGAGATATTGGTACTAGGAAAAAATTTAGCAATTCATAAAATAATCTAGCTCCTTCAACCTAGACACAATCTTCCTTAGTGAGTTTAAATATATTATTATTGAAGAGTTTAGATATATATGATTGGATTTCCTATGCTTGAGATCGATTTGGTGGAAAATTTTGGAATTCCTATCTCCAATGTTGACCCATTTCACTCTTGATTTTATATCTCTAGAACATTTCCTCTTTTTTTCTATGAAGTTATGAAAATCACATAAAATATCTTTTTTCTTTTTACCTATCTCCTCGTTGGCATCTTTGATTCTATTTCTTCTTGCTTTTCCTTCAAATACTACTTGGTCACATTCCTTTGCTCAAGTATGTTACCAAAATGATACATGTTTCGTTGCTTGATATTTATTCACTTTTTTTAATTTCACATGAATTTGTACATAGTTGTTCCTTTAGGCTTGAATTTCACCATTTCTCACTGAGGTTTTTCAGACCAAGGTGAAGGTTCCACATAATTTTAAATCTAAAAGGATAGGCTCTTCTCTTTGATAAGACATCCCATTCCAAAATAATTGGTGTTTAATTTGATCCATTTCTAATTAAGGATGATAATTTACATTTGTCTAGTATGTTCCAATTGGTAGAAATAAAGAATATATCTAGTTTCACCTAGATTAAACTTCCACCTAATCTTTTATTTGACTAGGTGAAGAACAACCCTTCCAAATCAATGTCTAAGAGATCGTGATTTGAGACAAAATCTATAAGGTCACACATGCTATCTATGTCATCCTTGCTCCCACCCATTTTTGCAAAGGGTACAAGTGAATATTAAAATACCCTACCACCATCTATTTGAATGATTTAATTATTATTTTTAAATATACGAGACTCTCCCAACTTTTCTTTTTCAAAGGTTTGGAGTTTGGGGTATAAATGTTAGAATGGATCTAGGAAACATTAATATACATACTTTTAAATAGCATATTTGATAAAATTTTGTCCTTGGATAACATATTACCTTCAAAAATAGAAGACTTTACACATGATGTCAAGCACGCCTAAAGCTCCATGTGCATCAACAACCTTCCTCTCTACAAAGGGTCAAATATACTTACTACCAATTGAAAATTGTTACTATTCATTTTTATTTCTTGAAGATGTAGAATTTAAATATTTAACTCTTTAATTATGTTTTTAATGAAATTATGTTTGTGGGGTTTGTTTAGTCCCCTTATGTTCCATGATAGAATTGTCATATTTTACCCCTTTTATAGCCTTTATACTCCAAGGTTTTCTATCTACCATGAGTCACCTCTTTTTTTTGTCTCCTTCTACTTGGTCTCCCTATTAGATTTATACAATCTTATCATTAACTCCCACATACACCGATTTTATTAGCTCCTTAGTCTCACCCTTTCCTTTTGTAGCATTGTAAATTGTCACCCCTATGTTTTATCCTAGATCCTAAATTATTAGACCTAATTAAGCTCCTAATTCCCTAAATTATGCATTATGTGGCTTACTTTTTTACCATGTTTTAACATATTGCAAGCATAGAAAAATGAATCCATTTAATGTGTTGCCCTTAACACCTTAGGTCCTACAAAATGGGGCCAGGATTGGGATGCCCTAGGGCATCTAATTCCTATTGTGTTGGGACCCAATTTTTAATAATGTCGATTTCAACATTTTAACATTCAAAACCCGACTTGCAAATGTCAGCTATCAAAATCTAATTTTCAAGAAATTAAATAAATGCCTATAAATACCTAGTCTTTTCACCATTTGAAACCAGAAGAAAAAAGAAGAAAAAATTATGAGCAATAATTATTGTCAAGACCAAGTTGAGAGCAGAATTTCAGAGCATTATTGCAACAGTTCAAGATCCAAGCATCATGTCAAAGTGTATGTGAGTTCATGTTGTCATATTATAATTTTTTTTAAGGCTAACCCCTTTTGTAGGTCTCCAAAGCATTCAAGAAAATCAAACAAGCTATACCCAAGACCTTAAAGTGATGTGCATGAATTCAGTCCTTTGAGGAATCCATTGACGAGTGGTGAGTTGCAACACTTTGTGATTTCATCATTCCTTCCTATCCATTATCGTTTTATCATTGCCATTTCCATTGTGGAAGTGGAAACACTTACGTAGGGTTTGACTAAGGCAAGCCCCTAAATGGCCCAACATTTTCCCTCTCTTTGAATGTGCAGGTTTTTGGTTTAAACAGGATTGAAGAAAGCTTGAAGAAATCTTGAAGATAAATTATTCATTGTTTCAGTTGATACCCTACATCTTGTTAACTCATGGAAACTCACCTACAAAATTATCCGAGAGTGTTATGAAAACTTTGCAACCAGGGATCAGAAGATCAAATTTGTCATTAGAGGACCCCAAATTTTGATCAAGACACATCTACAAGGACCCATATGCCCTAGGTCACCTATGTCCTCCTATAGTGGCTAAAACTAATTTTTTTGGGTAGGTACACAATCATTTGCACTTCCCAAATCTTCTTGCAAACTACTGTTTCAGTTTGTGCATTATCATGCTCTTGCATTTCACATATTAGGGCACATAGTTGAATTAGGTTAATCATAGTAAATCCATTTTAGTCCATTTATGAAGCTCCAAAGGATCAGATCCAAGTCTGATTGGCTCACCTTTATGGTTGAAAGTTAATTAAAACACCTTGTTTATTTGCATCCAAATGTACCTTTGAAAAAGGAGCAAAATAAATCCTAGGTTTAGATATTAAACTTAGGATTCCATTTTTCTTATGTTACATTTTGGAGAACCTAACATTTTTGACATCATAAACCTTCTCAAATTAAAATCCTTTCAAACCCTAGATCTAGGCTTTACATTGCATTGTCTTGCATTAAATATTTAGGGTTTCATTTTTGCATCATAAGAGATCATAAAATTTTAAAAAAATTGTATTCCATATTGCATCATAGGTTGTAATAGGATTACTCAAGCATTTAAAATCAAATCTACATTCAAATTGTTTTCATTAGGTCATTAAAATCTGAAATTGTTCATTGCATCCATTTAGGCATCTTTTATTTAAGTCAAAAGTGAAAAAATGCATTATTTTGTTTCAAATCACCATTCTTAGAATTTTTAATCTTGGAATCGGTTAATCATTACATCTTAGATCTAAAAATTGCATTCAACATTGTCATTTATTGTTAAAGAATTTTCAACATTTTTGCACACTTGTATTTTGAATTTCACAATCATAAATTGACCAAAATCTAGAAAAAAAATCACTATCAAACATGTTTGCACACAAAAACAAAACCTATTGGAAATCTAATAAACATTCAATTTTTCTTTTTCTTGAACCCTTGTTAGGGACTTAGATGCCCTAGGATGCCTTTGTCCTACTATTAGAAGCTCAAAAAAAAATTGCATAGATCTTTGTCTTTGTATTCTCTGTTTGATTTTGCTTGCAAATATCTAATTTGAAATTCTGGAAAAGTGTTATTGCATGTGCAAGAAAGGTGTAATTTTGCTTAATTTGTTACAAATTTATGAAAAATTGTTGTATTCGAGTGTTGGAAATTATCAAATCCATAGGATAATTGTTTACATTTTTTGAAGCATTGTATAATTTGGTTAGATTAGTTTCATTTTTGTAAAGATTTAAAACCCTAGGTTGTTACAACATATTGCACAATCCAAAAACTTACAAAACAACAACAAAATTAATTCTAAATCTGGGTTTGGAAGCTATCACATAATTAGTTCATATCACTAGTACCTCTAAAACTAAAATCTAAAAAAATTCCCTAATAGGACTTATACTTCCTAAGGTGTCCTAGTCCTCCAAAACCTACCTAAGATCTACATAACAAATTAATACTTGTCAGTTTGCATATCTAAAACCTGGTTTCCAGATTTGTTCTTACATTAGGTCTATTAGTTTGTTTTCAATTCTAGTTTTCCTTAACAAGTGTAAACCTAGATTGCAATTGAAATTTAATGATTAAACCTAGGGAAAGCATAGTAATCTAATCATGTTAGATCTCTTTCCACAAGCGTATTGTATATTTACCAAGCCCTTTAGTTGTGATGACTTTGACATGTTAGATGATTCCCTTGGGGACTTCATCTCACCTAGATCATCCACTAAGGCTTCTAACATTCCAACAAAGGAAATCATTGATACTCATGATAATCATAGTATATATTCTCATAATATCCCTACTAATTGTGAAATTATCTTAACACAAGGAAATAAAATCACTGACACATTTCTTAATATCACTTTTCCTAATCTTCATTCACCCCCAACATCTTCCCCACTTTTGAGAACACTTTGGTGCAAGAGGATGCAATCATTGAAAACCATGACAATCATATTTTTTCTTCTCATGATACCTCACCTACTTGTGAAGAAGGTATCGTGGTGTTAAAGGATCCAATCGTTGAGTGTCATGAGAATCTTGTTTGTTTCTCTCCCAATGGCTCTCTTACTTGGGAATATATTGTGGTATAGGAGGATGAAATAATTGATACATTTATTTCAAAAAATATTAACATGGATGGCATGGTTGAAGATGCTAAGTTGACATTAAATCCCCCTCCATAGAGAATTATCAACAAGTAAATAACTTAGTTGAGGTTATGAATGCACAAGTAACAATTGGTTCACCTCCCATTATAGGACCTCCTAAACCCCTTAGACATATCTTAAACTTTTCAAAATAACTCACTAGTAAGTATGTGTCGCAAAAACCAATTTATCATGCAATTTCTCACATATATAACATTCCTCAACGTAGTGGTAAAGAGTATGATCTTGTTGAGCAACTTCATCATCGTCCAATAAAAATATCCCTTTGGGATTTGATTCAAATATCACCTTCATACAATAGGATGCTTCAAGAGGTTTTGCAGAAGAATAATGTCCCATCTCTTGCTAGACTGAATGATGTAGCCACCTTATTTTATTGTATACAAGTGACAAAGTCGGATATTACATTCCCTCAACATGAATTAATCTTGCTTGAGATCCAAAATAAACATTAATCCTTAATGATAAAGGTGATCATTAATGAAACTAGAGTTAGACGTACTCTCATAGACAATGGAGTAGGTCTTAATTTTTGTAGCATTGATCTCCTAGATAAAATTGGTGTGGATAAGAATCTTATAGAACCCAATGATGTTAATATTTATGGATTTGACAATGTTAATAAGCAATCATTAGGAATTATCACACTACCCATTGAGGTTGGACTTGTGGTTTTCCTACCTCTATCCATATCATGCCATGACCTCTTTCATATAATATTCTCCTAGGAAGACTGTGGATTCATGCCATGAAGGGAATCTCATCTTCTCTCCACTGTGAGATGAAGTATGAATATAACAACAAGATATACATAGTTAAAGTGGATGAAAAAAGTTATAATTCACAAGTGTAACATGATCATAACACCTCCAAATCTCTTAATAATTTGATTCCAACTTCAAAGGTGGAACCTATACAATTTTATGGTAATCCTAACTCTCTTTCACCTACAACAAAACTCTTAGATGATGATTTGGGGTTGTTATATTTTACACCTTGTTTCAAAGTGGATTCTAATATTTTACCATCAAATTCCAAAAATTCAATTCCAAATAATGATCATGCTAATGATTCATCTTCAAACACATTTTTTGGGATTGATTGGGGTGCATTAGATTTTACACCCTCCTTTATGGGAGAGTACAAAATCCTACAGTCTAAACCAAAAAATCTTGTCTCATTTGATCCACAAGGTTCTACATCAACAACATCACTCCATGGCAATGATGGGGGCTCTTCAACTCCCACCCCCATGAGAGGAAGACATGTAACTTTAAAAACCTTAAAAGGGATTTGTATGCTCGGGAAGAAGCCAATCAATCTCAGAAGCATGTACATAAAAAAAAATCATCTAAGTTGGAAGCATGTTATGGTCTTAGATACAAAATTATTTCTAAACATGGATGTAATGAAAACATGAAACAAAATGATAGGGATCAAATGAAGTTTATATTGTACTTTTCCAAGTAGGGTCTAGGTTAGGAGTGAAAGGGTTCACCAAAATGGAAGGATGACCTAACACACCTAATTTTCCTCTAGTTTAATTAGAAAATGAGATATCTCTCCCAAGGATAGAATTGACTTTCAACCTTGATGTGAGTCAACTCTATGGGGATGGGGGATCTCTAATTTTCCTTATGAAAAAAAATGATCGAAATGCCCTTTCGGGAGATGAAAATGAAATTCCTAATGAACTCAATTATGTGATTTGAAACTTGAAATGAAAAGATTAAGGATATCACAAACATAAATTATAATTTTTAGGTAGATCTAAGAAGGGTAGACTGATGTGTATCTGTCACCAAAAATGGGTGTTGATTATCCTGCCAAGATAGATTTGACCTAGGGTGAATGGGTCTCTATATAGGGGTCCAAAATCTGATTTCACAATCCTCTGATCCCAAATCTTAGCTCCCAATTCCTTTAGATTCCACTATCTAAAAGTCAAAAATAAATTTTTTAGGCGAATTTTGTGGCTTGACAACTTTGACAACAACTTTGTAAAATTGCACTTTTGATCCAATTTCGGTCCTTCTTCACTTGTAAATCTGCACACACAAAGAGAACGATTTTTTTTTTGTTTTTTGGTGAATAGGGATTTTCCTTGGTCAAACCCGGGTTTGGTAATTAAACCTTGATAATAAAATAATGATAAATGAAAGGAATTTGATGAATGGACAAAGGCTATATCATAATTCACCAAACCCTTAATGGATTCCCTTAGAGGATTGAAGTCTAACATGTCTCTAAGGATTGGATCTTGATTGACTTAGCTTGAATGATTTTTTGATTTGATGCTTGAATGCTTGAAACCTACATCACAATGTTATCTCCAAAACATAATATGAACACACATAGCTTTGACATGATGATATGATCTTGATTGCTATTGTAGATGCTTTATAAATCTTCTCTTTAATGCTCTTGACAATAATATTTTCTTTTGTGAAAGTTTCCTTAATGCTAATGATTTGAATTGATAAAATAACTATGTATTTATATAATTTCCCAAAAACTAGATTCCACAAGCCGAAATTTGAAACTTGAATTTGAATCATTAAAATGTTGCCAAAATATATTAAAAATTGGGTCTTGGAACTTAAGGAGGACCCATTCACCCAAGAGGACCTAAATCTAGTACACATAATTTTCAAGGTTTTTAAAATAATGTTAGCATTTGTTTAATGTCAATTTTCCTTTCAAAAAATAAGAATAATAAGGCTTATGAATGCATAATTCAGGAAATTAGAAGCTTAACTAAGTCTAATTAATTAAGGGAATGCAAAAATAGTGTGAAAATGTAAAGGAGTACATTTTCCTACACTACATTTAGCCCCCACTTTAGTGAGAGTATGAGACCTACACTCAAACTCACACTAAAGTAGACAAATGAGTTAAGAGAGGTCTAATTGTACATTGTTAGTAAGATGAGATAACAAAGATCAAGGAGGATGATCAAGCCCCCAGGATCAAAGATCTCATGGTAAACCAACAAAGGCACAAAGAGGCATATGAATATAGCAACGGCACAAGATACAATGACATACAATGTCAAAATTAATGCAAAGATAAAAAGAAAAATAGATCAATCTTCAATTGTTTGTCCAAATGATATGGATCAAGCCTAGACTGTTTGTCCAACCATATGCTTACACAGGCTAGTGTAGTCTGATATACACTATATGAGAAACACACAATGGTATGGTGCAGTCTAATATACACTAGGTGTGTACCCATAACCATACTAAAGTTATACTCCCTGATAACTTTGATAAGGTGCCACATACAACTATCACAAGGCTAGGAAGTTGCATTATGCTAGACACTCATGAAAGAAAGGCACTACACAGAAAGTTGTGTTATGCTTGGTGGCCAAGAGTTTTGGTTTAATATAGTAAAAGGGGTTTTGTTTAATTCATTAAAGGTCTCACTTTAGGGAACATCATGCTCGATATCACCATAAAGAGAGGACTATTTTAGAGATAAAAGATTCACACCTTAGGGAATGCAAGCCATAGAATTACCACTAAGAGGAATGTCATATTCCAAGAAAGGTCAAACTCTTGAAGGAAGTCAAACCCAATGTAACCATAAAGAAGACACATCATGTGAAAAAATAAGACCACACTTTGAACAAGAGGTCATGACATCAAGCAACAAGTGCGAGGCATAATTCCCCCCACTTTAAATAAATTGCTAAACACCATGTTGTGAGCAACTACTTTAAAGTAGAATATGATAAAATCCAATAGATGAAAGAGACATGAGAGCTTGTTTGGATAGCCCTATATGTAATGCCCTGCCATGCAAACCCCATAGGACAACTAAACAAAAACAATTTTTTTTTTTTTTTTTGAAAGTAACAATAACACATTGTAACATTTAAATATTAATGCAACATAAATATAACATTAAACATTAAACTAACCCTATGGGGTACATGGTGCATTACTTAACGAACCCAACAAAGACAATAAGCGATTCTAACTAAAGCATAATAAAGAAAACATGATAAAGTACATCAAAAGAAGGATACAATTTTATATATATAATTCATATAGTGTTACATTTAACTTCAAAGTTCAAATTACCAAGGTGGAATATATTTACACAAATACAACACAATAGAGAATTCCAAGTTACATTACAAGGCCTCTTCCCTTATAACAATGGGAAGGGTAAAATCCAATTTACAAAAGTACATAGATGAAAGAGAATTCTTCAAGGAACAGTATTCTCCATGAACATTGAGATCACTATTGTTGCATCCCTGCCTCGATCAGAACTAGGGACCCAATGGGTGCATTGCACGTTTCCACCCGACCATGTGAACCCAAAGGAACACCCCTGTGCAAGGATTCGGTAAGAAGGAACCCTCGGCCAGAGAATAAAACATAAAGGACACATGACACAAGACTCAAGCCCATGAAGAAGCATAATCATCAACAGTAAAATAAAAAAATAACACAACTCCAGAGGTACAAGTAAACAAGGGAAACAAAGGGCGCAAATGGGAGAGTTTCATCGCACGGCCTTCATGGATTCACCAGACTACCTATAATCTAGGAGCCACCTCCATCTACGATTAACTAGACATCATGTTTGAAGGTGCCGCCCCGTAGGGTGACTCATGCGGAGCCGACTACCTTTCGTGAAGACAAGGTAGCAACCTTATCAACCAGGTCTTCCCATCCCTCCTTAGCCTTAGGGAGTGCTAAGGGCAGGGGTGAGGTGTCAATTTTTATCTTTTTATATGATAACTAATCCCAACCCACAAAGTAAATTAAATTAGGTTTTCACTTAATTAAGGAAACTCTACCACGAGTGACCACTAGAACACTAGCCCCGAGGAGAGCCACTCTCCCCTATGGTTGCCCTAAAACCAAAACCAAATCAGGAGACGGGTACCACAATGCCCAAACCAAAGAAGCAAAATCACTATAGGGTACCTCCCACTAACTCCCACATGTAACACATGAACAATATAAATGCAACCATAGAACACTCACATATTCCCTAACCTCTGGAGAAACGCTAAATCTACACCATACATACTAAAAATACCACCTTAAAATTAGAAGAAATGCACTTAACAATAATTATCAAACATTTAACTCATAAATCAACTAAGTCTCCATTAAAATTATTAATATCCATTCTAAATAAGATAAGGCATTTCCCTAATATTTCCATTTAAACCAAAACCCCAATTTTAAATTTAAATATATCTTCCTACAATTAATTTATTCACAAATTAAATAACTAAATCCTTAATTTAATAGAATCTAAATTGAAGAATTTCATAATTAATTAAAAATATATATTATTTTAAAATTAACTTACTAAATTAATTTATCAAACCCAAAGAATAAATATTATTTACTAAATCCAAATTTCAATTCTAGTATAATTCTGATTTTTAATTCATTCCCACAACAGTATCTAAGTTCTGATTTTCCTAATTTAAAGAAATCTAAATTTTAAATTAAGAAAATCAGTTGCAACACAAAAAGCAGATTAAGGCTTTATTTGACTAAGTACAAGGAAATCATTTTTAGACAAATTTTTTAAATCAATTATATTTTCCTCATTACTTTTAAAATTTATCGAGAAAGTAATTTAAATTTATTTTTCTTTCTTTTCCAAAATACTCATACACATTTCCAACCTACACATCATATGCATATATATATAAAATGCAAATCATAAATTAAAATATATAAAATGTTGATCATAAATTAAAATAAACATTCAATAGAAAATCAAAATGTGTATATATATAAATTTTACTCAACCAGATATAGTGAATGCAATTGTAGCAAAACAAAGGAATATATTAAACAACAGAGGATTAAAATAATATCCTCAATAATATATATATATATATATATATATATATATATATATATATATATATATATATATATATCCATCAAATCCTCCAAACAATAATTTACAATGAAATTACAAGGTACAAGGAAGACACACAAATTTTTCCAGAAAATTAATTGGGGAAAATTAACAAAAGATTTCCAGACAAGAGGGGTTTCCAGAATTTTTACAACTGAGGAGGAAATCAACAAATTTCGAAAGAGGAAATCAACAATTTCGAAGGGATACAGAGAGGGAAAGAAAAAAAGGAAATACTTGAACAAATAAAAAACAAATTTACATAGGAAGAGGGATTTCATACATTTCAACATTATGCCATTTTCTTTTCATGAAAGTAAAACAAAATTACATAGATCTAATGAAATACTGGAATTACCCGGAGTCCAACACAAGCTCGATTCGAGGACGAGTTGCGCAAATCTAGCCACAGAGAATTCTTCAAAAGAGTGATACAAACACCTACAAAAATGGATTCATTTAAAACCCCATTGCAAAAATAACCAACTTTCAGCTTCAATAATCGAATCAACGAAATATTTTCAAAATTTCATGATCCCACTGTAATTTTTCATCAAAATTTCAATTCTAGACAATTTTCCATTTTTCTCAATTTCTTCCCACTTGCTTTTTCGAAAAAGCAACAAATGGGAATATATATTTTTCCATAAAAGCCAGTCATAAATTGTCATATAATTTCTAGAAATTTCCCATGCAAGAAAATCCATTAACTCAACATTACTGTCTCTTCCTAAATTTGGAAGAGAATCTTCCGATTTAAACTTGCACAAATAAATGCCTTTTAAAATGTTTTAAATTCTAATTAAATGAATTCATTCTCCACAAATAAAACTTATATTATATTAATTTTTGCCAAATCCCCACTCAAATAATATTTTAAACTTAAAATCTATTTAATAAGAATAAATCACTTTTATTTTAAATATGGGTAAATATGATAATATTTCCCTAACTTACATTTCTTTTCGAAATAAAATTAAACTATAATAATTTGTTCAACTATATTATTTAATTTTATTAATTTAATTTAAAGAATCATTTAACATTATAAAATCGCAATAATTTTACTAATGTACTTATTATTTTCCAAGGCATAATTATCATATGCAATTTAGGACATCTCATCACTTTAATATTTTGCATCACAAGACAACATTTAATCAAAGCATAAAACCCTAGATCGAGCCCTTAATAAACTTGTAGAATTCATAAAATAAAATGATTAATTAACAACCATACCCACACAAACGCAGAATAGACACGACAAGGGCAATCCCTGAACCAACTACTAACATAGGCGGGGGTACTTTCTTACCAACTCCCTAACCACATCAAGCCATTGGGTATATAGGATGCACTTAGACCCAACAATGTGGGTGGAGTCAACATCCGATGCCTGCATTCTTGCATAACACAAAATGTCAAACACATATATACATATAGCTCATAATCAAACACATTGTGAAGGAGAGTTACGGTGAGGTAGGGCGCTCACGAATGAGCGATGCCACCCTGTCCCCTTCACCCAATCAGGACAATAAAGCAATATCTAAGCATCACATCATCAAAATATATCCACAAAGTAATATCATCATAACATGAGTATCTCACACATAATTCCATCTATCATAATCAAATGAGTGTAATAGTCTGTCACGCCCAACACACGGCAGAAAATATGACAAACAAAGTATCACAAATACATCAGAACATAGTCAAAAAATCAACTGAAGCAAACACGCACACACCAAAGCAATATGAAAGTATCATAACATGAGAGGCACTACACTATACCGAACATGTGTTTCCAAATAAAGATACATCATGGAAAAGAGGTCTCACCCCATATGTAATCCTAAGATAACACACAAGGGATCCACAGATTCAGGGTCGGTGTATGTCTTTTCTATAGTGATATAATCAAGCTTGAAATTTTCATCATTCCCCAAATAACTCATGGAATAATGAGCACAGAGGAAAAATGACACATAGAGAGAAAAGAAAAAGGAGAAGCCTTTTGGGTCAACATGGAAGAGACCTAAATGTCTCGACACTTTGCATTTTCCCCAAAAGGAAACACAAGACAAATTAAATGGCAATGGTTATGACATATAAAAGAATGTAGATACAAATAGAAGAATGTCACAATAGATTTGCTTCCTTTGTATCGTTGCACCAACAAAGTGACAAGGGTCATCCAAAGTAGGCTTACAAACATAAAGTCACACCAAGCAACACAGTATGAGAGATCACATTATGCACATGCAATCACACATAGAACATAAAAAAGATATAAAGCTAGTATGACACATACAATCTGACCTAAAGAAATTCATCCACATCCCAATCTTGTTCATCATATATAGAAGGTGGATGACTAGCCAAAGGGGAAACAATGAGTTTCATACTAGGACAATTACCAGGTTCAACACATGGTGATGCACTCTTGTTAGGAGGATCATCATGATTGTTGTCATCACGGTTTCAACATCAATAGGATTGGAGGTCATGGGACATGTTATTTCAGGTATGGATTCCAACATGGGTTGACTAGTGTCAACACTATGAGTGAAAGAGTTAGAAAAATCAAGATCGACAATGGATGTACCAACATGGGATGCCATAAGTCTCAAACTATGTCTCAATGAAGTATTAGCAATAGGACATTAGGTTGTAATACTCATACAAGTTTCATCAAACCAAAATTGTATCCAAAATGGACAAAAAGCACTAAATAAATGTAGCAAACACCCAACAATAGGAAGCAAAATGCAAGTATGTAAAAAGATATTGCAATTTTCAGATATGACATATAAGGATTTACTAATTTTTGAATGTGAAGACCTAAAAAATATATCTTTTGAATGTAAATTTTATGTTTGAACCATGCACTTGTTTTGACCAATTAACTTGAATGCAAACAATTTCAGAAAACTTTAATTCCAAAAATTGAAACTGAGATCTACCAACAACAAGATGTAAAGCAGATAGAGATAGATGAATTCCCAAAAATCTAGAAAATAGCCTATATAAGGACAAATTCGCCCTAGGGTGAATGGGACCTTGCACAGGGGTTGAAAAAACTAAGATATGGGTTTCTAAGTTGATATTTAAGGTCTTTGATTCAAGTTTTAAACAGACAATTTCAATTACAGACTTCTAGAAATTCATGATGAAATGCAAGTGCAATTTGATGAAAAACAACAAGCAAAATGAAAACTTTCTAGATGAATTTTTTTTTAATTTTCTAATGTAAATGATTGAAAAGGACTAATATGCAAACTATTATGTGAAATGAATGCAATATGTATGCAATTTTTTGGATTTTGAGATTTTAAAGAATGCAAAACGTACTTTTAAAACCCTAAATGAAATGCAAACTAATGCAATTTTGAAAACCCTAAATGAGATGCAATGCAAACTAATGTAAATCCTAGATCTAGGGTTTTGAAAGACTACCAAATTAGAAAGCTTATAGCGTAAGAATGTCAAGTTCACCAAAATGAAACAAAGAAAAATAGGGGATAGATAAGGAGTGAAAGGGACCAAAATTGAAGGATGACCTACACGCCTACTTTTCCTTTAGTTTCATTATAAAGGGAGAGATCTCTCCCAAGGATAGAACTGAATTCAAACTTGAGGTGAGTTGAATCTATGGGGATGAGGGATCTTTGATTTTCCTTACAACAGAAAATAATTGAAATGCCCTTTTGAGAGATGAAAATAAAATGCCTAATGAACTCAATTATGTGATGTGAAACTTGAAATGTAGAGATTAAGGATAGTACAAATAGAAACAGTAATTGTTTGGAAGATTTGAGAAGGGTAGACTGATGTGTGTCTATCACCAAAAATGGGTGTTGAGTGTCTTTCCAAGACATAGTCGCCCTAGGGTGAATGGGTCCAAAATATTATTTCACGGTCCTCTGATCTTGGATTTTAGCTCTAGATTCCTCTAGATTCCACTATCCAAAAGTCAAAAAAAATAATTTGAAGGTGAGTTTTTGTGGCTTGACAACTTTGCAAAATTGTACTTTTGATCCAATTTTAGTCCTTCTTCACTTATAAATCTGCATAGACAAAGAGGGAAATTTTTTTTTTTTGGGTGAATAGGGGTTTGCCTGGGTCAAACCCTAGTTTGGTAATTAAACCTTGATAATGAAATAATGATAAATGAAATGAATTTGATGAATGAACAAAGCCTATGTCACAACTCACCAAACCTTTAATGGCTTCCCTTATAAGACTGGAGTCTAACACATCTCTCTAAGGATTGGATCTTGATTGAATTGGCTTGAATGATTTCTTGATTTGATGCTTGAATGCTTGAAACCTACATCACAATGTTAGCTCCAAAACATAATATGAACACACATAACTTTGACATGATGATATAATCTTGATTGCTATTGTAGATGCTTGATAAATATTCTCTTCAATGCTCTTGACAATAATTTTTTCTCTTGTGAAAGTTTCCTTAATGCTAGATGATTTGAATTGATAAAATAACTATGTATTTATAGGTTTTTATCTAATTTCCCAAAAATTAGATTCCACAAGCCAACATTTGAAAATTGAATTTGAATCGTTAAAATATCATCAAAAACATATTAAAAAATAGGTCTTGGCACTTAAGGAGGACCCATTTTCCCTTTGGGCGAATGGGTCTTGGGACCTAAATCCAAGACACACAATTTCCAAGGTTTTCAAAATAATGTTAGCATTTGTTTAATGTAAGTTTCCCTTTCTTTAAATAGGAATAATAAGACTTATGAATGCATAATTTAGTCAATTAGAAGATTAATTAAGTCCAATTAATTAAGGGAATGAAAACATAGTGTGAAAATATAAAGGAGTACATTTTCCTATAATACACCAACATTCCTCTCCATATTCATCTAGTAATTTATCATCTACTATGTGTATGAAATCTTGTGATAAGAAAGCAATATTTTCTTCACAAGGGTAATAAATGTCCCCTACTATTGATCAAGATAATATATTGTTGAGGCTTCTCAAAGCCCACTTGATTTCTCTTCCTCCAAGAACACGAAATAAATTCTACAAAAATAGTTCATTTTGTGCATATCATCGAGTGCATGGTCATTCTACCAATGAATGTTGGGCCTTGAGTAATAAAATAAATCTTAAGGATTGTGGTGCTCTTCCATGTATTGATGCACCTAGTTCCTCTATTCAATAATTATATTCATCCTATCATGTTGCTCATCACTATGTGGCATTTGTAGCTTTATGTGTTTTGTCCATTACCATTCATGGTGGTGCAATATTAGGTGAAACCATATTTTTCATGGAAACAACATGATATTCCTTTGTGTGTTTATCCTTGTCTCCATGCTTGGGGGCAAGGATAACTAGTTTTGGGAGGTGTGCATTATTTTTAAGGATCCCCTCTTCCTCCTTAAAATACCAACATAGCAAGTATGTTGACATTTTAAGGAGGGGCATATATTACCTGTATCTATTTCATCTTGTGATATTCGATCTGTTGTCATACCCCCTTTGGCAGTGGTGTTGTTTTTAACACCCCTTGAGGCATGATTATCAATTCATACCCAAAGACGTTAAACTTGAACACCCCTTTTTAACATGGCCACCTAGCATAACACAACTTGCTTGCTAGTGGAGCCATGTGTTTCATAAGCGACTTTACATCCTTGTGAGAGAATCATTTTGTTAGACACCACATTTTATGGATGGTATTTGGTATTTAAGACAATTCATGTTTGAGGTATCTTTGACTTACCAACTCAAATATTTTAGTACTAACCTTGTGTTTTTTGTATGTCTTTTGTGTGTCTTCTTCATGTTTACATCTTTTTTTTAACTTTCTTTTCATCTTTATGTTCCATCATGCCATGTTTTTTCATCGTGTATGCTTCATGCTTTTTGACATGTATGTTGTCTTATTGCATTTTATACATTTGAGTGTTCCTTTGTGCTTATGTTGTCTTGCCATGGGATCTTGGATCTTGAGGCCTTGTGCACTCCCATAGATATTTAGTCATCCTATCTCTTCAACATTTGGACAATCAGACCCCTCTTGACACATATTTTATACTTTAGTGTGAGTTTGAGCATAATTTCATACTCCCACTAAAGTGGGGGCTAAATGTAGCATTGTAAATTTTTACCCTTGATAATTTCACATTGTTTTGTTCCCCTTAGATTACTAGACATAATGAAGCTCCTAATTCCCTAAATTATGCATTTTAGGTCCTATTTTTTTACCATTTTTTAATAGAATGCAAGCATAGAACAAATTCATCCATTTAATGTGTTTCCCCCAACACCTTAGGTCCTAGAAAATGGGGCAAGGACTGGGATGCCCTAGAGCATCTAAGTTCTCCTATTATGTCGGGACTCAAATTTTAATATGTTAGTGTTGACATTTTAACATTCAAAACCCAAATTGCAAATGTCAGCTACCGAGATCTAATTTTCAAGAAATTGAATAAATACCTAGTGTTTTCACCATTTTAAACTAGAAGAAAAAAGAAGAATTTATGAGCAAGAATTATTGTCAAGAGCAAGTCAAGAGTAGAATTTCATAGCATTATTGCAACAATTCAAGATCCAAGCATCATGTCAAAGTGTATATGAGTTAATGTTATCATATTGTCATTGTTTTTTGAAGGCTAACCCTTTTGTAGGTCTCCAAAGCATTCAAGAAAATCAAACAAGAAAGATCCAAGACCTTAAAGTGATGTGCATGACTTTAGTCCTTCAAGGAAGCTATTGAAGGGTGGTGAGTTGCAACACTTTGTGATTTCATCATTCCTTCCTATATATTATCATTTTATCATTGACATTACCATTGTGGAAGTGGAAACACTTACACAGGGTTTGACTGAGGAAAGCCTCTAAATGGCCCAACATTTTCCCTCTCTTTGAATGTGCAGGTTTAAGGGCTTAAAGCTTGAAGACAAATTTTTCATTGTTTCATTTGGTGCTCTACATCTTGTCAACTCATAGAAGCTCACCTACAAAACTATCTCATTGTTCTAAAAATCTAAAATTGGGAATCAAAAGCTCAGATCTGTCATTAGAGGACCCCAAAAACTGAGCAAGACACCCCTATAAGGACCCATATTTTGTAGGGTGCCTATGTCCTAGAGTGGCTGAAACCAATTTTCTTGGGCAGGTACACAGTCCTCTACACTTCCTAGATCTACCTGCAAATTGGTGTGCATTGCCAAGCTCTTATATTTTACATATTAAGGCACATAGTTGAATTAGGTTAATCATAGAAAATCCATTTCAATCCATTTCTAAGGCTCAAAAGGATCAAATCCAGGTTTGATTGAATCTCCTTTATGGTTGAAATTCAATCAAAAAACCTCATTTATTTGCATCATAATGTACCTTTAAAAAGGGAGAAAAAACAATCCTAGGTTTAGATATTAAACTTAGGGTTCCCTTTTTCTTATGTTACACCTTTATCTATTGTTGGGTTAGAAAGTGATACCCCCATGTAGAAAATTTGTATTCTTGAGAATACTAGAAGTTTTTTCCTAGGCCCCCAAGACAAGTCCAAGAGAATACCTCATGTCTACCACTACCAAATCATATAAGGCTTCCTCAAGAGAAACATCATTAACCATCCTTGGTAAGACCTTTGATTGATAAGAGGTATCAATCTTTGAAGGTAACCCTAGGTGATGGAAATAAAATTCAAACCTAATTGGGAATTAGTCAAGACCACCACAACACGAACCATAAGATGCACATCCATTTTAGGGGGGTCCAAATTGAGATATTCCAATTCCATTTGGATATCCTTCCTCTCAATCTTAGAGGCCCCACTTGTTGAGTTTATTTGTCCTTGATGTCATGTGCTTCAACATACTTCAGATCAGGTCATTCTATTTGTTTGAATAGCTTGGCATGTTGATGGCTTTGACTAGGCATCATTTCCTTACAAAAATTCTACGGTGGTCAACTTTGTGTTTGTGAAGCAGGTATTTTATATTCTTTACATTTTTTTTAAAGCCACATGCTTATGTTGACTTGACGTGGATAGTTGTTTTCTTCACTCACATGGTTTGTGAGTTGGCAGCATTGAAATATTCTTTGGAATATTCATTGGCTTCATTATGGTGTCAGGGTTGTCCACGAATTTGAAGGAATTATTGTTATTTGATAATGATGTTGTTTTGTTGACCTAAACTACAGCGGATTTCAAATGTTATTGCATTCTATTCAAGTAACTTGTGGTAACAAGGAAAAGATAGTGTTGTTTTTGCTCAGCTGAACCCTATCTTCAGTTGTCACCCTTGGAAGTTTGCAGATCTATTTCATTGGTTCACCAACATGAAATGTTGGTTGGTTGCATACATAACAGGTATTTTGGTTTGTTATTTTTTAGTTTGGTTGACTGAATGCTGGTGGTTTTAGTTTACTCTGCTTCGAGCGGTTACGGTAAAAGATCTTTACTTGGCTTCTATGATTTGTTCATCTTACTGTGAACTAGGTAAAACAATACCCTTTTTTGTTCTCTTGTTACTTCTCCTTATTTAACTAGTTGAAGTTGTTTTAACAAAGAGAAAGGATTCTTGGAAACTATTTATTTTTGTTAGTTAATGATATCTGTTCTAAAACAAAAACATTTTGTTTTTGGGTTTAACCCAATTTTAACACTCTAGGGTTCTATTATTTTTTATATCATTTTTATTGAATCTAAAATGGCATTGTTTTTAAAAGCACACAAGAATTCATTGTAAACCCTGCTTGGGTAATCGGAATATTTGAAGGGTTTATTTTTTTGTTACAAAACTTGGTTTATTGATACGAGTTCTTGAATGATATAACTATTTTTTATCTCTAAAAATGGTTATAAACCATTTATAAAGATCGTTGTAAAAGGGAAAAAAAAACATGCTTGAAAAAGGAGAGAGATGTTTGGTTGAAAGATAGAAAAATGAAGATGCACATTTACTGACTCTAGTTTCTAAAATAGAGATGCGGTTTGGTTTAAAATTTGTGAAAAACGAGTTGAGTTCATACATTGTATTTGAAATCATTGCATTATTTGTTTTGTACAGTTGAGATTTTAAGATTGCACACACAGTGCAATTATAAGGTCCTTACTTTGCAAAATCTACATGTAAGAGATATCGGAAAAAGGTTTTGATACCCCTATTGAAGTTGGTGCTTCAAATTGTATCAAGGATTGAGTTGGTGCTTAGAACATTGTTGTAATCCATTTTTGAGATTAAGCCTACAAGGCATTTTGGAGTGGTTTTTCTACCCCTAGAGGGTTTTCCACTCGGCATCTTTGTGTGTCTCTATTATGTCATTTGCACAATCTGTTCTTCTATATTTTATGCTGAAATTTTTTTAGGTACTCAAAAAGCTCTGATATGTATCTTTGTTCAGATCAATGTCCTCCAGTATTATTCGTTCAATTATTCTTCATGCTAGAAATGTAAATCTGTTTACTCCTAAAAATGAAAGAATTTGTTTTGTATGCTTGTTCACTCTTTCTTATATGAATAATAATGCTATGCTATAATCTGATGATTTTATCCATTTAAGTTCTTTTTTGTTTTTGCTGGTAAAGGTCTGAATGTGTCCAGACAGCATTGTGTGTCATAGTATACTTCATAAGATGACTTTTTGGATTGTCTTGTAAGAAATTTTTGACAACCCTAATTCACCCCCGCTCCCCCCCTCCCCCCTCTCAGTGTTGTTCCACTTCCAAACACCATTTCCATCAATCTATCCTTCATTTAGTTGTTTTAAGTTTTAGTTCAAGTAAAAGGAGGAAATAAGTTGAAAGGAAATATAAAAGAGCAATGGAAAGTACTAATGAATGAGCAATTATTTGAAGGAAATATATTACCAGATAGATTTAAGTAGCCAAACCAAGCACCACCAAAGCAAGAGAGACAAGAATTTATTAAGGGGAAAAAACAAGAAAAAACCCCAATATTATGAATGGAGGAAAAATGCCTAAAGAATAATACACAGAGAGAGAGAGAGAGAGAGAGAGAGAGAGAGAGAGAGAGAGAGTTTTATCCTTAGGCTTGCTTTCTTGAGTCTTATAGAATGAGAGGAGAGGCACCTCAATAAGTAGAGGTGAGAAGGAGGAGTTAAAATGTAACTCCCAACTCAATGAATTCCACCATTCATCTATGTGTGTGCAAAGTGTCACCTCTTAAGGAGGTGGATACAAATATTCCTTAATAAAGGAATTAAAAAATAAGTCATCCTCCAACATGTGTGAGATGACAAAAAAACAAAATACTTGTAGGGATTCCTTTGGAATATTTCTACAAGTTAATAAAAAATTAAATTTCAAGAATAACCTTTACTAAGTAAAGATTAATCTTCTAACATCCACCCTTAAGCTTTACTTGGGGAGGTTACATCAAACCCTTCAATGGGTTGTAATCCAAGATTTTTACAATGAATGAGAAATTTTTCTTTACAAAGAGATTTAGTGAGAATATCTGCCACTTGATCTTTCACCTTTACAATACAAAAGAGAAATTTTCTTGTCTTCGATTTTCTCTCTAATGAAGTGATGTTGAAGAGAAATGTGCTTGGTCCTTGCATGAAAAATTGAATTCTTTTCCAAAGTAATATCACTTTTCTTATCACAATACAAAGGAGTAGGATCCTCTTGAGGTAGACCCAAGTCTTCAAGTAAGCTTTTTAACCATAGTGCTTCTTTGGATGCATTAGTACAACCTTTATATTCAGCTTTTGTAGAACAAAGAGAAGTAGATTGTTGTTTCTTACTATTCCATGATATTACACCTAATCCAACAAAGAAACAATAGCCACAAGTGGATCTCCCATAATTGGGATCACCTCCTAAATCTAAATCAGTATAACCTTTTAAAGAAAAATCACAATTTGCATCATAAAAGAGACCAAGATTAAGAGTTCCTTTAACATATCTTAAAATTCTTTTTGTAACTTTAAAATGAGTTTGTTGTGGTTTAGACATAAATCTAGAAACTAAACCAACACTATAAGAAATATCAGGTCTAGTAAGAGTTAAATAATTTAAACTACCAACTAATTGTCTATACAAAGTAGGATCAACAAAAAGAGTTTCCATATCAACCATTAATTTAGTCCCCAATTCACAAGGAGTAGAAACAAACTTTGCATCATTCATTTTAAATCTATCTAAGAGATCTTGAGCATATTTTTGTTGAGAAATAAAAATACCTTTAGGTGTTTTCCAAATTTGCATACCTAAAAAATAATGTAATAGGCCTAAATCAGTTATTTGAAATTGTTGATTGAGTTGAGACTTAACATCACTAATCAAATTGTTAGAACTAGAAGTGATAATTAAATCATCAACATATAAAATAATAATCACAATATCATTTTCACTATGCTTAATATATAAATTAGGATCATTTTTACTTCTAATGAAACCTTGAGATAGAAAGAAAGCATTAATTTTAGAATACCAATCTCTAGGAGATTTTTTTAAACCATAAATTGATTTCTTCAATTTTCAAACAATATTTTCATTACCTTCCTTAATGAAACCCAAAGATTGAGACATGTAAATTTATTCATGTAAATCTCCATTTAAAAATTCACTTTTAACATCCATTTGATGAATGGGCCAATGCATATGAGAAGCTAAAGCAAGAACTAATTTAATAGTTGGCATCTTAGCTACTGGAGAAAAAATTCATTATAATCCAAGCCTTCAACTTGAGAGAAGCCCCTAGCAACTAATTTAGCTTTAAACATGCTAACTTCATTATTTGTATTAACTTTAGTTTTATATAACCATTTGCATGAAACAAGATTCTTACCATGAGGTAAAGGAACTAAATCCCAAGTTTGATTTGTAATTAAAGTATCATATTCTTCTTGCATAGCATTTTGTCAATGAGGTTGATCTTTAGCTTGTTCATAAGTTTGAGGATCATTTATATTCATAATATTAGACATAAAAGCATAATTACAATAATTTTCCTTTCTAGTCTTACATTTATTCATTCTAGCTAAAATATCCTCACTTTCTTGCATAATTTTTTTAAACCATTTAGGCTTTCTCTTAGATGTAGGAGTATTATCACTAGAAGAAGAATCATGAGGAGAAATTTCAACATTTTCATCTTCACTATCACTATGAGTAAGAGATGCATTAGGAGGGTTAATAGAAGATTTAACTTGAGGATTATCCTCCACAACAATAACTTTATTTTGAGAAGATTCAATATCATGCACTTTAGAACAATCATGAACACCATTTTCAGCAATGCATACATCTCTAGCACCTTTAACTTTTTTAGTAAGAGGATTATAAACACTATAAGCTTTAGAATGTTCATCATAACCAACAAAAATATGATAAGAAGATTTAGCATCTAATTTTTCCTTCTTTATTTAGGTTTGTGAACATAAATAATTGAACCAAAAATTCTTAAATGCTTAAGATTGGGCTTCCTACCAGACCAAGCTTCTTCGTGAGTTATATCCTTTAAAGCTTTAGTAGGAGACCTATTAATAATGTAAGTAGCACAAAACATAGCTTCTACCCAAAATTTATAAAAAAATATTTTTAGCATGTAACATACACCTAGCCATTTCAACAATAGTTTTATGCTTCCTTTGTGCTATACCATTTTGTTGAGGTGTATAGGGAATAGTTAGCTTATTCTTAATACCAAATGATTTCAAATAACTATTAAAAGCATTGTTCACATATTCTTTACCATTATCAATTCTAAGAATTTTAAGTTTAAAACCAAATTACCTTTCAACAAATTTATGAAATTCAAAAAATATGTCAAGAACTTGATCCTTACTATGAAGAAAATAGATCCAAGTTCTTCTAGAATAATCATCAACAAAATTAAGTGCATACCTTGATCCTTGGATGGATTTATTCTCCATGGGTCCCAAAAAGGTCACTATGAACTAAGTGCAACTTATGAGTTGCCCTCTATGATTGACCATGTGGAAAGGGCTCCTTATGCATCTTACCACTCATGCATCTTGTGCATACAATTTTAGATGGAACAATACTAGGAAATCCTTCTCCCATTTAAATCTTTTGCATCAAGGAACATTTATATGACCAAGTATTTCATGTCAAACATTGAAATCAATGGTAGATAATAAAGAGCATCTAGATTGAGAAAACTCATAAAATTTGAACAAATTACCATTGTCTAACTTAGCATTAGCAATGACTTTGTTTTGTTTTGGATCAATAACATAGCACATATCTTTATAGAATTTTATTTTATAATCTTGACAAAGTTTAGCAACTAAAAGTAAATTAGTCTTTAATTCAGGAACATATAAAAAATCATGCAATTTACCATTAGGAACATTCACATCACCAATTGCTTCCACTTTACAAGTATAATCAGTTGCAAGTTCAAGAGGAACATTAGACAATTTAGGTTGCATAGACTCAAAAAAAAAAATTATGTGAAGTAACATGTTGAGATGCACCTGAATAAATAACCCATTCGAGAGGTTGAGAAACATTAAAACTACATGTAAAAGCACATCTAGATTGATTAGCATTGTTATGAACCTTATTATTATTAGATTTATTTTTATGTTGATTATGTTGCTTCATAGGATTTTTCTCATTTTTATTCTTAAAACAAGTATTTTTCCAATGACCATCCTTATTGCAATAAGTGCAATGTGGTTTCTTAGAAGACTTAAACTTTCTAGGATCATTGCCATTATTATAACGAGGTTTGAAATTATAATGTAGTTGTTTAGAATGAGATTTAAAAATTTGTTTATGAATAGACAAAAAAGTATGTTCATTAAACTTAAGAGTGTCAAATTGAATTAACTTAGCTTCTTCTTGTCTTAATAAATCACGAAAAATATCATAAGTTAATTGAGTAACTAAAGAAGGAATAGCTAATTGAGCATGAATATTAGTAATGAATTGTTGAAATTGCCTAGGAAGACATTTTTTAAGAATAAGGTGAATTAATCTAATATTATCTAATTTTACTCCTAAACCATGTAATTGACTATTTAAATCATCAAATTTCAATAAAAATTCATCAAATTTCAATAAAATCAAAACAACTCAAATCTTCAAGTTGATCTTGAATTTGATTTTTTCTTGATTCATTTGAACTATCATAAATGGTTTTGAGTTTTAACCATGCTTCACAGGTAGTTGTACATGCCCCAATGTGAACATAAAGTTTGGGTGACATAGAGATACCTATGAGGCCAAGGGCTTCCTCATTTTTAAGATTCCATTTTTTGATTTCATCTTTGGATGTAGACGAACCTGGTTTAGATTTAGGATCCATAGCAACATCTAAAAGATGTTTGAAATGAAAAATGAAAGAAATGTGAGTATTCCAAGAATGATAGTTAGAAGAATTTAATTTCATCTTTGGAATTAAAGTTGACATTGTAAATAAATTTGAGTGCACAAAAAAACTTTACTATAAGAAATACTTTAACAATTTTATAAAAGAAATAGCACTGTTAAGATAAATTTAAGAAAATAACTCCTTTACAATTGAAAAAATAAACCCCTTATATATATATATATACATGAATTTTAAAAAAATGATTAAAATAATATTAAATTAAATCACTTTGATTAAATTAATTTTGAAAGGAAAAAAATATAATATTATTAAATTTATATAATATGAAATACTAAAATTAAAATTAATAATTTTAATTGTTATATTAAAAAATATTAAAAACTTAAAACCCTTTTCCTTAAAAAAAAAAAGAAGAAAGATTTTAGCTTTAAGAATATTTTTTATTAAAACAAAGTAGAATCTTAAAAAAAATCTTTTATTTCTTACTATATTTAAAACTTTCATAGATTTTCCTACAACTTTAAATTAAATTCTAAAAAAACTAAAACTTAAATGAAAAGGAGGAGGCAGAAAAGAGGGGTGAGCTTTTTAGATTTTTTTAAAAATAAGCAAGGCTAAGCATGCGAGCAAAGTGAAGGAGAGGCAAGCTAAAAGGATTTGAAATGAAGATTTATTAAGCAGGGCAACAGAGAATGAACATAGATTGCAGAGGGAAATGAAGAGTTGAGGGTAATGAAGGGCTTTGGGCTTGGCGTGAGCATAGAGGCTGAGAGGAGAGCTTCACACAGACCTGCAAAGAACCTTTCAAGGGTTTTATTTATTATTGTTTATTTTGATAAAAAAATTGAAAAAGTTATGAAACCCTTAAAAAGTTCTGATTTATTTATTTTTTTGAAAAGGATTTGAGATAGGGGCAGAGCCCTAAATAAGATCAGAAATTTGTATTTGTTTGTTAAAAAAAAAAAAACAGAATATATTTATTTATGAAGATTGAAAAATAAGATTTAAAAAAAAAAAATAGAAAGATTGCAGATATGATATTTTTTTAACAGAGATTGATATTTTAAAAATAAGGGTTAGAGCCCAAAAAAAAATTAAGAAATTTGAACATGCAAATAATAACATGCAGAATATAGTGATTTTTTTTACAAATTTAGCCTGATATTGCAAAAAAAAAGATAAACCCTTATTGGGTTTTCTAAAAAAAATTGTTGTAAATGCTTGTAGATTAAAAAATAAATAAAATTGAAATCTGTAACAACTATAGAAACCTGCACAATAAAAGTAGTTAGAAAAAGCAAATATCAAACAAGAAGAAAAATAGACTTTGGCTCTTCTCCTCCTCTCTTAGAGTGCCTCCAATGGTGTGCTTAAAAACTTGGTAAACCTTCAACAATATAGCTCAAAAAAAAAATAGTAATACCAAGCTCTGATACCATGAAAGGAAATATAAAAGAGCAATGGAAAGTATTAATAAATGAGAAATTGTTTGAAGGAAAGAGATTATCAAATAGATTGAAGTAGCCAAACCAAGCACCACCAAAGCAAGAGAGACACAAGAATTTTTTAAGGGGAAAAAACAAGGAAAAACCCCAATATTATGAATGGAGGTAAAATGCCTAAAGAATAATACAAAGAGAGAGATATTTCCAGCCTTAGGTTTGCTTGCTTGAGTCTTGAAGAATGAGAGGAGAGACACCTCAATAAGTAGAGGTGAGAAGGAGGAGTTAAAATGTAACTCTCAACTCAATGAATGCCACCATTCATGTATGTGTGTGCAAAGTGTCACCTCTTAAGGAGGTGGCTACAAATATTCCTTAATAAAGGAATTAAAAAAAAGTCATCCTCACACATGTGTGAGATGACAAAAAAATAAAAGACTTGTAGGGATTCCTTTGGAATATTCCTATAAGTGAATAAAAAATTACATTTAAAGAATAACCTTTACCAAGTAAAGATTAATCTTCTAACATAAGTTAGTCCCCCCAAATTCCTAACATAGCACATCTTTATGTTGGTCCATCTTTAAATATTTGTCCTAGCATATCATTGTTTTCCTTTCCGGTCACTAGGTAAGGGCATGCATTAACAAGGTGACTAGTTTTTGAGAAATTTTGGCAAAAGAGAGTAGAGTTCATATAAATAATCTCCTAGTTCCATTTCCATAACTTGGACTCATGAGTGATAGATGATGATATCACCTTTTTTATAACAACACACATAAAACCTAGAAAAATGAACCTTATTTTATTCTTAGTGGAATTATCTAGAGAAGGGAAATAACCAAAGGATCTAACAACACCAACTATAATTTCCTCATCCTAAAATTCAATGGGGAGACTTGACAACCAATCCCACATAGGTGCCATAACTATGAGAGCATCAAATGGGTTAAATCCAAGCCTCCAATTACATAATGAAAGAGTAATTTTTCTAATAAATTACAAACCACACATAATTATTTAAATACAATCCTCGGTCAAGGAAAAGGAGAAAGAAAATAAACCCTTAGGGAGAGCATTGACCATGACATTCTCTTTTATTATCCATTTGGAGGAGACCTATTTTCACACTTGTTCTATGTTTGGTCTTCTATTAAAAAATTTGCAAATGAGGATGTTCTTCATTTTCACCAAAGACCTATCAGTGGTTTGATTTTTTATTTTATCCATGACACCTTCAATATAATCTTTGACTATCATGTTGTTCTAATATTTGAGAGTAAGAGGTAGAGAGAATAGTCCATTCCATCTAAGAAAAGAGAGTAGAGTACTCATAAATAATCTCTCAGGTCCATTTCCTCATCTTGGACTTAAGAGTGATAGATGATGATAATATTCACCACCACAAACTGGGAGGGACCACTAATCAAAAGTAGAGGTGACCCCACCAAGGAGATTAGTAATTCCACCATGCACACGATTGTCTACAATAATATTTTCTCACTTATCACTTGTAGAGCCCATTTCAAATATTTATGAAATAATAAAATTGTTATATAAATTATGTAAATAATATAAAATACTTATAAACCCTTGAATATGTAAAACAACCCAAGACTAATAGATGTGTCCATGTATGTATGAACTATATAAAGATTAGAAATAGATATGGATTGCATAGGATTTAAACTTTTCTAATAATATTTGAATTTTTAATTCTATATTGAAATTCATAAAAATTATGAAGTGGTTCTTGGGAATATTCTCTAGTTTGATATATCATTAATACTTTGAAAATTCCAAAAACTCAAATATTGGTTTAATTTTGTAATCTTTCCTCGATAAAACAAAAACTCTTTTGTTTGATGAAAATTAAATTTTTTGTAGTCTTCATTACTATAATGAATTTTAATTAAATTCTTTGGTGTCCTCATTGTTATAATAGTCTCCACTTTCTTGGTCTATTGTAGCAATCCCTTTGAGAAGTAAGACTATAATTAGAAAAAATTATTAAAAAAAATTGATATTTTTCAATGACTTTGAGATGGATATATTTAATATATCTATACTAGCATATCTATTTTTAGAAAAACCTATGTAAAAGACACCATGTGGGACCCATTTAAATATTGTGTAGATTGATTATAGCTGATGGGAAAAATGAGACCTAATGCACAATGGGGCTGGGACTTAAGAAAAAAGTATTTGTCAAATTGAATCCCAATATTGGCTCTAGTTGGGGATATGTGTCTCATGCAGTCACAATGGGAATCCAACTATCTCTAGTGGCATACCACAAAAGAGGACAACAAGGAGGCAATTGGGATAATGACACTTCATCATGACTAGTAGGGGTCACAATTGTAAAAGGAAAAAAGACTAATAGAATAATATGTATAAAGTAGAACCCCAATTACTTGCATAAGTAATGCTTAATCCATAGTATCATGAACCAAAATATCCTTGAGACTCTAGCTAAAATATTGAAGTAGTATGCACTATGACCATTATCCTTGGAAAATTTATATGGTCATGCCACAATCCATACTCTTCTATATTTGAATCATTTGATTGGTAGCCCACTATGATCTTTCCATATTAAAACTCTGAGATGCTCAACTTTTTTAACTTCATATGGCCCAAGATACAAGGGATCAGATTTCCAAAGTTTTCATATGCTTTGATCTAGTATTCTACATGAAGGTCGTGTCATTACCTTAGAAATTTTAGGAAATGTGACATTAAAATTTGACTCCTATGGCATCCAAGTGTCTCCACGTTCATTATAAAGTGTTGTAGGAGACATGAGAGGAAAAAAATAATATGTATTTTATATGAAAAATTGTAACTGCATTTCAAAGATGTGAATATGTGTCGATGGGAGTTACATGAGATAATGGATAAATCTCTTTTCGGTATCCAACTTTGGAAGATTAAAATGTATTCCTTGGGCGTCCAAGTGTGGGAGGTGATTGGTTTATTTTTGTTCCATCAAAGAGTTAAAGAGCATATGTGAGTTATATTTCTTATTGGCTATGGGCTAGGTTCCCATGTGAGAAGCCATATGAAAGAAACTAATATTTTATTGTCTATTGGTTGCTCATTATCCTAGGTGTGGTTTTATTCAAGTGGTCTTTTTCCTCCTTTTTTATGATTCTTTTGCAAGTAACAGGGTGCTATCGAGTTGATTAGAGAATAGTAGTGAAGTGTATTATTAGTGGATCTCTTCATTGAATATTAATAATATACTTGTCCTCTTTCTCATGTTGAGTTTTCCTCGAAAGGATTTCTCCACATAAATCTTGTGTCTCATATGGTGTGGCGGTAAGCGAACTTCGCTAACTGTCGTTGTTCACCACGGCCACCATGCCACCAACAAGCACCCTCCATAGTAGGGAGGTAAGCCTTCACACTGACTGCGCCTGTCAACCGTGCTACCGCCAGCCCAAGACGGAGACCCCGCGGTATGGCGGTAACATCGCCCAACCACGAACAGACCGACAGAGGCTCGCAGTAAGGCAGTAAACCACCGGATCGTGCCTCTAAGAAAAGCTCTCAATGGTAGAGAGGTAAAGGCTGAGAAAGAAGGTAATTTCACCAAGTCTTTTCAGAGGTTCAACCCAGAAGTTGAGGCACCTGTTCCCAAAAAACTCCCACTTAACGAAGACTTCCTGGCTTCCTCTAGACTTTGAAAAAATTACTAACGATCATAGGCCCCAAGACCCATTGAATCTATGCACCATTTGAACTTTTCTATGCTCACTGGATTTGTTAATGCATCTACAACATTCTTCAAAGTGTCAACCTTTTCTAAACAAATTTTTCCATCTTCCACCATATCCCTCACGAAGTGATACTGCACATCAATGTGCTTTGTCCTGGCATGGAAAGTCAGGTTCTTTGCCAAACAAATGGCACTCTGACTATCACAACAGATTGTAATCTACCCTACATTAAAACCAATATCAAATCACAATCGACTCATCCAAACTACTTCTTTGTAGGCGTGTGTTGTTGCCATCTATTCAGCCTTTATAGTGGAGAGAGCAACTACAACCTGTCGCTTACTCATCCAACTGATTGCACCACCATTTAACATGAAAGTGTATCCACTAGTGGATCTTCTATTGTTAATGTCCCCCTCCTAATCAGAATCTACATATCCATGAATGTTGAGTGTTCTCTGTGATGCAACCAAATTTCCATGGTAACACAGAGCATATTCTGAAGTCCCCTTTAAAATATTTGAAAACTCTCTTCACAACATCCCAATGTGATCTTCCTAGATTTTCCATAAAATGGTTGAGAACTCCCACTACTTGGGAAATTTTTGGTCTTGTACAAACCATTGCATACATTAGACTTCCAACAACACTTGCATAAGGCACCCTGGTCATGTCCTCCATCTCAGTAGCAAATTTTGGACAATCTTCAATAAATAGCTTCATTCCCTGCATAGTTGGAACAACTAGCTATTTCTAATCATCCATACCAAATCTCTCCAGAACTGTATTGACATACTTACTTTGACTTACCCAGAGCTTTTTGCTCGTTCTATCCCTGGTTATCTCCATCCCCGGAATATACCTTGTTGCACCCAGATCTTTCATTTCAAACTTTGCAGGCAACTGAGATTTAAGATCAGAAATCATAGACTTACTATTTCCTATGAACAAAATATCATTCACATACAAGGTAATAATAAGTACACGATCATTTTCAGATTTATAATAAACACAAGGATCATATTTTGATCTCACAAATCCCATAGACAACACAAAAGTGTCAAATTTATGGTACCACATTCTAGGAGACTACTTCAAACCATACAAAGATTTATTTAATTTGCAAACCAGACTTTGTTTACCTTTTTGAACGAAGTGCTTAGGCTGGGACATATAAATTTCTTCTTCTAGCTCTCCATGGAGAAACATTGTCTTCACATCCATCTGCTCAATCGCTAAGTCATATGTTGATGCCAATGACAACAAAAATCTGATAGATGTCATCTTTTCTACAGAGGAAAATATTTCTCCATAATCAATTCCCTCTATCTGGGAAAATCCCTTTGCAACCAACCTTGCCTTATATTTTTCTACATTTCCATCTAGATCGGTCTTCTTCTTGAATACCCATTTACAGCCAACAGGATTTCGCCCTTCAGGTAAAGGTACCAAATCCCATGTTTCCCTTTTCTTTAATGATTCCATTTCTTCGTTCATGGCTTTCAACTAGGAATTTGAATTAGACATGCTAATGGCTTCTTTTACAGTCCTAGGCTCACCAGTGCTAGTAATCAAAGCATAGGCACAGTTCGAATCTAACATAGAGAAACCATACCTATCAGGTTGTCATTTTTCACGTGTAGAAATTCTTACTGGCTGAGGTTGTGGTTCTTCATCTTCAGAACTCTTAGAGCTGCTTAAAATCTCCTCAGCTTCAAATACACCATGTAGTTCCTCTTTTTCTGGAGTTTGAGGAATCTAAACTACATCATTCTTCTTTTCTCTTTTATCTATCTCTAACTGTGGATCAGCTACTGAAGGTTTCAGCTGACGAAATATTACACTTTTGTTGTATAGAACCTTCTCAGTATCAGGATTCCAAAGCTTGTATCCTTTCACACCAACGCCATAGCCGATGAAGATACATTTAACATCCTTGTTCTCCAACTTTGATCTTTTCTCATTGGGCACATATACATATGCCTCACAACTAAAGACATGAATATGTCTTAGAGAGGGATTCTTACCAGCCAGACCACACTTCCAAAGGTGTCTTCTCAACAAGAGTACAACAAGGTGAACGATTTAATAGGTAACATGTCGTAGCCATAGCCTCAACCCAGAACTTCTGCTCCAGACCAGCACTGATCAACATACTTCTCGCTCTCTCCATTAATGTTTTGTTCAACCTTTCAGCAACTCCATTTTGTTGTGGAGTATAAGGTGTAGTTTTATGCCTTTTAATCCCATGGTCTTTGCAGTGCCTTTCAAATTTTGCAGAACAAAACTCACAGCCATTGTTCGTCCTCAAGCATTTGATTTTCTTTCCAGTCTGATTCTCTATCAAAGTTTTAAATTCTTTAAACTGACTGAACACTTATGATTTACTCTTAACAAAGTATATAAATACCCTTCTTGAATATTCATCAATAAAGAAAACATAATATCTAGACTTCGATAATGAAGGAACATTAACTGGACCAAACACATCATAATGAACATAATCCAGTACACCAGAAGATTTATGAGGACTCAAATAAAATCAAACATGGTGTTGCTTTCCATAAATATAGTGTTCACAAAAATCAAACTCAAGGTTACAATCATCAAGCCCTTCAACAAGATTTTTATTTTTCAAGGTTTTTAAACCTTTCTCACCTATGTGATTGAGTCTATGATTCCACAACATGGTCTTCTCTATTGGGAGTTTCACCTCCAAGGCATTTGCAGCTAGAGAAGCATTTTCATCTTCCTCTACAGGAACAACTTTGCTTGACTTTACAGAGGCATTGTTGCGTTTGAACAAGACATGCATCCATCTTGTACAGAGTGTCAATGTTTACACCTTTAGCTAGCACCATTGCACTTCTAGCCATCTTACATCCTTTACTTGAGAAATAAACTTCCACACCAGCATAATTCAGCTTACTGAAAGAAAGAAAGTTACGAGCCAAACTTGGTATGTGCAGTATACCACCAATCCCTTTGTTTCTACCGTCAAGTAACTGTATTTTGACTCTTCCATGGCCAAAAATCTCCAATGTTGAATCACTCGCCAGGTACACCTTTCCACCATCATACTTCTCATACTTAGTGAACCATTCTTTATGAGACGCCATGTGAAAGGATGCACCCGAGTCAACCAACCAAACATCATCTGATGTCTGAGTTGCCAAGGTTGCAATGAAGGCATCTACATCACTTTGATAAGAGTCATTGTATAATGTGTCACTCTTCTTCTTCTTCTTCTCCTTACAATCCTTTTGGATATGACCAAGCTACCCATAGTTCTAGTATTTTACCTTGGACTTTTTACCAAGAGACTTCGATCTCCCTAAAGATTTAGATTTGGACTTCTTGTCCTTCTTCTTGCCTTTCTCCTTCAATCTACCTTGAAAAAAAAGGGCCTCTTTGGCCATCTCTGAAGACTTCCTCTACATCTCTTCAAATAGCAATGAGGCAACAACGTCTTCCATCTTGAAAGTAGTGGTCATACTTCCAATAGCCATTACAAGATGATCCCAAGTGTCAGGTAACGAACATAACAGGAGCATGCACCGATCCTCCTCCTCTATCTTCACACCCACAGATGCCAACTAAGCAACACTCATATTAAAGAAGTTCAAATGGTCTACTATAGATGTGGCTTCTTCCATATTCAAGGAGTACAACTTCTTCCTCAAGAATAACTTATTTACCAGAGACTTTCCCTGATAAATATCACCAAGCTTCTTCCATAATGAAGTTGGAGACTTCTCCTCATGGACATTAAGGAGTACAGAATTGGCCAGACTAAGTCTTATTAGACCTCTCGCTTTTCTATCTGCAAGCTCCTAATCTTCTTGCTTCATACCTTGTGGCATAGTTCCAGACACAACAACCCATAGGTCTCTATCCACAAGCAAGTCTTCCATTTTGAGTTTCCATAACTCAAAGTTGCGACCATTGAAAATTTCAATCTCTTCTCTACCTGATGTGCTCGCCATCTCAAATAGAACTAGGTTCTAGCTTTGCAAGACTCCCACTGAAATAGTATTAGCACAAAAAATAAGCCCTACTAACAAGGATAACACAACTGGCTAGGCTCTGATACCACTTGAAAGGAAAATTAGAGGTGCAGAAATTCTTTCCTAACGCTAATACAACAGAGGAGAAGTGCAAAGAAGAGTTTTAAAACTTCTTAAAAAAACTGAGATAAACACGTACAAGGAAACAAGAGAAACATAAATAAACAATCACAGAGAGATAAACCAGATTTACTTGGGAAAACCCTTTCGAGAAAAACCCCACCACACCAAGAGAAGACACTTTGTATTACAGTAAAATAAATTACAAAACAAAGCTTACAGTCCTCACTCTCTGATAGTTAGCTCATAGCAATAGACTTGAGTTTTCATACACTCACTATTACAATGCCTTTTTCCTGCATACAATGAATACAACTCTCCTCTCCTCTCCTAACTCACTTCACCGTCACCCTTAGTGACTATATAATGTAATAGACTATACAAGTCATATATAACATTAATCATACCAACCAATCGCATGCCTTAATAATGCACCATTCACCCAATCAAGCAATCCGATCTTCTGACCGATCTACCTTGCAATCATGTATCGGGCTGCTCAGGCATTAACTCTCTTGCCTTAATCGAATTTTTTCATCAACCGAAACACATCTTGCAATTACTTCTTTCACCGCTCTAGACTTCACCCAATCAGATGTTGATTACTTGCCACGTGCTACATCTCTATTTGTTTGCCGCTTCTAGTCAGGTCTGACCAGTCAACACAACAGTCAAACACCTCTTACCGTGCTACCTCACCGAGCCAAAGATGCCACCGCAGTATGGCGATGTCACCATGACACCGCTCTAGGGTTGACAGACCTCTGTGGTATGGTGGTGCCACCACCCAACCGCAAGTCCCTTCTAATACCCTCGCGGTACCAAGGTAGTGGCATGTCTACCAACCCGTCGCTTAACATCATGTCACCACCGAGCTTGGATCGACCTTCCACGGTATGGTGGTGCCACTGCCCAACTACGAGGCTAAGCAAATCCTCCCACGGTATGGCGGTAACGGCCTGTGCTGATTGTTGAGCTCCACCGTGCTACCGCACCCCGAATGAAAGACCTTCGTGGTAAGGAGTTAGACTTCATCTCTGACCGCTAAGGCTTATCACACCACTGCGACATTGCCAAGAGGCCATCACGGTGTGGTGGTAAGAGAACTTCGCTAACTTTCATTGTTCACCACGACCACCGCGCCACCAACAAGCACCCTTTGTGGTAGGGAGGTAAGCCTTCACACTGACTGCACTCGTCAACCGTGCTACCACCAGCCCAAGATGGAGACCCCATGGTATGGCGGTAACACCAACCAACCATGGATAGACTGATAGAGGCCCGTGATAAGGCGGTAAACCGCCAGACCCCGCCTCTAAGAAAATATCTTAGCGGTAGAGAGGTAAAGGCTGAGAAAGAAGGTAATTTTGCCAAGTCTTTTTTAGAGGTTAAAGCTAGAAGTTGAGGCACCTGTTCCCAACAATAACTATCATCTTCGTAGCTTACATGGAATTTCTTCAATTTTATTAATCAACTGCCAATTTCTTGTTCAGATTGTAGATCATTAAGAAATTTGGTGAGAACAATGTCTTTGTGGATCAAAGACTCTTCAATTTCCACATACACATCTCATTTGGGAATGATCCCAAATTCCTCTAGCTTATCTATTTTGAGTTTCCTCATTTTGATCCCAGGTTGTACTTTGTTTTCCATATCTTCTTTCTCCTGAGAGAAAGGATTCACGATGTCATCCAATTTTTCTCTAATGCCTTCCATCTTTTCCAACTTCCCCATGGTTGAGCCTAGCATTTTTGTCCCAATGCACTCAAGTGATCAAGATACTCCCCGTATGTACCTTTTCCACCTTTTGAATGATGGGATTCTCAACACCAACTACAATTGTCTTAGGTTTGATGGATTCTGAAAATTGCGTGATCTTCTATAACACAATTGTGAGTTGCTTTGTCTTAGCCTTGTAGTGATCTTTCATTTTCTAGTGATCTTTCATTTTCTTCTCCTTGTCAAATTTCCGAATGAGATAATCTAGGGATGATTGAACATTCACCTTCACACTATCAGGAGTCACCTTGCCTAATTCTACTCTTGTGATAGAGTAGTCTGCAATATTCACTTCCTTATAAGTTCTATCAGAGGGAGGTTGAGCTATCTCTACATACTTATTACCTTCTTTATCAAAATAATTCTAGAAAGAGTCTTTAATTTCTTTTTGGTTCTTATCTTGGCACACATGAGTTGTGCAAAGTCAAACTCATCAGGAAAGATGGATTCTTTCATCCTCTTTGGTGCTTGTGAAGACAACCCTAGTGGAAATGGTGAACTCTCCTTAGGTTGTGTAGCCATCAGATGGGATGTAGTAGTTGTATCCACAAAGGTAGTAGTCATGATGGGAGATGTGTTAGTTAAAATAACCTTAGTAATTTCAGCCCTAGACACTTGCATAGAATCATTCAAAAATTTCTCTAAATTAGAATGTGATGTGAGGTCAAAAGATGGCGAGGATAAACTTAGCAATGAAATAGGAGAACTAGTCACATTGTCTAACCCTTGTCTTGGGCTTTCAAATGGAAATCCTGAGATGGGAGAAGAATGCAAAAAATGAATCAAAATAGTAGGTGCAATAATAATTGTTATTGAGGGAGGAGCATTAACAAGAACATTAGATGCAAATGAGGTCATAGGAGGACGAGCGAGAGTAGACACAACATTGGAAATGGTAGATGAGGTGATAGGTGGTTCTTTAAGAATATTCTCATGAGGAGACATATTTGTTTCCTCATAATTCTCTTCATTAATTTTCCCCTCTTTTTGCACGCGTTCCTCTTCTTGCACATGCTCCTCGTGGGCCTTTTTGGATGGTCCCTCTATAGATTTCCTAGTCTTCATTTTACCACCTTTAGCCACAAACTTCATCTTAGGCTTCGAAGATCTATTGGAAATTGGAGCATCATTTCTTTTTTTGGTCCTTAGCTTGGATTTCTTACATGTTTACACTTTAGACTCATTTCTAGCCCAATGAACAAAGTTTTGAATTCTTTCATCCAACCAAACATTTGTATTAGCTAAGATTGGTTGAAACCTTTCTTGGATTAAAATTTTTTCTTTTCGAGACCACTCGATTAAAGGAAGAGTAGAAGATGTAATATTCTTTCTTTCATATTCAGCATCCAAAATAGTATCTTCATCCTCCATATCCTTCAAGATATCAACAAGATCTAATTCTCTTATCTAGTCCAAAGTTAACCTGTGAAAATTCATTCTCTTGATCTCTCACTCTCTTCTAATGTCAACCCAAATATCTTTGACTTGATGCACATGAGAGAAGTCCATTTGATTTGAAACTTCATGCCTCTGTATTCAAATTTAGATCTTGTCTTGTATAATTTTATTATCACCTACTGTATTTCTAATTCAACCACCGTAGCCTTATGTGAAGTCCGAATGGAGTACCTTCTGACTACCAATGGGAATTTGAACCATGTCTTATGAGATTCCATTTGTTTACTATGAACCACAATAATTTTCTTGTATAACTCCATTAGAACACTTTTATCACTAGGATAATGAGGAAGCAAAAATGGATAGCTAGCAAATCATCCCACTCTCAAACAGGTAAAAGTTGGAAACTACAGATACATGCATCCATATTTGTTGACAACCTTCCATGCTTTATCGAATTCTCTTTTTTTCTCTAGCTCAGGGTCAAAGGCACACATGACTGGTACAAAGAAGGCATTACTTACCCTTCTAAAATGTTTGATACTTCCCTTGAGGGTTATCTATAGAAAATATTTGAAAACCTATGTAACCTTCTTGTCACTTTCAGTATTCAGAACCGAAAAATTCCTCATGGAGGCTTCAGCATAGACCAAATATGAAGTCATGTAAAAAAATTGTGTTGTATTCACTTGGGTCAATTGCTCACAGAGGGCATTATTGATTTCCTCTCCCCAAAATATTTTCTACTTTCATTTCATAATGATCTTGATGTACATGTACATCTAGTCCTCAAAATAAAATGAAGTAGGTAAACTATGTACTCTACTGAGAAGAGTAATGAGGTCGTTTACCTCTTCAATGAAATCACTATGAGGAGAATTTTTAGGCCATATTGTGACACCTAGTCTAGGAGCCTTCAACCATTTACTATTTATCATCCTCTTTGAAGAATCAAGATCATTATCATATTTTTCCTATGTAAATGACTTGGAAATTTCCACATATGTGTTTGCACCTAGGCACATGAAAATTTTATCAAAGAAATATGCATCTAACTCCATCACCACATTTATGTTTGGATCCCGGACTTTCCTATCATCCTTGTTATAGTGAGAAGTGAATTTTAGCTTGAACTCAGGTTTCTAAGCACCTACTGGAAAAGAATCCACAAGGTGTATTTTTCTATGAATAATTGACTTCATCCCGTTGGCTTCAGGTTGTTTCTTAGTTCTCTCAACAAACTCAGCCAGGTCCACATGAACAATCTTTGTATCTCTAATTTCATCCACATTCGATCAAACCATTATAGGAGGAAGAACACCTTGGTATTTTTACTTCATCGCTTTCCCCTTGGAAGGAGACAGATCTAACATCGAAAAAAGAATGGCCTTGGAGAAATACAGATGCAAGATCTTGAAAAGTGTGCACAAAGAAACTATTGGACAATATTAACATATTACAGATGTTAGGAAACAATCACATTTTGGGAAATAGTAGCAAGGGTTGAAAAATAGAGTGATTGCATGAAAACCGGGGTTTGAGAATGGTGGGCACAAAAAATGGAGTGCAAAGGATTAGCTTAGCAAAGCAGAAAATTTTCTAGTGTTAGGAAATTTTTAGCAAAAATGAGCATATATGCGCTAGAAAATTATGATATTTCATGTGGAAATGTCGTTGCAAAAATTTGTAATGTAATTAAAATTATCAACATTGCGTTTGAGAAGAACTCTTCTTTTTTGCAATTTCGGCAAAAAATACCGAGTTTGAAAATTTTGGGAAGATCTTTGATATTTTATCAAATCATTAAAATTTAGCGATTTTACAAGTAAATCCTGTGTTTTATTTGTCTAGTTGGGGAAAAACCCCGACCCTACAAATGGGGTATAACATACTTTTGCTAAGTCATCAAAAATTCTCAACTCAACAAAGACCTTTTAGTTTGGTTGTTAGGATGGGGAAAAACCTTGACCTTACAAAGGGGCAAGCAACATTTCTTGCACCATCGACAAAAATGAATGATGGTACAAGAAAATAATTTGGTTCCCCAACCCTACAAGTGGGTAATACTTCACACTTGTAAGTTTGGCAAAAAAATTCAATCCAACAGACAATAGTTTGAGTCTTGATCTTGTAAATTCAAAGTTTTTTGATGATTTTACAAGAGAAACTTGAATATTTTGTATGTGCAAGAAATTTGACAATGAAATACTATAGAATACTTATGCATATTCAACAAAAAAATTCAACATAACAAAGGGTGTGAATGTGTTTGTGCAGGTAAAACCTCAATTCAACATTATGCGGGTCAAAACATATGCAATCTCATTAAAAATTCCCAAAATTACAATCCAAATATAGATCAAAACTCAAGCAGTAAAACTTGGATAGATGTTTGTCTCAATAGAATGGTGAAAACATTAAACATACCCGAATATGAAAAGGAAGACCTCGCTTGAAAAATGTGAAACCTCAGCCAAATCTAGAAGAAATGTACTTGAAATCCACAAGCTAGGAAGACAATGAACTTCATAGGAGGAAAGGAATGATGGATAGCAAACAAAAATGAGGAGGAAAATGAATTAAAGAGCTTTTAAAAATGGTTTGAAAAGATATTAAAATGATAATTAATGCACACGTTTGAAAAATAAAATTGCAGGAGTGGGGATTTTGGGCGTGCTTACAAGTTAGATTTGATATAACTTGCAAGGTCATTGAAAATATCCGATTCGAAAAGTAGCTTGCCACTTTCACAATGTTGACTTGCAGGGTCAGGGAAAAACCTCGACCTTGCAAGTATAAAAAAATTTATAACTCATGACAATCTGATTTTCATAACTTGGGCAAAAAGAAGAATTTTGATGAGCTGATGAAGGTTATCATTCGGAATACGTTCCGAGACTTAGGACCACACATGAGGGAAAATTAAGATTCACCTTATTTTACATGCTTAGAGTATATGGGACTACAAAAAAACAACTTGCATAGGGGTTATCCTGTGAATCAAGTGCAACTCGATCTAACGACAACAACTAGCTCTAGCTAGGGAGCTTCTTTCATTTGTTCTTTGAAAAAATCGAAGGGAGAAGAATTTTAGTCTCTAAGTGCCTTCATCCATCCATTGTGCATAGATTCAGGCAACAAAAACAAAAATATTTGAAAAGAATCAAAATTAAAAAGACACAAAGAATATACAATTATTTACAAAAACATGTGTCACCTCACCGAGTGAAGTGTTTCAGATGTTGCCCACAGTGTGGAAGCAAGAATGGAATGCCATCTTCATATGTGAGAAGAAAATTGTTTTCATCACAGAGTTGGTGAATCTTGAATGGACCTCTCCACAATGAGTCAAATTTCCTATGCATGTCTTTTGGTTCTCTTCTCTTGTCCCACAAAAGAACTAGATCTCAAACTTGGAAATCCCCAAACTTTTCCTTCTTGTTGAAAAGTTGAAATTTACCTGTTCTTGGTGTTCCATGATACAGTTCACCACTTGAACACGTTTCTCCTCCAATTCAAAGAGATACATAATACACTTTTCAACTGATTTGTAAAAAGTCTCATCCTCAATGGACTTGGCCAACTTGAGGGTGGGTAATTCCAATGTGATCATAATCTCTCCATTCAACCCATATAGGAGTTGAATCAGTGACATGCCTATCACCCACTTGGGGGTAATTTTTTCAGCCCACAAAGCATCGTACAACACCTTGTGCCATAACCATTGATTCTCATCAACTAACTTATAGATGATAGTAACCATGTTCTTATTGTTGGATTCAACTTGACCATTACCTTGAGGGTAATAATTTGATGAATGTTACAACATGATTCCATGTAAAAAAAAAAAAATTGTAATCTCACTTGATGAGAATGTAGTAGCATTATCTATTACAATTCTTTTTGGCATATCAAACTTGGAAATGATATTCTCCTTCAAGAAACTACAAACTACCTTTGAAGTAGCATGCTTCACCAAGCCAGCCTCAACCCACTTGGTGAAGTAGTCGGTTGTTGTGAGAACATAAACATGTCCCAAACCTAAAGGTGGATTTATAGCACCAATGAAATCAATGACCCATTGCTGAAAGGGCTCCTTAATGACAAGTGGCTTCAGTGGAAGAGCATCCAAGTTAGGTTTTCCTACGAACTGTTGACATAGTTCACATCTACTCACCCAATTGTACACATCTTGAAATAAGGTAGGCCAATAGTACTTAGCTCATAATTTTTTGTGTTGTAACCGGTGCAAAAAAATGTCCACCACATGCCAATTTATGGAAATATTCCAATAATTTGCTTTGTTGAGCTTTGTCAACACAACATAGAAAAGTACCATCCAAGCTCCTTTTGTATAAACCATTATCCCATAAGACCAAATTTTATGCCTTAATCTTGACTACCCTTTTCTCCTTATGTTTCAAATGCTCTGGACATTCTCCATATGTTAGAAAGTAAGTGATATTTGAATACCACTCATCAGTTGTACTAACTAATAGAATAGTTGGAATATCTTCTGAACTTACTTCCTCAAAATCAAAAACTTGATCAAGATTGTTGTCAGTAATATGCTGGCACAAACCTTTACCACACACCAACTTGGTGGGCTTTATATCCATGTCATATTATTTACTTTTGGAAATCCAATGCCTCTTTTTGTATTGGATTTTTGTCGTATCAAGATAGGCTTGACAGTAGAATCAAGCACTAGTGCAATGACATGACTGTTAAGTATGTAGAACCGAAAAATACTTCACTACCTTAACTAAAACGAATGCATGATTTTCCATTTGATAATATTTCAATTCATGAGTTTTCAATGGAAAACTCATGAACACAATAGGGGACTCAAACCCCTCACTATTTTTCTACACCAAAATTGATGAAAGTGCATGCTCAAAAGCATAACTATACATAATAAACTATTTAGTGTAATCTAGGCAGATTAACATTGGTGTGTGCAAAATAGCTTCTTTAATATCATTGAAAACAACTTTTCCTTTTGCACACCAATGAAATGTAGTATTTTCATTCATCATATTCACAATATGATGCATCATCTCCATGAAATTAGGGATAAAACTTTGCAGGAAATTCACCTTATCGAAGAAAGAGTGAACAACTTTCATACTCATTGGTAGAGTAAGAGCTTGAATTTCCTTGACCCGTTCAGTATCAATCTTTATACCCTCCTTGAACACGATGTGAACAAGTAGTTTACCCTCTGTAACCCCAAAAATTGACTTCTTGGGATTCAAAGAAATTCCATGTTGCCAACACCTCTCTAAGACTTGTCTCAAATGATTGAAATGCTCTTGACATTTTTTGGAAAATATTGTAAGATCATCAAGATAAAATACAATGAACTTACCCATGACATCATGGAAAGCTAAGCTCATTGCTCGTTGAAACATAGCACCAACATTAATGAGACCAAATTGAATTCTACAATAGGAAAAAGTACCTCATGGTGTGGTGAAGGTGGTCTTATGTTGATCATCTGGGCTGACCTCCACTTGGTTGTAACCCGAAAAAACATCCAACATGGATAGCATCTCAAACCCAATTACCATTTGCAATACTTGATCCATCACTAGAAGAGGATAATTATCTTTCAATGATAATTGATTTAAATTCCTGAAATCCACACATATGAAAATTTCCCCATTCTTATGAACTAGAACGATATTGGCTATCCACATTGAATGGTGGATAGGAAATATGATCCTAGCATTCAACATCTTCTAGATCTCTGAAAGAATGGTTCCAAAAGTATTAGGATTGTATTGCCTCTACTTTTGTTTATAAGGAAATGCTCCCACCTTCAGTGGAATCTCATACTGAACTTCCTTTGGGTAAAAAGACTTCAAATCTTCATATGAGTATGCAAGCACATTAATGTATTGCCATAACAATTCAACAAATTGGATTTTATCTTCAAGAGCACAACACTTTCCGATGTTCACCATTTTAGGATCCCCTTTGGTTCCCAAATTGATTTTCTCGACCTCATCAGATGATTCAGAATTGGAATGTTGTTTCTTTTTGACATAACGGTCATGTTTGTCAAAAAGTCTTTCTAGGAACACCAATCCCCTGGGAATCTTATTCCCTTTAAGCTATAGAAAATATTCACCAGTAACTAGATCAATTTCAAAAAAAGATTCTCAGGGTGGAGAATCACTACCTTCCAAGTACAATTCATTAAAAAAAGTTGCCTTCTCCAAAAAGGCCATGATTTGGTGATCATTGTTAAAAAAATTCCATTTGTTTGAATTATCTAGGATAGTTGGATGAAAAACCAAATCAATGGTGAAGGTAGAACCATGGAAATATTTGTGTTGAATCAGGAGTGTAGCTGAAACTGCCAATAAATCAGCTTTGTCATTTTACTCTCTTGGGACAAGGGAAATATTAAAATCTTCAAACTCCTCTATACCGTCCCAAACCAGATTATGTTAATGCCTTAGTTGATCATTCTTTGTTTGATACAAATTTCTCACTTGGAAAATGACTAATTTAGCATCTCCTTGAACATGTAAATTTCTTATCCCTTTCCTTCATGCAACATCCATTCCCAACAATAATTCTTCATACTTTGCAATATTATTAGTGTTGTCCAACTGAAGTTTAAAAGAAAAAGAAAAGAATTTTCCTTGAGGAGAAATAAAAACAATTCTTGCTCTAGAACCTATGGAAGAGCAAATGCCATCAAAATCAATTGTCCAAATGTCATTTGGATCACCAAGACTGGAAATTTCAAAATTAGCAACTTCATCATCAGATGAAGTTTCATCATCTGAAAAAGACTAATCATCTAAAGAAGATGATTCTTCCTTTGAAATGAATGAGCCATCAGTTTCTAACTGTTTACTTGTCTTTTTATTTGAAGATTCGCCATCTTCATCTGTCTACAAAAATTATGTTCCCATACGTGAAGACTCAAAAAAAAATTGAGCTCTCAGATCATCTGACTTAGTCACTAAAAACTTGGATTCTCTTTTAGGAAGCAACTTTTGTATTGCACCCTTAATGGGTACCCTAGCCTCAGACATATCCATGTTAAGCTCTCCTCCAACCTCCTTACAGAAATTTTGTCCAACCAAAATACCATAGGATGTAAGAACATCAACAACCAAGACTATCATCTTGATTTTCTTATCTGGGAATGCTACAAAGGAAAACTACACATCTTTGATTTTCTCAATCAGAGGTACTTGTTTATTCTCCATAGAGAAGCAATGGCCAAAATTCTTCATAATATTCAATCCCAAAGAAATAGCTACCTTGTTGGGCATGACATTATCCAATGCAGTACAATATATTATATAGTTACTCAACTTGAAACCGTTAACAAGAAAAGAAATGTAAAACAAGTCTATTCTTATACGAATGGATGAGGGAATGGAAACTAAGTAACTTTGAGGAAACTTAGATTTTAAAACAATAGGGAAATTTTAAGATGAATCTCTAGAAGGGTGAGTTCTCTTATCTTTAACAAATTCAACCAATCTACCAAACTCGTTAGGATTGGCCTTTGGATATTCAGCTTCATACATTTGTATCTTTGTCCTCTTTGTATGATCAATTATATTGAAAGACTAAAATGAGATGATCGAGGAGGATGGGGTAACTTCATTGGTATGTTTCAAGAATGGACCATTGGTATTTGGAACCTGAGTATTGGCCTTTGGTGTTGAAGAAACTATAGGAGGACAAGTGGTACTTACTTTCTTATTGGTTGTTGTATCTTTGGGTTGCATTGGAAAAGGAGTTCCTCTTTTAGCAATAGTCACTGGTGGTCATGAACTATCCTTTGCTTTCATCGCATCAACTTGAGGTTGATCAAGTTGATTTTTTTGCGAATGTGTGAACATAGCATAAGCATCAGTCACTAAATCCTCTTCATCTAACTCATTCTCAACATGTAAATATCCAATGTTTGAGTCACCAGCTGGATATGTTTCATCCTCCTGGAATCGATAAAAAATTTCCTCAGTAGGATATTCTGGTTATGCATAATCATCTTTCTCAACTTCACAATAGCCCATGACTGCATTGGTTGGAGGAGACTCAAGAGAAAGTCTTCCTTGTGGTGTGGGAAGTCTATTCTGATTTCTATTATCAAGATAGTTGAAAGAATCTAGAAGGGTTCTCCTTGGAACATCCTTGTATGGAGGATTAGATAGACCTTGAGAAACTTGCTTCTTCAATGATAGCAATTCATTTGCTAGCTTTTTCACCATAGGATCAGTGCTTGTATTGGTATATGAAGATGAGGATGGTTTCCCTTATTTTTGTTTGTTTCTTTCCTTATTTTACTAGCAAGTATCAAATCATCTTCAAATCTAGTAGCCAACTGCTGTGCTACTTCAAGATCAGTTGGAATTGCCCTCCGAAACAAGAAGGTTACCTCTGGTATTTGTGTTTTAATGAAGAAACATTTGACATTATGAGCCATTCGCTTAGCCTCAATAGGAATTGAAGTGTTACCAACTTATTAAATTTGGCCACAAACTCACGAATGGGTTCATGTGCTTATTTTCTCATAGTTGTAAGTTGTGCTAACAAGGCATGTGAATCTTCTATAGGCTTGAAACATTCTTCAAACTTAGTATGGAGAGTATCCCAATTGGTAATAGTACCAGAAGAAAGAGTGTAAAACCATTCCACAGCTACTCCTTGCAAGGTCTCAATGAATAACCTTATAGAAACATTCTTATGCTTAATTCCAAGAACACCACATACAATATAGAAAGAAACAATATGTTCGTCAGGATGTTGCTTACCATCACGATAGAACTTAGGGATGTTCTTGTGAGAAACGTGTAGAAGTTCGTACAAAGGGGCTACCAAATTTAAAGGGCCAAAGGAATTACCCCAAGGTACAAAAGGTGGAGGTTGAGTCATAGCACCTTGAACAATAGTCACTTGAACTGGTTTGATAGGTAAAATTCCCACAAAATTAGAAAATTCACTTGGAAGTGGTGATTTGATTATTCAAGGAGGATAAATTCCTATACGTTGTAATGGTGACCTTTCTCACAACAAAGGGATAATAGTATGGCATTGCAACAATGCAAAAAATGGATCAACTTGACCTTGCACCCTTTGACTATGAGTGTATCTTTTGTATTCCATAATGTAGTCCTTGAAACAAAACAAAAATTGAAATAGAAGATATTCACAAACTAACAGTAAGACACTGGAATACTTGTCTACTTCAACCAAAATCATGGGGCTCTGGTTGCATATTTATATCCCTAGTGGAGTCACAAAAAAATATTGGGTGAATATTTTTTCATCCCTTTACAAATTATGAAATAGTGATTTTGGCCACAGTTATTATGAGATAAATCTCTCCTCTCAAAAAGCGGAGGCTCCCTTCTTATTGCTCACTATAATTAATTAGAAACTAAACTAAAATATATACATTGTGATTATCCATGGGGGGTGTTTCCATTAGCATATCCTCTTGTTTCAAGATAAAAGAAACAAATAACAATTATATTTTCAAATACAACTAGTTAGAGCAATAATAACTGATACTCACAAGTACCAACAAATAAAAGTAATTTAGAAAACCTGTTGAAACATAAAGTCTTCAATTGCTTTCCCACAATGATTTCCAAGATGATTTCAAGAGTAACCATATCACTATTTGTAACACAAATTATGTCAACTATCAATATCGATGATCCATGAAATGAGAAATTACAAGCTCAAAGTCTTCATAATTCTTCACCAACAAATGCTTTCAACACACACAATTCCAAGAGATCAATATAACAAATTTTTTATAAAGTTTATCTTGAAATCCCTTCCAATCATAATAGAGAAACACTACTTATTCCATTAACAATAAGAAAGATCAAGCAAAAACTACATAAGAACACTCTCACTCTAACAATCTTGATTCAACACAAATTTTGATATAAAAAACTGCCTTCTTTTCATTAATAGATTTGTATTTTCAATTTGAACACAAAGTATCAAAGTTGAGAAATAATTTTAGCAGCACTTTGTTGCAAATTATTAAAGCTCAAAAATGCAAATGAGCTCTCATATTTATAGGTGAGAGCCAAGAGCTAATCTAGGAAAAAGTAATATTACTTTGACTTATTCAAGGATAGAGTCCAAAATTATTGGAGGACTTCATTTTTGTTACATGTATTTACAATTCAACAAATGAAATGTAAATTGTCTTCAGATAACTACAAAAACTTGAAATTTAAACTAAGGCATGGTCAACCTTCTTCAACATTTTCCATTAATAAATCATCATGTTTCTTCAAGATCATATGTATTTCATTATCTAGCACTGAAGTATGTTTGATGATGCCTTAAGCTCTTGATAGTGAATCTCTAATAGTGTTGTAGGATTTTTCATGTCACCCAAGATACTATTTCAGATTCCCAAAAGATCAAATATTCGATCCATTAGTGGTATTCAAAACACCTAGTCTTCAAAATCCTTCTAAATCATGTTCATAAATTGTTGAAACACATTATCCAAGGGAAGTAGCTTCTGAATATCATCTCACAACTTACATGGAATTTCTTCAATTTTATTAATCATCTTCAAGTCATGTTCTTCACCAAGTTCTCATGTAGATTGTAGATCATTAAGCAAGTTGGTGAGAACACTGTCTTTGTGGATCAAAGACTCTTCAATTTCCACATACATGTCTCAGTTGGGAATGATCCCAAATTCCTCCAGTTTATCTATTTTGAGTTTCCTCATTTTAATCCAAGGTTGTTCTTTTTTTCATATCTTCTTTCTCTTGAGAGAAAGCATTCACAGTTTCATCCAATTTTTCTCTAATGCCTTCCATCTTTTCCAACTTCCCCATGGCTAACCCTAGCATTCTTGTTCCCAATGCACTCAATAAATCAAGATACTCACCGACCACTTTTCCCCTAGTACCTTTTCCACCTTTTGAATGATGGGATTCTCAACACCAACTGCAACTTCCTTAGGTTTGATGGACTTAGAAGATTGAATGATCTTTTGTAACACGACCTTGAGTTTCTCTATCTTAGCCTTGTAGTGATCTTTCATTTTCTTCTCCTTGTCAAATTTCTCAATGAGATAATCTAGGGCTAATTGAACATCCGCCTTCGCACTATCATGAGTCACCTAGCCCAATTCTACTCTTGTGACAAAGTAGTCTTCAATATTCACTTCCTCATAAGTTTTATCAAAGGGAGGCTGAGCTATCTCTGCATACTTATTACCTTCTTTATCAAAAATAATTCTAGAAAGAGTCTTTGCTTTCTTTTTGGTTCTTATCTTGGCACACACAAGTTGTGCAAATTTAAACTCATTAGGAAATATGGATTATTTCCTCCTCTTTGGTGCTTGGGAAGACAACCATGGTGGCAATGGTGAACTCTCTTCAGATTGTGAAGCCATCAGATGAGATGTATTAGTTGTATCCAAAAAGGTAGTAGTCATGATGGGAGATGTGTTAGTTAAAATAACCTTAGGAATTTCAGCCCTAGAAACTTGCATAAAATCATTCAAAAATTTCTCTAAATCATAATGTCATTTGAGGTCAAATGACGGTGAGGATAAACTTGGCAATGACATAGGAGAACTAGTCACATTGTCTAACCCTTGTCTTGGGCTTTCAAATAAAAATCCTGAGATAGAAGAAGAATGCATAGAATGAATCAAAAAATTAAGTGCAACAATACTTGTTACTGAGGGAGGAGCATTAACAAGAACTTTAGACATAGATGAGGTCATAGGAGGAGGAGCGAGAATAGACACAACATTGGAAATCTGAGATGAGGTGATAGGTGGTTCTTCAAGAATATTATCACGAGACATCTTTGTTTCCTCATAATTCTCTTCATTAATCTACCCCTCTTATTGAAAATGTTCCTCTTATTGCACATGCTCCTCTTGGGCCTCTAGATGGTCCCTCTGCATATTTCTCAGTATTCGTTTTGCTACCTTTGACCACAAACTTGATCTTAGGCTTTGAAGATCTACTGGAAATTGGAGAATTATTTCTAATTTTGGTCCTTAGCTCTAATTTCTTACCTATTTGCACTTGAGACTCATCTTCTGACCGAGTGAAGAAAGGTTTCAATTGAATATCCCTTTCATCCAACCAAACATTTGTGTTAGCTAAGATTGGTTGAAACCTTTCTCGAATTGAAATAAATTCTTTTCAAGAATGCTGGATTAAAAGAAGAGGAGAAGTTGTAATATTATTTCCTTCATATTCAACATCCAAAATAGTATCTTCATCCTTCATATCCCCCAGAATATCAACAAGATCCAATTCTCTTATCTAGTCCAAAGTTAACTTGCAAAAATCCATTCTCCTGATCTCTCGCTCTGTTCTAATGTTAGCCCAAATGTCTTCAACTTGATGCACATGAGAGATCTATTTTGATTCAAGACTTCATGCCTCTACAATCAAATTCAAATATTTCCTTATACAATTTTATTATCACTTGCTACATTTTTTATTCAACCACCTTAGCCTTATGCAAAGTGTGAATGGAATACCTTCTGATTGCCAATAAAAATTTGAACCCTGACTTTGAGATTCCATCTTTTTACTATGAACTACAATAATCTGCTTGCATAACTCCATTAGAAAATTTTTATTACTAGGATAATTATTATCTCCCAAATGTGCACCCTTTGTTGAACCCTATTCAACCACTCAACGAAACATTGGAAGACCTCTAAATTTATGGGTAACTTGTAAATAGAGGTCAACCTCTGGAGAAGGTCGACTTCCTATGATGGTTATCACCTAGACTAATGACTTGCAGAAGGAAAGGGTAAGAAAGAAACATAAACTGATGAAACTAAGCTAAGAAGGTGATACACCAAATGTTACTTGGACTTGAAACCCAGATTTCATACATTTGCATATAATGAATGGAAAACAAACTTGCACAACCTATTTCTATGAGTATTGCCTAATTATTTTATAAAAAGGCTTCAATTCTTAGACTCTTAGGAGGAAGGGGACTTTACAGCTAACAGTAGCTTGCATTTTTTGCACAGATTATAACCCACAACACACACTTTTGCAGAAAGGTATAAAACATGAGACAAAATTATAAGGAAATGAACAATATTTCACAAATAACTTGATTAATCACTTGAGAACACACAAAAATGCAAAGAATAAGTAGGAAAAACTCCAAAATCAATGGTACCCAAGGTCTACACTATATTTCATATCCAAATGAGTTACAAAACTCTGTCTTTTTCTCCAAAGGACTCAAAGAAGTCACAAAGCATGAAAGAACTGATTACAATGAGTCAACAAAAGTGACTATATCCATCAACTCCAAGCAGTTCCACCAAAAAAGGCTCTAGAAGCAGTTGGGGTTGGATGCAACAAACAAGCCCCAAATTTAGCATACAAATCCACTCCAACAAGGCTCTAGAATGTAGAAAAAGTCAACGCATGAAATTATCCACCATAAACATCCCTAAATCTGATCAAAACTTGGTCAAACAAGCCTATATTCTCTCCCCATGTTGGAAAACTACTTTAACCTCTTCAAATATGCTTGCAAAATCATAAGTTCAAGCATATCTCTCCTATATGCTTGCAAGAGAATAAAATCTCAACAAACACATAAACACACTCACAAGGCATAATACTTTAGTTTTGCATATGAAATAGAAAATTGACTTAATGATTTATATTAACATCATTAAAGTCAAAAGCTTTACAATTTTAAATCAATGCAAAAAATAAATCACAAGGCTCGACCCATGTGAGAGAACAAAAATGCAAAAAATTAAGTCTTTGAAAGACTTATACTCTTAGCATATAATGGGGAACATACAAGAGGTTATGAAATCCTCTAAGGCATTAAATGGACCACAACTTGCATTAGTTTCAATGTAATTTTTCAAATAAAAGGTAAAAATACCTTTCATCTATCAGCCAAAGCTAGGGTAAGAAACCCTAAAGCAAAACTGACCAAACACATTGCAAAAGCATTTCACATTTTCTCCTTCATTCTTTGGAAGTTTCTATCGTCGACCTAGGGTATTCATGGAGACTCATCCATGGTGGATCCTGAAGCAGATATTCACATTTCACCAATGGATTTCTGGAAAAAAACATCACAAAAAGCTTAAGGTAAACTTTTGTAAGCATATTTAGTAATTTCTTGTTCATTTTTGAAGAAAAAGTGCTCGAACTCGAGCTTGTTTTGCAGAAAAAATGAACATATGCTTGAAATTTTTCCTTGATCTACTATTTTCATGCATTCCTATATATTTACTTGGCATTTCTCCCAGTATTCTTTTTAGAAACTCGACTCTCCTTCATATGTTACTTTGTCTGCAAACATAGAGTATTTTTAATGGTCACAACCAGACATAATGTAGGTATTTATTTCATGTTGTTTCCATAAATACTAAGGATGCAAAAATAAAGCATTGTAGCTTGCTCCATTTCCTGCTTTCTGTATTTTGTCCTTCTCTAGAAAACCCCAAGTGGGTTTCGATGTATGCGAAGAAAGAAACATTCTCAGTAGAGATCTCCTCTTTATCTCTACACTCTGTATTAATCTCTCACAAAGATTCACGGGTTTTGATCTATATTCTTGGCTTGGCCTCACTTGCTTTTCTATGTATTTTAAAAACATGGGAATTTTTTTCTTTTCACTATGATAATTTCCTTGCTCTAATAAAAATGTGCAATATTATAATATGAATGATATTTCATGAGATGCTTGGTCAGTCGAAAATAAGAGCTATTTCAGTCAACCGTTCCAAAAGAAAATGTTGCCCTCTTTCACTTGAAACCCTTGTGATTCCACTGTCTACTGCCACAGTGATTATGCTTTGCTACAAACAAGATTTTAGAATAAGTTTACTCACAATATTTAAAATACAAAATTTAATTAGAAGCCAGTAAATTGTTTAATCTCATGAAGGAATAAGAGATCTTGTAGATTCCTTCTTTTTAGTGAACTTTGTCAATGCCTATCTTTCTTTTTGCTTGAACTAGAATAACAATCTTCAATGACCTGTATTTTGTTATTTTATGTAACCCATTGTTGGATACATCAGAACTTAGAAAGATAGCATCTTCATTGACCATGGAAATATGACTATACCTATGATGACTTAATGCATAAAAACATTGAACTTGTCATTTGTTCTCCATTCATTATATCAACCACTATCATGACATAAAAGCATTATTGCTGCTCTTAGATAGAATGTTAAGTCACTGCAACCAATGTTTTAATCCTTCTATAATGAAAATAAATAAATATATGCATTGTCTTCCTTTAGCATTATTCAAGAACATACTGTCTTTAGTATTACTGATGCATTTGATGTACCTTAATGACTGGAATTTAGTATGTCCTTTTTTTCATTGTTCAAAGGGAAAAATTTATGGCTCTTAGCATTATTTTCTCACTTTGAACTGCTTATGAATAGATTGTTCCTCAATGTTCAAATCTCTGTGATAATTTACTACTATAGATCATAATGAAGTACTAGCTTTCTTGAGTAGTGTAAGCTTGCAAGATACTCATTCACTTGCACTTGAACTCTGAAATCTATTCATTTGACTATCACGACTCATTCTTACTCCATTGAGCATATGGTATTTATGAATTTTATCCTTGAAACATCTCCTTATGTGCTCTATCACTGTGCATTCATAGACCTCAACTCCCTCCAATTAGTAATCCTTTGTATTTCCAATTAGAAGTGTGTCTGTTACTTTCTTCATTTTTTCTCATGTCTACATCTTGATTGCATTTGTTGACTCACGTTGTCTCATAAACACATATGTATGTTCATGTTGTCCCTTCATGGAATATGCATTTCTTTAACCTTTCTATGTCTCTTTAAAGCACAATAAGGTAGCATGTTGGGCTCAAACCTTTTGGGAGCCTTATTTTACCCCACATGATTTAATTAGATGAAACAAAATAGTAACATAATTTTCCCTATATCTGCACAGGAGGCAAACATGTTAGAAAAATATGTGCATGTGATAGATGTATTTGATAATCATGTTGTTTTCTTAAACATCTTCATGATGCTAACTATTTTAGTGCACATAGGTATCAGATTGTATGATTATAGATGAATGTGCATGTATGGATTAGTGACCTTTCATTGCTCTAACAAAACCCTCTCTCTTAGATGCAGGCAATTAGGAGCAACAAGGAAACAAAAGTTGGATGCAGGACAAATGAAGGACAAAAGATGACAATAGGCAACTCAACCAGGATCAAGACTCGTCATCCAGGAAATGACGAGTCACCCTTCCTTATATGTGTCATTATTTTCTATAAATGTATAATGTTTTATTTCTTTTGCATTAAAGAAGTTAGTCTCACGACTTGTATGAGACCTTACACATTTATATTGTCAATAAAGATTATTGTTTATAAAAATATATGTATAATCTTTCTTATATTGTATGCATAAGCATAAATGCAATTCAGTAATGTAATCTTCTAATTTTTTGTTATACACATGAATGAAATATAGCAGCATTAAAATGAACCCTACTTTTCATTTGAAAACTTTAAGAGCTCTACCTGATTGAGCTAATAGTGAAATTAGCTAATATTTTTGGTGGCATCTGCTATATGTTTTCCTGCTAAACATCATACCAAATGCCTAGGCTTATCTATTGGGCACGGGGTCACTCAGAAACTTGACACAATTTGAAAATAGTCCTTAGAACAAATTGTAACTCAATAGATTAGTGCAACAAACCTTGGGAACTTATTAAAAAACAAAAGAACTGAAATGAAACTACCTAACTATGTTGAACAACACTTAGGGAATTGAAAACAGCATCTAGAAACCTACCCTACTCTAACAACAAAACAAAAATACTTAAACAAAACCATTTACATGATGACTAAAGTAGTTTCCCTTTCTTCTCAATATACAATAACTTGCATGCTTAAGGACAACTAAGCAAAGATGGGATAGAGGAAAAAGTTCAACAATATGATGCACTGCCCCTTGAAAGAGAGAAACAAGTCCACTTACCTCATCAAACTGATCATATGTATTGTTGTTCAAAGGAGGATAAGTGATTTGTACATACTCTTGTTCAGCTGCAAGTTCATCCTTGATGTCATCTTCAGCCATAACTTCATGCTTGGGTGCAATTTTGGCTATTGGTGCTTCAGTGGTCTCCATGCTAGCTAGATGCCTAATTGGGAATCCTATAGAAAGAGTGAATTCAGAACTCCCATTGCTAGTTGCTTTCTCATTCGTTGTTGTTCCCTTCATTTTCTGATTTGGATAAGAAATAAAACAATCTGAGAGCTTAGAAACCAAAACATTACCTTCACCTTGAATGATGAGTTGCCATGTTGATTCCTCCTCCATGGTGAGTGGACAATCTTCTTCCACTAAGGTAGCTAACAACTCATCAAAGCTATCAACTCTTGGAAGGCTCTTAGGGATAGATGACTCAAGTTCAAACTCATCATTATCGTCCAAGGAAGTACACTCCAACTTAGGCTCATCCTCCTTAATGAAGGCAAACAAAATTTCAAACAATGAAGAAGCCTCTAGAAACAAACCTTCATTTGATAAATCCAAGCTCTGCTGTACAATAGAAAGGAAGCTCCTCCAACCAGCTAAGACCTTGCAAAGCAAGTTCATGAGAAATTTCCTAACTTGAGAGAATGAACTCCTCTCCATCAGGACCATATTCCTCTTGTTGCTTCAGCAATTGTTCAAGCTTGTGAACCTACTGTCCTAGCTGAACATGACTATCAACTAATTCAACCTGGTTTGATTCCTTTTTATCCAACTTTGAACAAAGTTGTTCAATTATCTTTGTGCATACCTCATCATAAAGCTCAATATTATCTTTTTCATGCATAACATGCTTGAAAATTTCAAAGCTCGTATCCTTAACAATGTTTCTAGGTTCAATTGTATGCTCTTATTCATGGTCAAAAGCTCCATTTTCTCATTAATGATCATTAACCAGCAACTCACCATACTGTTGAGATTGTTTGATGTATTCAAAGTTTTTTGAAATTACATCCTTATCAACAAAACAAGGCAGCTCATCAAATCTGAAGATCAACTCTTCCTTCAGGTCCCCATCCACCTTCCTTGCACTTTGTTGCTTTTCCCCGATGTTGGGGATTGTAAACACATGCTCTTCCAACTTAGCAATTTGATCATAGCTGTCCATGTTAGATAAAATTGGCAAGGGAAATTGAAAAGGCTGCAGATGGGAGATAAGGGGCTGATTTTGTACAAGTACGACATTTTATTGCATTGAATGGAATCCTCTAAAACTTGGAACCTCTTCTTTCATATGTTGGTTCATTGATTCAAGAGATGTCGATCTAAAACTAGAAACACAAGGAGTTGATTAGGCTTCTAGCTCTTGAGCTCGAGCAAGTAATAGCCTTATCTGCACTTATTTTGCAGCTAACTCCCTTGCAAAACCTTCCTCATATTAACTCTTTTCCACGCTATCTCATGTTCTCTTTCAACATCCCTCACTTGCTCTTGAAAATATGACAGTATATCTTTTGTGCTCATTTCATCAACCTGCTGAAACTGATTTTGAAAACATCCATGCTGGATTGGAATAAAATGGTCTTCCTAGGAAATTTTATGAGCATATACAGAGTTCCATGAAACTTGAGCAGGGGTGGATGGGTGGATAGCATGTGGAGAATATTGATAGTCTCTTGTAGCAAAGGTATTTGGACTAAAAATAGTTGCATGCTCATTTCGATATGACTGATAATAGGGTGTATGAGCAGCATTTTCATGAAAATCAATTCTCTGTCCCACTGGGCATGCCAAAATTTATATCTCCTAAATGTGCACCCTTTGTTGAACCCTATTCAACCACTCAGTGAAACATTGGAAGACCTTTAAAGTTGTGGGTAACTTGTAAATATAGGTCAACCTCTGGAGAAGGTCGGCTTCCTATGATGGTTATCACCTAGACTTATGAATTACAGAGGGAAAGGGTAAGAAAGAAACATAAACTGATGAAACTAATCTAAGAAGGTGATACACCAAACGTTACTTGAACTTGAAACCCAAATTTCATACATTTGCATAAAATGACTGGAAAACAAACTTGCACAAACTATTTATGTGAGTATTGCATAAGTATTTTATAAAGAGGCTTCAATGCTTAGACTCTTAGGAGGAAGGGGACTTCACAGCTAACAATAACTTGTATTTCTTGCATAGATTATAACCTGCAACACACACTTTTTCATAAAGGTGTAAAAAAATGAGACAAAATTATAAGGAAATGAACAATATTTCACAAATAACTTGACCAATCACTTGAGAACACACAAATATGCAAAGAATAAGTAGGAAAAACTCCAAAATCAATGGTACCCAAGGTTTGCACTGTATTTCATATCCAAATGAGTTACAAAACTCTATGTTTTTCTCCAAAGGACTCAAAGAAGTCACAAACAAAGAAAAAGAACAAGTAATAATTGATTACAATGAGTCAACAAAAGTGACTATATCCATCAACTCCCAGTAGTTCCATCAAAAAAGGCTCTAGAAGCAGTTGGGGTCGGATGCAACAAAGAAGCCCCAAATTCAGCCTGCAAATCCACTCCAACAAGGCTCTAGAATGTAGAAAAATTCAAGGTGTGACTTTATCCACCATAAAAATCCCTAAATATGCTTAAAAATTGGTCAAACAAGCCTATATTCTCTCCCCATGTTGGAAAACTACTTTAACCTCCTCCAATATGCTTGCAAAATCATAAGTTCAAGCATATCTTTCCTATATGCTTGCAAGAGCATAAAATCTCAACTAACACATAAACACACTCACAAGGCATAATAGTTTATTTTTGCATATGAAATAGAAAAATGGCTTAATGATTTATAATAACATCATTAAATTCAAAAGCTTTACAATTTTAAATCAATGCAAAAAATAAATCACAAGGCTCGACCCATGTGAGAAAACAAAAATGCAAAAAAGTAAGTCCTTGAAAGACTTATACTCTTAGCATATAATGGGGAAAATACAAGAGGTTATGAAATTCTCTAAGGCATTAAATGGACCACAACTTGCATTAGTTTCAATGTAATTTTTTAAATAAAAGGTAAAAATACCTTTCATCTATTGGCCAAAGCTAGGGTAAGAAACCTTAAAGAAAAACTAACCAAACACATTGCAAAAGCATTTCACATTTTCTCCTTCATTTTCTAGAAGTTTCTACTGCCAACCTAGGGTATTCGTGGAGACTCATCCATGGCGGATCTTGAATAAGATAGTGACATTTCGCCAATTGATTTCTAGAAAAAACATCACAAAAAGCTTAAGGTAAACTTTTGTAAGCATATTCAGTAATTTCTTGTTCATTTTTGAAGAAAAAGTGCTCGAACTCGAGCTTGTTTTCCAAAAAAAATGAACATGTGCTTGAAATTTGGCCTTGCTCTGTTGTTTTCATGCATTCCTATGTATTTACTTGGCATTTCTCCCAGTATTCTTTTAGAAACTCAACTCTCCTTCATATGTTACTTTGTCTGCAAACACATAGTATTTTTAATGGTCGCAACCAGATATAATGTAGGTATTCATTTCATGTTGTTTCCATAAATACTAAGGATGCAAAAATAAAGCATTGTAGCTTGCTCCATTTCCTACTTTCTATATTTTTTACTTCTCCAGCAAACCCCAAGTGGGTTTCGATGTATGTGAAGAAAGAAACATTCTCAGTAGAGATCTCCTCTTTCTCTCTACACTCTGTAGTTATCCCGTGCAAAGATTCAAGGGTTTTGATCTATATTCTTGGCTCGGCCTCACTTTCTTTTCTATGGATTTTTAAAAAATGGAATTTTTTTCTTTTCACTATGATAATCTCCTTGCTCTCATAAAAATGTGCAAGATTATAATATGAATGAGATTTCATGAGATGCTTGGTCGGCCAAAAATAATATTTATTTCAATCGATGGTTCCAAAAGAAAATGCTACTCTCTTTCACTCGAAACCCTTGTGATTTCATTTTCTGCTACCATAGTGATTATGCTTTGCTATAGACAATATTTCAAAATAAGTTTACTCGCAATCTTTAATATTTCATTGTTCAAAGGGAAAACTTTATGGCTCTTAGCATTATTTTCTCACTTTAAACTACTTATGAATAGATTGTTCCTCAATATTCAGATCTCTGTGATAATTGACTACTATAGATCATAATGAAGTACTAGCTTTCTTGAGTAGTTTAATTTTGCAAGATACTCATTCACCTGCATTTGAACTCTGAAATATATTCATTTGATTGTCATGACTCATTCTTACTCCATTGAACATATGGTATTCATGAAGATTATCCTTGAAACATCTCCTTATGTGCTCTACGACTGTGCATTCATAGACCTCAACTCCCTCCAATTAGTAATCCTATTTCTTTGCAATTAGAAGCATGCCTATTAATTTCCTCATGTTTTCTCATGTCTGCATCCTGATTGCATTTTTTTACTCATGTTGTCTCATAAACACATATGTATGTTCATATTGTGCCTTCATGGAATATGCATTTCTTTAACCTTTCTATGTCTCTTAAAGATCAATAAGGTAGCATTTTGGGCTCAACCCTTGTGGGAGCTTCATTTTATCCCACATGCTTTAATTAGATGAAACAAAATAGTAACATAATTTTCCCTATATCTGCATAGGAGGCAAACATGTTAGAAAAATACGTGCATATGATAGATGTATTTGATAATCTTGTTTTTTTCTTAAAAAAAATCATGATGCTAATTGTTTTAGTGCACATAGGGATCATATTGTATTCTTATAGATGAATTTTCATGTATGGATTAGTGACCTTTCATTTCTCTAACAAAAGCCTCTCTCTCAGATGCGGGCAATTAGGAGCAGCAAGGAAACAAAAGTTGGATGCAGGACAAACAGAGGATAGAAGATGAGAACAGGAAACTCAACTAGGATCAAGAATCATTATTGAGGAAATGATGGGTCACCCTTACTTATATGTGCCTTTATTTTCTATAAATGTATAATTCTTTCTTTCTTTTGCATTAAAGCAATTAGTCTCACGGATTGTGTGAGACCTTACACATTTATATTGTCAATAAAGATTAATATTTCTAAAAAGATTTGTACAATATTTCTTATATTGTATGCATAAGCATAAATGAAGTTTAGTAATGTAATCTTCTAATTTTTTTGTTATACACATGAATGAAATATAGCAGCATTAAAATGAACCCTACTTTTCATTTGAAAACTTTAAGAGCTCTACCTGATTGAGCTAATAGTGAAATTGGGTAACAATAACGACGGAGCATATATGGATAGCTAGCAAAGCATTCTACTCTCAAATAGATTAAATTTGGAAACTATAGATACATGCATCCATGTTTGTTGACAACCTTCCATGCTTCATTAGATGCTCTTTTTTTCTCCAGATCAATGTCAAAGACACACATGAGTGGTGCAAAGAAGGCATAATTTACCATTCTAAAATGTTTTATACTTCCCTTGAGGGTGATCTATGGAAAATATTTGAAAACCTATGTAACTTTCCTATCACCTTTAGTAGTCATCCCCGGAAAATTCCTCATGGAGGCTACAACATAGACCAAATATGAAGTCATGTAAAACTTGTGTGTTGTATGCACTTGGGAAATTGCTCATGGAGGGTATTGTTGATTTCCTCTCCTCAAAATATATGTTGCTTCCCTTTTAGAATGATCTTGATGTACACATACATCTAGTCCTCAAAGTAAAATGAAGTAGGTAAACCATGTACTCTGTTGAGAAGAGTAACATGAGGTCGTTCACCTCTTCAATAGAATCACTACGAGGAGAATTTTTAGGCCATCTTGTAACACCTAGACTAGGATCCTTCAACCATTTACTATTTATTGTCATCTTTGAAAAATCAAGATCCTTATCATATTTTTCTTGTGTGTATTCCTTGGAAATCTCCACATATGTGATTGCACCTCAGCACATGAAAACTTTATCAAAGAACTTTGCATTTAACTCCATCACGACATTTTTGTTTGGATCCCTAAATTTCATGTCATCCTTGTTATAGTGAGAAGCAACTTGCAACATGAACTTAGGATCCTGGGAAGCTACTAGAAAAGAAGCCACAAGGTGTATATTGTTGTGAATAATTGACTTCATACCATTGGCTTCAAGTTGTTTCTTAATTTTGTCAACAAACTTGGCCATGTCCACATGACTAGTATCTTTATCTTTGATTTCATCCAAATTTGATGAAACCACTAAAGGAGGAATCACACCTTGGTATTTTTACTCCATCACTTTCCCCTTGGAAGGATATGGATCTGACATCGATGGAAGAATGGCCTTGTAAACATATAGATGCAAGATCTCAAAAAGTGTGCACAATGAAACTATAGGACAAGATTAACATATTAAAGTTAGGAAAAAAAATTATTTTAAGAAATAGCAGCGAGGGTTGAAAAATAGAGTGATTGCACAAAAATTGGGGTTTGAGCATGGTGGGCACATAAAATGAAGTGCAAAGGATTAGCTTCGGAAAGCAAAAAAATCTAGTGTTAGGAAATTTTTAGTGAAAATGAGCATATATGCACTAGAAAATTATGAGATTTCATGTGGAAATGTCATTTTAGAAAATTGTAATGTCATCAAAATTATCAACATTATTATTTGGGAAGAACTTCGCTTTTTTGCAATTTCAGCAAAAATACCGATTTTGCAAATTTTGGGAAAATCTTTGATTTTTTGTCAAATTGTTAAAATTTATCAATTTTACAAGTAAACCCTATGTTTTATTTCTTGGGTCAGGGAAAAACCTTGACCCTACAAATGGGGTATAACATACTTTTTCTAGGTCATTGAAAAATCCTGACTCAACAAAGAACTTTTAGTTTGTTTGTCAAGTCAGGGAATAACCTTGACCTTACAAAGGGGTAGGCAACCTTTCTTGCACCATCAACAAAAAATAATGATGGCACAAGAAAATAATTTGGTTTTTTTGTATGGTCAAGGAAAATCCCCAACCCTACAAGTGGGTAATACTTCACACTTGTGAGTTCAACAAAAATCGACGATCCAACAAACAACAATTTGAGTCTTGATCTTGTATGATCTGAGCTTTTTGACACTTTTACAAGAGAAACTTGAATTGTTTGTATGTGTGCTAAAATTTGATTATGAAACACTATAGACCACTTACTTATGTAGATTCAAAAAAAAAATGTTGACATAACAAAGGGTGTGAATGTTTTTGTGTGAGGAAAACCTCGATTCAACATTATACGGGTCAAAACATATGCAATCTCATTAAAAATTCTCGATATTACATTCCAAAAATAGACCAAAACTCAAGCGGTAAAATTTGGATAGTATATGTTTGTCTCATCAGTGAAGAACACTAATTCAATGCATTGGTTAATGGTTCAATTGGGATTAAAAATCCTGATATGTCACAAACAAAAAATGTGTTCATCGACAAAATTCAATGAAAAATCAATGACCCAAATATGGGATTTTTAAGAGAAGAAACCCTAGGTTTCATGGGACTGAACACATAAAATGTAAGATAATCCATATTTCAAACAAGGATTAAATCCAAACTAAAGATAACCCATTTATAAACAACGACATGCAAATAAAAAGAACACCCTAAGTATTAATAAACAATAATAAACTATAGAAGGGAAAAAATATTAAACATACCCAAAGATGAAAAGGAAGCCCTATCTTGAAAAATGTGAAACCTCAACCAAATTTGGAAGAAATTTACTTGAAATCCACAAGCTAGGAAGACAATGAACTTCGTAAGAGGAGAGGAAGGATGGATGGAAAACAAAAATGAGGAGGAAAAATGAATTAAAGAGCTTTTTAAAATGGTTTTAAAAGACATTAAAACAATAATTAATGCACGAGTGCGAAAACCAAAATTGCAGGAGCGGGGATTTTGGCACACTTACAAGTTAGATTTGACATAAATTTCAAGATCATGGAAAATATCTAATTTGACAAGTAACTTGCCACTTTCGCAATGTTGACTTGCAAGGTCAGGGAAAAACCTCGACCTTGCAAGTATAAAAAAAATTCTAACTCTTGACAATCTGATTTTCTTAACTTGGGCAAAATGAAGAATTTTGATGAATTGATTAAGGTTATCATTCAAAAGATGTTCCAAGACTTAGGACCATGCATGATGGAAAATTGATATTTACCTCGTTTTGCATGCTTAGACTACACGAGACTATGAAACGAAAAAGTTTCATAGGGGTTTATCTTGTGAATCAAGCACATCTAGATCCAAGGACAACAACTGCCTCTAGTTGGGGAGCTTCTTTCAAGCATTCTTTGAAATTATCAAAGGGAGAAGAATTCTATTATCTAAGTGCCTTCATCCATCCATTGGGTGTAAAGTCGGGCAACAAAAAACAAAAAGACTTAAAAACACTCAAAAATAAAAAGACACAAAGACTTTACAATTATTCAAAAAACACATCTATCACCTCACTAAGTGAAGTATTTCAGATGTTTCCCACTATGTGGAAGCAAGAATGGAGTTTCATCTTCATATGCAAGAAGAAAATCATTTTCATTGCAGAGTTGGTGAATCTTGAATGGACCTCTCCATAATGAGTCAAATTTCTTGTACATGTGTCTTGGTTCTCTTCTCTTGTCCCATAAAAGAACTAGATCTCCAACTTGGAAATCTTGAGACTTTTCCTCCTTGTCGAAAATCTTATCTACCTATTCTTGGTTTTCCATGATACGGTTCACCACTTGAACATGTTTCTCCTCCAATTTAGAGAGATACATAATACTCTTTTCATTTGAGTTGTCAAAAGTCTCATCCTCAATGGCCTTGGCCAACTTGACGGTGGGCAATTCCAATGTGATTGGTATCTCTACATTCAACTCATATAGGACTTGAAAAGGTGACATGCCTATCACCCACTTGGGGGTAATTTTTTGAGCCCAAAAAGCATCATACAATGCCTTGTGCCATAATCATTGATTCTCGTCAACTAACTTGTGAATGATAGTAATCAAGTTCTTATTGTTGGATTCAGCCTGTGACAACATGATTCCATGTTCAAAAGAAAACTCTGTAATCTCACTTGATGAGAACACGGTAGAATTTTCTACTACAATTTTATTTGGCACACCAAACCTGGAAATGATATTCTCCTTCAAGAAACTACAAACTACCTCTGAAGTAGCATGTTTCACCAGGACAACCTCCACCCACTTGGTGAAGTAGTCGGTTGTTGTGAGAACATAAACATATCCCACACTTGAAGGTGGATTTATAGTGCTAATGAAATCAATGCCCCATTGTTGAAAGGTCTCCTCAATGACAATTGGGTTGAGTGGAAGAGTAACTAACTTAGGCTCTCCTATGAACTGCTGACATAGTTCACATTTGCACAACCAATTGTACACATCTTAAAATAAGGTAGTCCAATGGAACTTATCTTGAAAAATTTTGTGAGTTGTAACCGGTGTAGAATAATTTCCACAACATGCCAAGTTATGGAAAGATTCCAATAATTTTCTCTATTGATCTTTGTCAACACAACGTAGAAAAGTACCATCCAAGCTCCTTTTGTATAAACCATTATCCCATAAGACAAAAAAAATTTCCTTAAGCTTGACTCTCCTTTTATCCTTATGTGTCAAACGCTCCAAACATTCTCCATATGTTAGAAAGTAAGTGATATTTGAATACCACTCGTCAATTGTACTAACTAATAGAACAGTTGGAATATCTTCAGAACTTACTTCCTCATAATCAAAAACTTGATCAAGATTGTTGTCAGCAATAAGCTAGCACAAACCTTTACCACACACCAACTTGGTGGGTTTTATATCCATGTCATATTCTTTAATTTTTGCAATTCAATTTTCTCTTTTTGTACCAAATTCTTATTATGTCAAGATAGACTTGATAATAGAATCAAGCACTAGTGCAATGACATGACTATTAAGTATGTAGAAATAAAAATGCTTCACTACCTTAACCAAAGTGAATGCATGCTTTTCCATTTGAGAATATTTTAATTCATGGGCTTTCAATGGAAAAATCATGAACATAATAGGGGACTCAAACCCATCACTATTCTACTGCACCAAAATTGTTGAAAGTGTATGCTCAGAAGCATAATTTTGCATAATAAACTCTTTAGTGTAATTTGGGTTGATTAACACCCATGCATGCAGAATAGATTCTTTAACATAATTGAACGCAAATTTTCCTTCTGCAGACCAATGAAAAGTAGTATTTCCCTTCATCATATTCACAATATGATGTGTCTTCTCTGTGAAATTAGGGAAAAAACTTCGTAGGAAATTCACCTTATAGAAGATAGAGTGAACAAGTTTCTTACTCACTGGTAGAGTAAGAGCTTGAATTTCCCTAACCCATTCAAGATCAATATGTATACCCTCCTTGGACACGACGTGACCAAGTAGTTTACCCTCTATAACCCCAAAAATTGACTTCTTGGGATTCAAAGAAATTCCATTTTTTTGGCACCTCTCTAAGACTTGTCTCAAATGATTGAAATCCTCTTAACGTTTTTTGGAAAAAATTGTAAGATCATCAAGATAAACTACAATGAACTTACCCATGACATCAAAAAAAGCTAAGTCCATTGCTCGTTGAAACATAGCACCAGCATTAATGAGACCAAATGGCATTCTACGATACGAAAAAAGTACCCCATGGTGTGGTGAAGGCAGTCTTGTTTTGATCATCTGGTCTGACCTCCACTTGGTTGTAACCTGAAAACACATCCAACATGGATAGCATCTCAGACCTAGTTACCATTTGCAAGAATTGATCTATCACTAGAAGAGGATAATTATCTTTCAATGATAACTGATTTAAATTTCTGAAATCCACAATATGCAAATTTCCCCATTCTTCTTACGAACTGGAATGATATTGGCTATCCACGTTGAATGGTGGATAGGAAATATGATCCTTATGTTGACATCTTCTATATATTTGAAAGAATGGCTCCAAAAATCTTAGGATTGTATTGCCTCTACTTCTGTTTATAAGGCAATGCTCCCACCTTCAGTGGAATCTCATGTTGAACTTCCTTTGGGTGAAAAATATTCAAATCTTCATATGAGTATGCAAGTACATCAATGTATTGCCATAAAAATTTAGTAAATTGGCTTTTCTCTTCAGGAGTACAATACTTTTCAATGTTCGCTATTTTGATTCCCAAGTTGATTTGATCAACCTCATTAGATGATTCAGAATTGGACTATTGTTTCTTTTTGACATAACGGTCATGTTTGTCAAAAAGTCTTTCTAGGGACACCAGTCCCTTGGGAATCTTATTCCCTTTAAGTTGTAGAAATTCTTCACCAGTAACTGGATCAATTTCAAAAAAAGATTCTCAAGGTGGATAATCATTACCTTCAAAGTATAATTCATCAGACAATTTTGCCTTCTCAAGAAAGGCCACAATCTGCTGATCATCGTTGAAAATTTTCCAATTTTCCAAATTGTCTAGAACACTTGGATGAAAAATAGCTCAATGGTGTAGGTAGAACCATAGAAATCTTTGTTTGGAATCAAGAGTGTGTTATCCTTGAATCTAGCTATGCTAGATTCACGAGATAACCACCTACGAAACTTTTATGTTTCATAGTTTTATGTACTTCAAGCACACAAACTGAGGAAAATTTTAAATCACCTCGATGCATAATCCAAAACTTCAAAAAGTCTATTTGAGTGTTCCCCCCCATTCATCTTTTGAAGAGCTTCAAAATGAGTATCTTCGTTAATTCCCATTCTTTGGAAGTTAGTCAATTTTTGACTCATGTCGGAGTGTTGATTTTCAGTACTCCCACATGAGCCTTAAGTTAGAAAATAAACTCCAAGAGTTGGAGTGGTGATTTTCACCGCTCCTACACTTAACACTTAGCCTTTTGATGCACAAGCGATGTTTTTCACTGCTAGTGCATTTCTCCTTTTGATTGATCTTTTACATGCATAAGCAGTGAAAATCATCGCTAGTGCATCTTTTCCTCCATAATGTATAACTTCATTAATGTGAATATTGAGTTCATTAATGGCTGATTCTTAATGACTTACTAAATTCATTTTAGGTTTATTTTCTTTCATTGTTGATTCATTTGCTCTTCCTCTTCACCTGGTCATTTTGCAATCACCAAAGTGGACTCGAGTTTAAAGAATTTTCAAGCATTTGAGCCAGGGTTCAATGTTTTGTTACCAGGTGAGCCTTGTTTTCTTCCTCTTCGTCATTCTTTAATAATATATGTTTCTCACATTTTTTCTCTTCTCCTAGGTTTTTAATACTTTTATTTGAATCTATGTTGCCTTAGGGTTTGTGGTTTTAAGTCTATACTTCTTTGTTTTTTCAATAACCTTGCCCATTGCATTTTCTTTAGCCATGGTTTGTACTTATTTTATAACATGCCTTGGGTTGGTTCTCTCCATGTTTTTACTTATCCTCACTTTGATGTTTCTAAAAGACCTTCCACCATTTCTCACTGAGTTTCCCATCTTGTTCAGGTGGTGAATTTTATTGCTTCATCACACAAAAAAACTCTTGATCTTCCCCGTCGAATGTACGAGTGGAAAATTTTAGCGCTTTAACATTCAAAGATCTCCCCCCCATTTGCTAAAGCGGTGAAAATTCCCACTATTACACTTAAATATTTTCTCCAACTCCCAAATGTAGGAGTAGTGAAAATCACTGCTCCTACATGTAGTGTCTTCCAACTCCCATATGCTTGAGCAGTAAAAGAACCCGCTTCCGCACTTAACTCCTAAGTGATAAAGAATATGCTCAAGCACTAAAATTCAGCGCCCGAGCATAAACTAAAGTCTTTCCCTAAATGCATAAGTGCTAATTTTTAGCACTCCAACATATCAAATTTTTCTAAGTTCTTAAGACATGTAGGAGCATTATTTTTCTCCACCTTTTGTACCACTAGTTCCTTGAAGTTCACCATGGTCATCGCTTGTAATGAGATGCAACTTGGAGAACAAACTCTGTGTTATGAGCAGCACTTGGGAATCTAGATACCAAGTACAAGTTGCTATGAATGATAGATCTCAAATTTTCCTCTAATGGTTTGATCTTAGTTATTTTTACAAAATCTTCCAAGTCTTGATGACTAACTTCAGTGTCTTTGATTTCATCTACCTTTGAGAGTACAACAGTAGGTGGGAAGACACCTTGGTATTTGTACTTCATCTTTCCTTCCTTTTTAGAGGGTCATGGAGACTTTTTTGATGTCATCTGAGAGTGCCAAAGATCAAGGAGTCTCACCTTCAAAGATCACCTGATGATAGCTTGAGAGGAACTACAAGAATAATGAATCAACAGATGTTAGGAGAAAATTGTAGTGTTGGAAAGCGTGAAGCGAGCAGGCAATTCAGAGCAACTACAAATGAGCTATTTTGCATGGAAAATGGAGCATTGGTAAAGAAATGAGGTTTAGAGTGTAAGCAGAGTAATTTCAGCATGTTTGAGAAGAAAAATGTTTTTTTGTGTAGGAGCGCTGATTTCTAAAGGTAAATATTTTTATGATTTCATTGATGAAATAATAGAACAAGGCTCATAACTCATAGCTATTGCGGATGAAAAGACCTCTCAAGTAACCAAGTTGAATTTAGAGCTTGAGGAAGAAGAAAATGTACTTTCCAAAGAGTAGAAAGAAACGGAAAAATTTCTTTCATTTTGGTCACAAATGAAAGAGATAAATCTGAGTAAATTGGTGGAAGTTGGGGTGATTCTCGACAAAGAAAAGTATGTGGAAATAGGAGAATCTCTCAAAAACCACATACAAGTGATCATATATCTCATTGAGGACATCTAGTAGGTGCAAGAAGATGTCAAAGGACATCATGTCGTCATGATGAATGGAATTGAGGAGTTACCTAGTTAACTCCTTAATGATGATAAAACTTTCCTCTTGGTCAGTGAGATTGCTAAAATATTCAAGGAAGCTATCATGGAACAGGTGGAAGACAAAACTTTTTCAAAGGCTTCAATGAATGCCATATGTGATGTAAGTCTTACTATGGACAATTTCAAGTCAAATATGGATAGATGCAAGAAAATTTGTTCATCTATGAGAAGATCAATCATGAGGGTTCATACCATTGTTAATTATACAATTGGTTCGGATGAAATTTTTTTGCAGGAGACAATGAAGAAATATGAAGACTTTTGCACCCAATGCAAGGAACCATAAAGACTTCTTGTGTCTCCAGTGCCAGACAATTTTAGCATTTTCCATGCTTTATGTAAATAGTGTTTGACATCTTACATGTCATTTTACAAAATGTAATTACATGTAAATATGTTCTCCTAAAAAGATGGACAACATTTTTTAATAATTCAAATAGTTAGGTCAAATTTTCCTAGATTCACTCTTCTGATTTTCCTATTTTTTCTCTCCTCTCCCATCTATAAATAAGAGGATTCTATTGTAATTTTGATCTTTTATCTTTTGCAATGAAGTGTTGCCCATTTGAGAAGCAAATACATGAAACTTTGTGTTTGTCTTTGGGAATCTATTTTGATCAATAAAGAAGTGAAGTTGCAATATACCAAACTTTGTGTTGCAATCAATTATCTTTTAAATTTGATTGAAATTGGCAGTGATTAGTGATTGATATCTAAAGGGCTTTGAGTAAATCCGTGTAAACTTTGAGTTACACTCTTTTATTCGAATTTATGATATTGATTGAATATTGTTCGTGAATTTTCTACAAGACTTTGTGCTTTTATTTATTCATGTTGTTCATGGAATTGTTGTGAAGTATCTAGAAGACTTTGTGCTTCTAATACAACACTGGTTACATATCTCAAGGATTCATTGGTGAAAGCTATGTAAAAATTTGTGCCTTCGTGTGTTTTCTTGTTTTATCATTTATGTAACACCCCTCTATTTTTCTCTTATGTTAGATTATGATGCTTTATTATCTTATCATTTCTTATGGAGCGATACAAACTATGTGTGTTATGAGATGTACTTTCCTTGATGTTATACTTGACATGCTTTGGTTAAAATAATGATTGGTTTAATATGACATGATTATTGCTTATGATTTGTATTAATGATGGAAGTGTCAGTTTGGTGATATTGTATTGGTGAAGGGGATAGGATTGCATCACTCACTTGCGAGTGCCCTACGATTCTATGATTTCCTCTTCACGGTGTGTTTTATAATGATTTTATATACATGTGTTATTGATGCCTTGGATACAGGTTTGCAGGTACATGACATCAACTCCACCTGGCTTCACAAGTTTGAGCGTGTTGACCCAACAGTATGATGATTGGGAGATAGTAGTTAGGTTACATGTGCCAAGTCTACACCCTAGCCTTTTTGGGTTGTCAGTCGAGTTTGTTGTGTCTTTGGTGCTTGTTTTAATATTATTTAATTTTGAAGGGTTCTTGAGTATGGAAATAAATACTTAGAGTTATTGCTTTAAATAATGTTGATATTTATTTAAATTAAAATTAGAAATTGTGGTTAGAAGTTTTTATTTAAGTTAATTAATTAAATTGTGTAATGCCCCGCCATGAGACCCTAAAGGAAGTTGCAACACAAAGCGGAAGCGTACAATTTTTTTCTTAAAAGTACATTATTATCAAAGAAGATTCACAATACTTCGCAATAACCTCTAAGGAAACGTGACAAGATTACATCTACTACCAAAAAATACACACTACTTGCACATAAAGCATTTATAAAAATATTAACCATACATTTAATTTCACAAACTTACAAAGCATTAAAGATTTTAACACTAGAATAACATATAATAAGTTCAAGATTACATTAACTTAAAAGTAGATTACAATACTCATTCCCAGAATGAGGTAGATCAAACCTGACTATTACAATTACAAGACTCCTCCTCGAAAATAAATGAGGGAAATAATAATTACAAGAGCTAATCTGAAGTAAATAGAAACTTAAACTAAATAATGAAACCACTGCGAGCTCTCCACTGAAAAACCTCACAACACAATCTACAAATCAAAAGGGGACCCAACGGCATAGGGTGCACGTTCCTCCTAACCAAGTGGTACCCGAAGGCCCACCCCCCATGCTAGGAGGTAGTAACATAGATACAAGGACAATCCCTACAACCTCTAGTCACAGGCTGACTCAACACTAAACAAAACCACCACAAGAACAACACTAACTCAAAGAATGCATTGCTATCTAAGTTTAACAAATTAACTTACCAGTATCCTAAACATACTACTAACCTAGGAGAAAAGCCACTCAAGGTACATGAGTTACCCGTTAGATCTTTCCAGATCTTGGCCCCCATGAAGCTTCACCCTCCTATGGTTGTCATGAGATTCATCACCACTCCAAACTAAGGAGGTACAAAATATCCAACAAACATTCAAAGAAGAACAAACCATTCCCCGTTCGTGAAAACCGGGTGATTTACTAAAAACAACAATCCTTACTACCATCGAGAACTACTAAAAAAACACAAGACCATGAAATAAAAACTCTCAAAGTTAACATACCCCACTAGGAAGACATCTAACCTCGTCTAATACCTCTATTCGATTTTCTCCAAAAAAACCACAAAGAGAACTCAAGCATATCATAAAGGAACAATAGTATAATATCTACCGTATTTTAATTAAATACCAATTTCCTTACAGACAATAAAACAATTTATATACAATTGCATTCCCCAAATATCTCAATTTAATTTAAACAACTATAAGAGCAACATTCCATTTATAAGTCCAATTCCTCAATTTTCAACTAATAAAATATCTATTTTCTCAAACGGATTACATCATTTAAATAAATTATAATTTTCCATACAATAATTTTCTCCTCATTTACAACTAAAACCATAATATATATTTGACAAATACACAATATATATATATAAATATACATATTTATAACAATATATATTACATTTAATAAAAAAATAAAATCCGAAATTCGAAAACGAATCAAATAAAAAATTAAAATTAAAATTCAAGAACGAATTAACAATAGCGAATTAACAATAGCGAATTAAACTCCATTAAAATCAAACGCGGGTTATAAATAAAAAGTATTGCATATATTATAAAGGAGAGGGGTTTCGGCTGGCTTACCACAGCCGCACCCCACTGTATTGGGGGCGGACTATGGTAAGTCCACCGTGCCCATGTATGGGAAGGGCGGTGGAAATACCACCGTCCACCTCCTTTAGGGGGGTGTGGCGGTGGTGTTTCACCCACCTCCCCCAACACACAACAAAACTACAATTCGTTTTTAACGAACGCACTTCCTCAAAAAAACTATAGTCGTCGTACGGTGTTCAAAAAGAATTTAAAATAATACATTTTATCAATAACTAAATATATATATTATATATATTTATAGAATTTCTTTAATAAATAAAATTGGGAAAGAACTTATGAAGAAAGTCAACTACAGGAAAATATTTAGCTAGAAAATCTTTCTTTTTTTTCTTCAAAGAATTTTTACAATTATAATCGTTTTCCCAAATTTATGAAAGGGTTTCAATTTCAATCTTTTAAAAGAAAAGTTGCACAGACTTCTTCATAATAGAATTTAACAAAACCTCTACAGACAGATTTAAACAAATTCCCAAAAGATTTCTAAAATCACTTCCCTCTAAATTTACACAGAAGCTTTCAAAACTAAAAATAAGATCCTAAATCACAGATTGTTTTCCTCTGAGTTTTTCCACAACAATTCAACAATAAAGAAGCCTTACAATTTTTTGAAAAAAATTTAAAGCTTCTACAAAAAAAAACACAGAATCTTTTTACACAAGCAATCTTTCAATCACATTTAAACCAATTTAAGCAAAACTTCTCTTGAATTTAAATTTTGTACAGACAATCTTTCTCAAACAAATAAATAAATAAAATAAACCTTAAAAGAACCTATTTTCTTGAAGCTTGAAGATAATTGAAGGTTGGAGTAGAGCCTCCCTTTCAAAGATCAATTTCCAATGCTTTTCCCAAAATCACCACTTCCATGAAGATGTAAAAATACAAAAAAAAACCCAAAATTCTTGAGAATCCCCTTTGTTTTTTTATCAATTTTTCAACCAAAACCTCTCTCCAAAAATAATATCTTCCTCTCCAAAAATCTCCCGTGAAGAAACTTCTTTCCTCTCTCAATTAAATTCCCTCCCAATAATTTCTCAACAAAGAGTAATTAATCAATTCTTCTCACACACATGTCAAATTAAAAATATCTTTTCAACAACCACAGATATTTTCTCAAAGCCTTTTTGCATTTTAAAATAATTTCTAATTACAATTTAATTCCAAATTGAAATTAATTAACACTAATTGAAATTTAAAATTAAAATTAAATTAAATTTCTCTTTTCTTTTAATTTCCTCAACAACATATTTAATTAATTAATTTTAATTATTTAATAAATAAATTCAAACCATTGGATTAAATTTAATTAATTAACTTAAATAAAGACTTCTAACCACAATTTCTAATTTTAATTTAAATAAATATCAACATTATTTAAAGCAATAACTCTAAGTATTTATTTCCATACTCAAGAACCCTTCAAAATTAAATAATATTAAAACAAGCACCAAAGACACAACAGACTCGATTGATGACCCACAAAGGCTAGGGTGTAGACTTGACATAGGTAACCTAGTTACTATCTCTCAATCATCATACCGTTGGGTCGAAACACTCAAACCTGTGAAGTCAGGTGGAGTCGATGTCATGTACCTACAAACCTGTATCCAAGACATCAATAGCACATGCATATAAAATCATTATAAAACACACCGTGAAGAGGAAATCACATAATCACAGGTGCTCGCAAGCGAGTGATGCAATCTTGTCCCCTTCACCAATACAATATCACCAAACTGACACTTCCATCATTAATACAACTCATAAGCAATAATCATGTCATATTAAACCAATCATTATTTTAACCAAAGCATGTCAAGTATAACATCAAGGAAAGTACATCTCATAACACACATAGTTTGTATCGCTCCATAAGAAATGATAAGATAATAAAGCATCATAATCTAACATAAGAGAAAAAAAGAGGGGTGTTACAATTTATCATCATCATGTTGGTACTCCTAGGCTTTGCTTTGACAAGATAGGAATATTGGAATTATTGCTTTTGCTTTTAGTTTGAAGTTGTATCGAATCAAGAACTTAAAACTATGAAGCATTGTAAAACATATTCTCTAAAAAAATAGATAATTATGAATGTCACACCCCATCTCTTAATCATAGTGTATATTATTGTGAATACTTAATTAGTTTTACTTAGTTTCAATAAGCAGTAAGAAGGGTGCCTCCCCTTTCTGAGAAGAGATATTATATCTCATACAATTGTGGCTAAAATCAAGTTTTGTAATTTGTTAAAGGGATTATATAATTTTCACCCAACTAAGCGTAGCTAAAACTTCCAATGAATCTTTGTGTGGAATTAGGAGGGTCAAAGGCATACATGAGTTGTGCAAAGAAGGCATTATTTACCCTTCTAAAATGTTTGATACTTCCCTTGAGGGTGATCTGTGGAAAATATTTGAAACCTGTGTAACCTTCCTATCACCTTCAGTAGTTAGCCCCAGAAAATTCCTTATGGAGGCTACAACATAGATTGAATATGAAGTCATGTAAAACTTGTGCATTGTATGCACTTGGGTCAATTTCTCATGGATGACATTACTGATTTCCTTTCCACAAAATATTTGTTGCTTCCCTTTCAGAATGATCTTGATGTACACGTACATCGAGTCCTCAAAATAAAATTTAGGTAAACCATGTACTCTACTAATAAGAGTAATGAGTTCATTTACCTCTTCAATAAAATTACTATGAGGATAATTTTTAGGCCATCTTGTGACACCTAGTCTAGGATCCTTCAACCATTTACTATTTATCATCCTCTTTGCAGAATCAGGATCCTTATCATATTTTTCTTGTGTGGATTCCTTGGAAATCTCCACATATTTGTTTGCACCTAGGCACATGAAAACTTTATCAAAGAAATCTGCATTTAATTCCATCACCATATTTCCATTTGGATCCTTGAATTTCTTATCATCCTTGTTATAGTTAGAAGCGACTTGTAGCATGAACTTAGGATTTTGAGCAGCTAGTGGAAAAGAAGCCACAAGGTGTTTGTTGTTGTGAAGAATTTATTTCATCCAAATTAGCTTTAGGTTGTTTCTTAGTTCTCTCAAAAAACTCAGCCATGTCCACATGACTGATCTCTATATCTTTGATTTCATCCACAATTGAAAAAACCATTGTAGGAGGAAGCACAAATTGGTATTTGTACTTCAGCACTTTCCTCTTGGAAGGAGATGGATCTAACATCAATGGAAGAATGGCCTTGCATAATTAAAGATGCAAGATCTTGAAAAGCATGCATAAATAAACTGTAGGACAAGATTAACATATTATAGATGTTAGGAAAATTTTGCATTTTACGAGCAGTGAAGGTTGAAAAATAGAGTGGTTGTGTGAAAATTGGGGTTTGAGTGTGGTGGGCACTAATGAGCCCAGTTTTTGGCATATTTTAGACTATGTTTTTTAAACATTTTTATATATTTTATTATGCTAAGAAAGACATTTAGTGGTAGTTATGGAAGTAATACATAGACTTTATGCTTAATATAACAAGTTTATTATGATAAGTCTTTCCATAATTATTGCTTAAATGTTTTATTAGTTTGATGGAAGATGTGTGCCTTGTGAATTTTTGTGATGAAATTCCTTTCCTGTAGCCACTACTATTGACCTTCTTGCAGCCATATGCGAAGTATTGTTTGATCAAAATCAATACGTAATGAATGTATGAATGAGATAATGGATCGTTTAATGAGTTAAATGTGTTGAGATGATCCTTTGCCGCAAGAGTAGTTGTTAGTTATTGCAGGTACCAAGTCTCACGGAGAAGATTTAGCCTCCACTAGATCGTTGCAGGACTGATTCAAAGCGGACTGATTCAGAAATGAGGACACATCTAATAAGTCATCCACCATTCAAGGGAAGCATTCCAAGAATCCAACAGAGGCGTCTTGATGACACACAAATCAAGGATAGTGGTGCATTAATTCTTTCAAACTGATTTGACTCGATTCTCCCTCTTGTGTCCACTTCTTCAATGTAAAGGTCATGATGTAATAAAGATTTCCCATTTTATGAGGGAAAGGTTAGTTATTTGTTAGGTTTCAGTTTTGAATAAATAGCCCGTTCTCCTTCAAAGAAAGGGCTAGAAGTTTACTATTGTAATAGCTTAGTTTTCAAGTAATACAATTGCAAGTTGCAAGTTGTGAGCAATGTACTTATCAATTTTTGTTCAATAAAAGTGTTTCATGGAGTTTACAATTTAATTTGTTGTGTACTTGAGACACTACCTAAGGGGGCCCACTTAGGGATGTTGTCCATCTTTTCCATTTCTGCAATTAGAGTATTTGTATTTCATTTTCATAGAACTTCAATGTGACTGTTCCTGCAGCTGGCAGAATTACAAAGTTGTCAACTGTTCCTACAACCACTAGGGATAGAGTAGTTCCTATATTCAAAACTGGATTTAGTATTCATTTTGAGAAGATTTAGTCAGTTAAAGTTTGTTTCCAGCAATTTCAATTCTAGCATGGTATTTTTAGGATGTCTGAAATAGGTTGTTAGTGCATATACTGTAAAGAACTATTTCAAGTCTAACGTCCCTGGGTTGACAATTAAATGATGTCCTTAATATATTATGAATGCTAGTCGTGATGTTTAATCCCTGAGTAGAGGAATATATGTTCCTAGTTATCAACCTATTTATGGACACTACATTTTTGGTGCCGTTGTCGGGGATGGTGTCAGACTAAGAACCTATTGCAGGCATGGTAGTAGGAGTTTGAATTTCATTCCTAGCATTTAGCTTAGAATTCAGCATTCCAATATTTTCCATAGTTTAGACTTACTTTTTGTTGTATGCGTAGAAGAAGAGACTAATCTGGAAGATTCCTTCCTGGAAGAATAGATACCCGAGAAATTAAACCAAAGATTTTCCAAGGAGAACCATATTTGGATGTTGGCCAAGCCTTAGTTACCTCATCTTCTTCCTTGGATTTAAGTTTGAACCTAGTTGATGAGTCATATGACCTTAATCCACTCATTCAGCATCTGAATAATCTGCAAACTTCCAACAACCAGGACCAGTATAATAATCTGCTTGCCCTTGTAGTTTATCAGCCAGGAGCTAACCCAGTAAGACCACCAAGGATGGCAAGGCCTAATTTTCCATTCCCAATTCCTGACCTACATGATAAGAATAACCTCAAGAACATCTCTACCTCATTACTTCCAAAGTTCTATGGACTTATTACAAAAGACCCTCATACCTTCTTGTTTGAGTTTGACATCCTTTGTAGGAGTTATGACTACACAACTGATGCACACAAGTTGAAGTTGTTTCCCTCTACCCTAAAGGAGTCAGCCTTGAGGTGGTTCATGGGATTAGGTGGCAATGCAATGACCAATTGAGATGAAATGAAGGAGCTATTCTTGGGAAAATATAAATAATATTGTAGGGGGAATGATATGAGAGGAGATGGCATCTTAAAGATGTCATAGAAAGAGGAGGAAACCCTGGAAGACTATGTGTCAAGGTTTTTATTCAGTGTGCAAAAAAACACTCAGCACCAGCTGAATGAGGAGTCTAAAAAACTTATATTTCTAAGAGGATTCAATGATGCTTGCATTGAGGCACTAGACCTCATGGCCCGAGGAGATATCACCCAAAGAAATTGGGATGATATCAAGAAGATCTATCTCAACTACTCCAGAGCAACTGTGAAGAAAGGCAAAGGTTTTAGACCCTCTATTTCAAAAGGAAATGGCTCAGGAGTGTCTAGGGGGGAGATTTTGAATCTCTTGTCCAAATTCAAGCAAGATATCATAAATTATGTTGCTACACAACTGGACACTATGCAAGCTAGGAGGAAGAAAGATAAAGCAGAGGCAATGCTAGCTGAATATTGCCCTCACTGTAGACAAAGGAAGAAGGATTGCAGATGCAAGGCAGTGGCTAATTTGGAGGTGCAACATCTTCCCACTAAGTTCAAAACAATAGAAGGAGATGAAGAAGTGTTCTTTGTTGCTCAACACAAGCCTTGGGCCCCAAAACAAGGTATGCCTCAGGGCCCTTTGCAAAATTTTGGTTCATATAATAGTCAATGGTAGAACCAATACCCTCCAAATTATGGCCCATATTCCCAACCTGGTTGGAATAATCCTTGGCCAAACTCTTAGAAAAACAAGTGGTAGCCTCCGCAAGGAAATTGGCAGTCACCACAACAAAATCAATGGCAACCTTCCCAAGGAAATTGGTAGCAGTCCAACCAATGGAGGAGAGGCCAACAATGGTCAAATCAACCCACTGGTTTCCTCAGCAACCCCGGCAGTAGTCAATCATGCCACCTTCTATAGCTAACCAAAGCCAAAATCCTAAGCCAACCCGACTCCCTGCTCAAGCAACACCTAACCCAAATAACCAGCCTCAACAACAGCAGCAAGTTTATTTCATCGATCCTAATCAACAACCTGCTTATGCTCTCAATCTGAGTAATATTAACTTACGATCAAGGACAATTCTACCTACACCTTCTCCTCCCATAATTCCAGAATTTCCACCTAAGGAGAATGAGCACGAAGATACTATAGATAGGTACTTCTTTTATTGGTTGGAACAAGGGGATTTTTCCACAAAGTTTGGAAGGTGAGGTTGTTCAAAAGAAAGAAGAGCCTACCTTTGAAATTCTTGAACAACTAAAGCACATATGTGTAAAAATCCCCTTGTTCCAACCAATAAAAGAAGTACCTATCTATAGTAAGGCCATTAAGGAAGCATGCTTGAAGAAGTCGGGTAGGAAAAAGAAAGACCCTCAAACTGTTCATGTCTTAGGTCAACTCTCTGATTTGATGCTAGGGAAGCTTACCATCCCAAAATATCCAGACCCTAACAGTCCTATTGTGGAAATCATTATTAATGGGGTTCAAATTAAAAATGCTTTAGTAGATCTTGGAGCAGCTATTAATGTCATGACTAAAGACCTTGTGGTAAAGCTAAGTATTTCTGACCTAAGAGCTACACCTACAATACTGTAGCTTGCGGATAGTTCAACTGTCAAGCCTGATGGAGTAGTTGAAGACCTATTAGTCACCCTAGTTTCATGGGAATATCCTGCTGATTTATGGTCTTATCTCCAAAAGTAACACTAGGAGGATATCATATAATTCTAGGAAGGCCTTGGTTATCCACCATAGATGCCTACATAGGATATAGGTCTAGTAACATGACTATCTCTGATGGATATAGCACCAAGAAGCTCACCCTTTATGCCCCAGCCTAGCCTCAACTTGAGTCTGGACAGGCAATCTGGTCAGATTTAGGAGAAGAAGTGGAAGAAATGAATTATGTGGAAAACTTGATGATGATTAGAATAGAGCCTTTTATTTAAAAACAAGAAGATGAAAAAATATTTTCTAGTATCCTTCAAAACAATTATGGCATTGAGTATCCCCTTTGTGAAGAAGTTCCATGTTCCTTGCAGACAATTCTTCCCCCTTCTACTTCAGCTCATTATCCTGTAGCAACTGACTGTTTGCACACCTTATTACCCCATTAAGTAGAAATTCATTTTTTGTCCAAAGTATCTAAGCTCGAATTAACCTCACAGGTGGAAGTAGCTGCAAGAAAAACATTGACTATCAATAGTAAATTTACTAGTGAGCAGCAAGAGCCAATTGTCCAAATGCTTACTACCCACAAGACAGCTTTTTCCTAGGATTAAAGTGATATGAAGGCGCTAGATCCAAAGCTATGTACACACTGAATTTTCATCAATAGTGAGTTCAAACCTGTTAGACAACCCCAAAGGAGAATTAATCCAGCCCTAAGAGAAATAGTTAAGGAGGAATTGTAGAAAATGTTGAATGTTGGCTTTATCTACCCAATCTTAGATAGACAGTGGGTTTCTCCACTGGTTATTGTCCCTAAGAAAGGAAGAAAATGGAGAGTGTGTGTGGATTACAGGGAGCTCAACTCAGCAACTAAGAAAGATTTTTTTCCTCTCCCCTTTATTGATCAAGTCCTGGATAACTTATCAGGGAAAAAGTATTTATCCTTCCTTGATGGTTTCAGTGGATATAATCAGATAAATATTGCTCCTAAGGACCAGGAAAAGACTACTTTCACATGTCCCTGGGAAAAAAATTCCTATTCAGTCTTACCTTTTGGTCTTTGTAATGCACCTGCAACTTTCCAAAGAGCTGTGATTAGTTTTTTCTCAGATATTTCATATAATTTCATGGAAATATATATGGATGACTTTACTGTTTATGGTGAAACATTTGAGGAAGCCCAAGAAATTTTGAAAAAGGTACTAAAAAGGTGTGAAGATCATAATTTGTCACTCAATAGTCAAAAATTCTTCATGATGATGCAAGAAGGAATAGTGTTGGGTCACTACATTTCTGTTGCAGGAATACAGGTAGACCCTTCTAAAATTGAAGTCATTTCCAGTCTACCCTTCCCTACCAAGCAAAAGGAACTCATAATATTTCTAGGACATGTCGGCTACTATAAGAGGTTTATTAAAGATTTCAATCAAACAGCAGGACCTTTATACAGTTGCTAAAGAAGGATGCAGAGTTTGCTTGGACAGTAGAATGTGAGAAAGCATTCCTTGATCTTAAGATTTTCCTTACACAAGCACCTATTTTGAAAGGACCGGATTGGTCACTTCCATTCCATATTCACAATGATGCATCGGATTATGCTATTGGTGTCTTCCTAGGACAAAAGAGTGGTTCAACTAAGCATGCACTTTATTATATCAGCAAGAACTTACAAGGAGCTGAACTCAACTACACTGTTACAGAAAAATAAATGTTAGCAATCATCTATGCCCTCAACAAGCTCAGGAATTATATCACAGGCTATCAAATATTTTTCCATATTGATCATGTAGCAATCAGGTATCTCATGAACAAGATTTCAATTATAGGGAGACTAGCTAGGTGGTTGTTGCTGATGCAAGAATTTGATATCACAATTATGGACAAACTAGGTAAAGCCAATGTGGTTGCTGATTTCCTATCTAGAATCCAAAGGAAAGATGATTCTTCACTCATAGAAGATTCCTTCCCTAATGAATATTTGTTTTCCATCAAAGTCATTCATCCATGGTATGCAGATATAGCAAATTATTTAGTTGTAGGAAGAACTCCTCCTCACCTCTCACCTAAGGAAAAGAGATTGCTAGTAGAGAAAAGATTTAACTTCTCTTGGATTGCAGATTGCATTTTTCATACAGGGCCAGATCAAGTAATAAGGAGATGTGTGAGAGAGGAAGACACTCATGATATACTACATGTAATCCATGATGAACCTTGTGGTGGACATTTTGCTGCTAAGAGGACAGCCATGAAGATCTTAAATACTAGATATTATTGGCCAACACTACATAAAGATGCAGCCATGTATACCAGGAGGTGTGATAGATGTCAAACGATGGGGAGGCCAACAAGATCAAATTAAATGACTTTGTTTTCACAAGTTATTGTTACACCCTTTGATAAATGGGGACTGGACTTTGTAGGCCCAATTGATCCACCTTCAAATGGTAAGTCTTCCATTCTTGTATGCACGGATTATGTAACAAAATGGGTAGAGGTTAGACCAATGAAGCATGCTAGAGATAATAAAGTAGCAGAATTCCTCTATGAAGAAATCTTTACTAGATTTAGTGTTCCTAGAGAAATAGTGGCAGACCAAGGAGTATAATTTACTTCTACTCTTATTACAGGCTTAGTAAATGTATACAACATAAGGCATAGGAATTCAACTCCTTATCACCCTTAGGCTAATGGCTAGGTAGAAATCACTAACACGGATATTGAGGTCATTCTGACAAAAACAATGGACCTACATAGGAAGGATTGGGTTGTAAGGTTACCTGAAGCTATATGGGCCTATAGAACTACTTGGAAGACTACAACAGGTTTTACACCTTTTGAAATGGTGTATGGGAAGAAAGCTATGATGCCTGTGGAGTTTGAACACAAAACTCTCATAACAGCTTTGGAGTTGGATATGGATTTAACAACTGCACAGAAAGAGAGAATCGTGTAGCTCAATACCTTGGATGAGCTAAGAGTGCCCTGCATCATACAAAAATAGTACAAAATCAGAGGATCAAATGGCATGATAAGTACATAAAGGAAAATAAACTCAAAGCAAGAGATTGGGCTCTGCTCTATGATTCAAGATACAAGGACAATCAAGGGAAGCTATAGACCAGATGGTTGGGGCCATACAAAATTGCAGAGTATTTGATAATGGTGCAATTCAGCTAAGCATAATTGATGACATCATATTCAAATTATTGGTCAATGGGCATCGACTGAAGCTCTACCTAAAGCCCATTAATAAGGAAGGGTTCCTGAAGTAATTTCAAATAGAGCAGGAATCCATAGATCCTGCAGCTGTAGGAGTTGAGTCTCGACTCGATTCCCCAAGCAATGCATGAAAGTGCATAAAAGATCATAATAAAGGGGTCATCCTCATGGATCCCCATTCCATACCATCATTTCATCCTCTATCTGTACCATTTCTTCTTCTGCCACCGCATCCACCTATCACACATCACCATTTCCATATTTCCAAAGATCACCTTTTGCAAGAAAAGAAATGGAGTCACATCAATCAAGTGCGATGCATCATTGCAAGTAAGCTCCACTTAACTCAAGAAGTGATTAATTGTTTCATTTATTATGTTTAGTTAGGTATTCAGTTAGACAACAGATTTCCTATATGGCTGCAATATCCTTCGATCTTTTCCACACGTTCAAGAATTTTTCCTAATTCCTAACTGATGGCCACGTCATTACTTTTCGCTGCCACGAAACCTTGTCACATCAATTTTACTGTCCTACTTTGCTTGAACTCAATATTTTGAGAAAATTGCAATAAATTAGTAAACTTCCATCACTTCCTACAATAATGCACTGATATGTCTTTTGTTCCTCTCTTTATATCTTTTTGTGTCTGAACTATGCATTGTATGTTCAAATTTTTTCCTTCATTATCTAAATTTGTTAAAAGAAAATCAAAAGTTTAGGTTGAGGGGAGAAAGGAGAGTTAGTTTGAGTTGCAGGGAGTTGAGAAACAAATAAATTGAAATAATCAAGTTGAATTCATGCTTGTGAGCTAAGTTGCAAGACAAGCATAAAAAAATGGGAAGTCAGCCCATTAAGCATGAGCCGACAGACCATAATGCCTTATTGCAAGACGTGCAACATTTTCAACCATTCAGGTAGTATGGGTGGCTCAATTATTTTTTGAAACTTTTCATGTTTGATGAAGCTATCACTGAGGAATTTACCAAGACATTTCATAATGGGAAGTCCAAGGTCAGGGGAGTAAAAATTGATGCCTCAATGGAAAGAATTGTAGAGGTAACGGGGTTACCTCAAGCTGGCGAACTATTTCCCTGAACAAGGGATGTATGAAGTGCTAGGGCAGAATTTACTCAGCCTGGAGATCCTACTTTGCACGTGGATAAGCAAGGAACTCAATGGATGAGTCTACTACAAGATTGGATTCTACGGGCAGGCTATGTAATCAAATACCTGACATGTGAAGTTCGGTTCTCTGTTCTGCATTCTCACCATTTCAATCTATTATCTCATTTGTGTCATGGTTTATTAATGAGCATACCAGATTTCCTATCTAATTTACTTTCCAATAGTGCTACCGAATATAAGAAGGGAAGAATCAATTATGTATCCCATCATTGCCTCATAAAATTGCTTGTCGAGAAATCCATTAGGGATGTGTCACCAATGACCTGGGAGGAATTTGTTGTTAATTTTAAACCTGCGGTTGAAAATGTCGGACCCAGGGGTCAGCCTCTCACTTTTAAACAACGAACCTCTCAGTCAAAGGCTGGAGCCTCTACAGCCACACCCCCTATGCCTGAAACCTCAAACTCGCAAGACGAAGTCCCTCTTTCTGAAAGAATTCCTAAAGAACCAGTACAAACCCCTATTGCTAAACCCGGGACTTCCTCTAAAAAGAAAAAGGAGAAGTCGCCAATTGTGTCACCTCAACCAAAAACCCCTAAACTTGCTCCTCAATCAGTCAAGAGAAAGAAATTGGGATAATCTTCTAGTCCTACAGCTAGACACCCAAAGAAACATAAGGAAACCCCTACTCCTATACGGAGAAGCTCGAGGATTCTGGGCCATAAAACACTGCATTCGCAAAGTACCTCACAATCTGCACCATCACCCTTAGAGCCCTCTAATTCAGTACTTGAGGAAGGGGACCACTCTACTGGTGATTTTGAGCGTGGTTCAGAAGGGGTTGGCCTTGATGACTTAGTAGTTGTTGCAGAATAGATGCAGGAAGAGATGGTGTGTATTGGAGAGGAAGGAAAAAAAGTTGTAGCTCAATCAAAAGAGAGAAGTGAAAATAATTAAGTGATAGATGAATCACCGGTTGTTCCAGAAAATACATTGGAATATCTGATTCTACAGGAACAACAAGAGGATTGGTAGCAAGATGACGAAATGGAACAGGAAGTTCCTGAGCAATCATATGCCAAGGAAATAATTGAGACGACAAAGAAAGGAAATGTTGATGCACCTAAGGAAATTCAGGAACCACTTATAGTAAATTATAACCATAAGCCTCCTCTCCATTTCACAAGTTTTGTTGCAAGAGTGTCATGTTACGCAAAACTTCAAAATTAGAAGACTGCTTATGAATTTGAAATTGAGAAATTGAGAAGGGTAATCTAGAACAAGGATACATAAATTGCTAACCTTACGGACACCCTCAATCAGGTAGTCAAATTTGTTCCACAAATAGTTCAATGTAGGTCTCCCTCTCTGATTTATGTAATGTATTTAAAAGAGTTGTATCTAAATTTTAAATTAATAAGGATTTGGCGAGGTCAAAACCCTTCTTTGAGCACTCCCCAGGAATTCTGTGATGCATACCGGGGGTCACCACAGCATTCAGATACCTCATGTGTGAGTTCTATTTACATAATTTGGTTGTGCCTCATGATACATAATGGAATCCTCTGTGTTACATAGGAGACATACACATTAGTGCCTTGATATCTTGGATCAAGAATGAGATAAGCAGGGGAGAATAGTTTGATGGTTATAAACATGACGAATCTAACATGCCACTAACGCTAAGGAACAAATCCAAGAAGGGGATGGGCATTTACTTTGACTGCAAGAAGTTGTGGGTAGATGAAAGGGCTAGACCAGTAATTGAACCCTTGAGACAAGAAGTGTTTACCTAGTACTCCCAGATTGTAAATGACAACCTCAATGTTGCTACACAGCACAGTAAAACAAGATGGGAGCACTTGCCATTGCAATTAAGAAGGGTAGAGCCACATACCCCAAACAACCTATATGCAACCACTCAGAGAGAAAAAAGGTACCTGAGAAACACAAGGATGACAAAAGAGAATTGGTTACCATTAGTCATGCAGCCACCCATTCTCTTATGGCCACTCCTGGCCATGCCGGGAGAAAACGATACCTACAACAGTAACTCGAAGGATAACAGGTGGTAGCGGTTGGAGTCTATGAGGGCTCATTTCTGGAGCTTTCAAAGTGGTGAATGTCGACAACAACTGAATGCTGATTTAAGAGAGTTTGCTCAAAGGAAGAATGCCAGACTTGCTAAAGGGACCAGCACGTAGTGGGTTGAGGGGAATGATGAGCCCAGTTTTTGGCATATTTTAGACTATGTTTTTTAAACATTTTATATATCTTTTATTATGCTGAGAAAGACATTTAGTGGTAATTATGAAATTAATACATAGACTTTATGCTTAATATAACAAGTTTATTATGATAAGTCTTTCCATGATTATTGCTTAAATGTTTAGTAGTTTGATGGAAGATGTGTGCCTTGTGACTTTTTGTGATGAAATGCCTTTCCTGCAGCCACTACTGTTGACCTTCCTGTAGCCATATGTGAAATATTGTTTGATCGAAATCAATACCTAATGAATGCATGAATGAGATAATGGATCGTTTAATGAGTTAAATGTGTTGAGTTGATCCTTTTCCGTAGGATTAGTTGTTAGTTATTGCAGGTACCAAGTCTCAAGGAGAAGATTTAGCCTCCACTAGATCATTGCAAGAAATGAGGAGATAGCTGATAATTCATCTGCCATGCAAGGGAAGTGTTCCAAGAATCCAACAGAGGCGTCTTGATGACACATAAATCTAGGATAGTGGTGCATTAATTCTTTCAAACTGATTTGACTCAATTCTCCCTCTTGTGTCCACTTCTTCAATGTAAAGGTCATGATGTAATAAAGATTTCCCATTTTATGAGGGAAAGGTTAGTTAGTTGTTAGGTTTCAGTTTTGAATAAATAGCCCGTTCTCCTTCAGAGAAAGGGCTAGAAGTTTACTATTGTAATAGCTTAGTTTTCAAGTAATACAATTGCAAGTTGCAAGTTGTGAGCAATGGACTTATCAGTTTCAGTTCAATAAAAGTGTTTCATGGAGTTTATAGTTTAATTTGTTGTGTACTTGAGACACTACCTAAGGGGGACCACTTAGGGACGTTGTCCATCTTTTCCATTTCTACAATTAGAGTATTTGTATTTCATTTTCATATTTTTTCAGTGTCACTGTTCCTGCAACTGGCACAATTATAGAGTTGTCAGCCATTCCTACAGCCACTGGGGACAGAGTAGTTCCTATATTCAAAACTAGATTTAGTTTTCATTTTGAGAAGATTTAGTCAGCTAAAGTTTGTTTCCAACAATTTCAATTCTAGCATGGTATTTTCAGGAAAGAACACATGTCTGAAATAGGTTGTTAGTGCATATACTGTGCAAACCCATTTCAAGTCTAACGTCCCTGGGTTGACAATTAAATGATGTACTTAATAGATTATGACTGCTATTTGTGATGTTTAATCCCTGAGTAGATGAATATATGTTCCTAGTTATCAACCTATTTATGGACACTATAGGCACGAAAATCAGAGTGCAAAGGATTAGCTTAGCAAAGCAAAAAAAAATCCAATGGTAGGAAATTTTTAGTGAAAATGAGTGCATATGCCCTAGAAAATTACAAGATTTCATGAGGAAATGTCGTTGTGAAAATTTGTAATATCATCAAAATTATCGACATTACATTTTGGAAGTACTCTGGTTTTTTTGCAATTTTGGAAAAAATACCAATTTTGCAAATTTTGAGAAGACCTTTGATTTTTTGTCAAATCGTTAAAATTTAGTGATTTTATAAGTAAATCCTATGTTTTATTTGTCGGTTCAAGGAAAAACCCCAACCCTAAAAATGGGGTATAACATACTTTTGCTAAGTCGTTAAAAAATCCTGACTCAACAAAGACCTTTTAGTTTGTTTGTTAGGTTAGGGAAAAACCCCAACCTTACAAAGGGGTAGGCAACATTTCTTGCACTAGCAAAAAAAATCAATGATGGTACAAGAAAAGCATTTGGTTTTATTGTACGATCGGGGAAAATTCTCAATGCTACAAGCAGGTAATACTTTGCACTTGTGAGTTCGGCGAAATTTTTTGATCCAACAAACAAGTTGAGTCTTGATCTTGTATGATCAGAGTTTTTTCATTCTTTTACAAGAGGAACTTGAATTGTTTATATGTGCGGGAAATTTTGACGATGAAACACTATAGACTACTTACTTATGCAAATTCGGCAAAAAATGCCAACATAACAAAGGGTGTGATTTTTTTTGTGTGGGTAAAACCTCGATTCAACATTATGCGGATCAAAACATATGCAATCTCATTAAAAATTCTTGATATTACATTCCAAAAATAGACCAAAACTCAAGTGGTAAAATTTGGATAGTATATGTTTATCTCATCAGTGAAGAACACTGATTCAACAAACTAGTCAATGGTTCAATTGGGATTAAAAACCCCGATATGTCACAAACAAAACATGTGTTCATTGGTGAAATTCAACAAAAATTCAATGACCCAAACAAGGGATTTTTAAGAGAAGAAACCCTAGGGTTCACGAGACTGATAACACATAATGTAAGACAATCCATATTTTAAACAAGGATTAAATCCAAACTAAAGAGAAAAAATGTAAAAAAAATGACATGCAAATAAAAAGAACACCCTAAGTATTAGCAAACAATAATAAATGATAGAAGGGAAAAAATGTTAAACATACCCGAAGATGAAAAGGAAGCCCTAGCTTGAAAAATGTGAAACCTCAACCAAATCTGGAAGAAATGTACTTGAAATACACAAGCTAGGAATACAATGAACTTCACAAGAGGAGAGGAAGGATGGATGGAAAACAAAAATGAGGAGGAAAAATGAATCAAAGAGCTTTTAAAAACGGTTTAAAAAGATATTAAAACGATAATTAATGCACATGTGCGAAAACCAAAATTATAGGAGCAAGGAGTTTTTGCACGCTTACAAGTTAGATTTGACATAACTTGCAAGGTCATGGAAAATATCTGATCTGACAAGTAACTTGCAAGGTCGTGAAAAATGTTTGATCCGAAAAGTAACTTGCCACTTTCATAATGTTGACTTGCAAGGTCTAAGAAAAACCCCAACCTTGTAAGTGTAAAAAAATTTCTAACTCCTGACAATCTGATTTTTGTAGCTTGGGAAAAAAGAATATTTTTGATGAATTGACGAAGGTTATCATTCAGAAGACGTTTTGAGACTTAGGACCACGCACAAGGGAAAAATTGAGATTTTCCTCATTTTGCATGCTTAGAGTACACGAGACTACGAAACGAACAAGTTTCATAGGGGTTATCCTATGAATCAAGCGCAGTTGGATCCAAGGACAACAAAGTGGCTTACTACATACAAAGCATATGATAGGTTATATGTTTTCCTTGGTGATAACAACATGAAAGAGATTATTGGTAAGGGAAAGGTAAAGTTGTGTTGAAGTGATGGTTGGATTAAAACCGTTGATAATGTTTTTCATATTCCAATACTTGTGAGAAATTTTCTTTCAGTATCCAAGTTGAATGATTCTAGAATGCATGTGACATTTGACAAGTCTAGTTGCAGATTGGTAAGAGGTAGTTCAATGATAGTTAAAGGATCTTAGATAGGGATTTTGTTTAGGCTAAATGCCTCTACTTTTTGTCACTCTACCAAGGTAACTAGCACTGAAAATTTGTGTATGTTGTGGCATCATAAAATGGGTCACATTGGTGAAAAAGGTCTTAAAAATATTCTTAATAAAAATTTGGTTGATGGTATTCTTGATTATTTTATTGTTGAAAATGATTTTAGTGAGCATTGTGTGGTTGGTAAACATAATAGATCATCATTTCCTATTGTAACTAATAAGGAAAAGAGATTATTAGAGATCATTCATTTGGATATATTTGGACCAGTGGATGTTGACTCTTTGGGTAAATCTTGGTATTATGTCTCTTTCATTGATGATGTCTTAGACTCTCAAGATACACATGGATTTATTTTGTGAGTTTAAAATCTGAATTTTTCACTAAGTTAAAGGAATTAAAGGCCTTAGTTGAGAATAAATTAGATTATAAGATCAAAGTGTTGAGACCTGACAATGGGGGTTAATATTGTTCCATAGAATTTAATAAGTCTTGTAAGCATGCAAGTATTGTTTGACAAAATACTACTCCTTACAAACCCCCAAAAATTGGAGTAGCAGAAAGAATGAACTGAACCTGGTTGGAAAGAGCTAAGATCATGTTGAGTGGTGTTAATATTGATAGATTATTTTGGGAAGAAGTTGTAGGTACTACTTCATATTCAATTAATAGATCCCTTTCTCATCTCTTATTGATAAAACTCCATATGAAGCATGGATAGGTAGAAATCCTTTTGTTTCAAATGTAAGGGTATTTAGTTGTGAGGATTTTGTTCATGTCTCTCAAGAGAATTGATCTAAACTAGATCCAAAATCACAAAAATACATCTTTGTTGGTTATAGTGAGAATATAAAAGGTTATAATCTTTGGAATACTCTAACCTATAAAATAATATTTTCTAGAGATGTGATTTTTTAGGGATTTCAGAGATTAATTAGGAGAAGAACAACCAAAGGATAATTATAAGAAAAAAATAATGCACTTCAAGATAAATATTGAGAAGTAGGAAGATGCACATGTGGAAGAACAATCAAATGGATCTAAGGATAAAGAAGAAGAAGAGAGTTCAAATAATTCAAAGGACATGAAGGATGAGCACATAGAAGAAGAATAGGTAGATCTCATTACTCCTACCTTGAGGAGGTCCACAAGGTAATGAAATCTATTTGACAAGTATAGACCACCAAATTTACATTATGTATTTTCTTTTTTGAGTACTGACAATGAACCTAAATATTTCAGAGAGGCTCTCTCTTTAGAGAATAGTAGGCTTGGATGTAAGCCATGTAGGAGGATATGGTGGCCTTGGATAGTTGTGACACCTAGGATCTTGTTATTTTTTCCAAAGGAAGGAATCCCATTGGTTTCAAGTGGGTGTTTAAAGATAAATGGGTGCAGAAAATCAGTTAGTGGTACAAGGCCAAACTAGTAACCAAGGACTACTCCTAGAGAGAGGGAGTTGATTTTAGTGAAATTTCATCTCTTGTTGCAAAAATTGACTTCTATTAGATTCTTATTATCATTTTTTCTACTTTTGATTTTAAGATGGAGCAAATGGACATTAAAATTTCTTTCTTGCATGCGAATCTTGAGGAGGAAATTTATATGTGACAACCTGATGCTTTTATTATGAAAGGAAAAGAACACTTGGTTTGTAGGTTAAAGGGATCTTTGTATGGTTTGAAAAATTCACCCAAGATGTGGTACCAAGATTTTGATGCCTTTATATTGAATTTTGGTCATGTTATAAGTGAGGAGGATAATTATGTGTATATTAAGGTTATTGCTAATCAGATACTAATCATTGGCTTGTATGTTGATGACATGTTTATTGGTAACAACTAGGATATAATTAGAGAGGTCAAGACTTAGCATGTTTGATATGAAGGAATTGGGGGATGAAAATATATCCTTGGGATGAAGACCAAAAAATATCAAGTTCACATTAAACTTTTGTTAAGTTAAAGTAAATATGTTGATACCATTTTGTAGAGATTTAAGATGTGGGACTGTATGCTAGTAAATATTCAATTTTTAGTTGGTACTAATTTGATATTATACATGTGTCCTAAGTCTAATGATGATTTTGATGAGATTTCTAAGGTTCCTTATGCTAGTGCAATTGGTATTTTAATGTATTTAATGCTTTGCACTAGACCAAATATAGCCCAACCAATGGGAGTTCTAAGTAGGTTTGTGTCTAACCTTGGTAGATAGCATTGGAATTTATTTAAATTGGTGTTTAGATATTTGCAAGGTACTTATAATTACTGTCTGGTTTATCATGATACTAATGATTTGGTTAAATCATTATAAATAAAATGGTTTGTTGATGTAGACAGGGTAGGTGACTTGGATAGTTAAAGTTCCACTAGTGGCTATGTATTTAGTTTGTTTGGAGGAGCAGTGAGTTGGATGAGTAAGAGATAAATAAGATTTACATTTCCCATCACTAAAGTAAGGTATATGGCTTATACACATAATTCTAAGGAGGTGATATGGTTATAGATACTTGGTAATGGTATTGGTTTTGGTTGTAGGACAATAAGGATTGGATGTGATAGTTAGAGTGTTATTTGTTTTCCCAAAACTATCATGTATCATACTCGTACTAAGAATGTTCGTGTTCAGTATCACTTTGTGCAAGAAATTGTTGAACAATCTGGATAACTGAGAGGGAGGGGTGAATCAATTATCACAAAATCTTTCCCTTAACTTTAATTAATCCGGAGACATCTTAAATCAATCAGATATAAACAATAAAGCACTTAACAACACCATGCACAATGAACACCAGAATTTACATGAAAACCCAAGATGCAAAAAACCATAGATAATGCCAATTCTCAATTATAGAACACCAGTTAAGGTGACACCGATTAAGGTGATTTTTACAAGGGCTCGCTTCCAAAATCCTCACTGCAGGTAAGGCTCACTGTCGGTGGGCTCACTGCCTGAATAATACAAAAACATTTGATTACAAAATAGAAAAAACATGAATTGATGAAGTTGCATCTATTTATGCATGAAGTCAATTTTGATTAAGAGCACAATATATGTTCACAACAAATCCGGTCAAGAATCTTCTGCCCACCTTCCTTGCACAACCTCTACAATACATATTACTTCTTCCTGACACTTGCCTTCACTTCCTTCTTTGTTTCTTATAGCATAATCCTTCGCACCCTTATCACTATTCACACACACAACACTTCTTGTTTGGTACTACAAAGATGTTCTACACACACACACACACACACATATATATATACCCAAAGAACAAAATGAGTCGGCCTAGAAAAAAATGTTGACTTGAAGAAAAACCTTTAAATATTCAATAAGGCTTGGCACGCTAGCACCAGACCCAAAGGATAGGTCACCCATAAAGATATTCTTACCACAGGACCCATAAATAGGTCATACATAAAATAAGTTCATCACCTAGCATAATTACCAAAAGATAGCGATCTTTGGATTACATTGGATATGTTTCAAAGTTGATAGGAATGCCACAACCAAGACCAAATATTGATCATCATCAATTGATAGGAATGCCACAACCAAGACCAAATCTTGATCAACATCAATTTTAGCACCAATCGGAGGAATGCAATTAGACATACCAAAACTTATGACATGCTATAAGAATGTTCGGATAGCAAGGATACCCAGAATAAGCTTTAGGCACAACAACCACTATCAAAATATTAGTCTTCATTATTCTACATTAACTTTCTTCCACGAATGTCCCAAAAATAAGTATTCTCATGTCTGGATCGAGGATAACATCCACACTATGCAACAACATAACATATGATAGGATAGATCATTTATGTATATCATCTGGAGCACAACCTTCTAGATCCTAGGTTTTGCCATCAATGACAAAAATGCCAAATCAACAACTTCTCAACAATCTCCCCCTTTGGCATTGATGGAAAAATAGCAAAAACTCAAAACCACAAAAACTACAAACAAAATACTCCAAGCACTCCCCCTTTGTCAAGCAATTTAATTCCTCTTTTTGTTTTTTGTTTTTTTCTTCATTTTCTCCCCCTTTTTGCCATCAAAGACAAAGGGCCAAATAAGAACATTCAATAAGTCAGGTATAAATAATACTTTTCACACAAAATATTTTCTTTTACCTTTCTCTCACAATTGGAAGAATCCTCTTCCAAGCTTGCATTGGAAAAACTATTCTAGAACACACATTGTCCTGTAGAACCAATAACCCAAATGAAGATGACCATTCGGGAGATAGGAACTATTGTTCACAATCCTCTACATCAAAAAGTATCCCAAAGAGATGATCCAACTGGACCTCAAAAATTTCTTTGACTAGCTATAAAGTTTTAACCAAATCTCCCCTTTATCTTTGAGTAGACAATAACTCAGCTTGCAGCTCACCAACTCTTATTCTTTGTTTTCCATCTTTATCTTTGAAGAAGTTAAAACACTTCCCAATATTGTTCAATTTAGATTCAATAGCTTCGATGTCATACATCTCCTTAATGCATTCTCTTGTCTCACCAATGTGTTTGGATAACTTTTGTTTGGTTGTGAAACACCTTCTTTCAATCAGAGCTTGGATTTTATGTCCTTCAGATCCTTACTACAACAACCTTTCTTCAACAAATTTTACCAAATCATTTGGTAACAAGTCAGAAACAACAAAAATAGTAATACTCTTTTGGAGCAGATAATCAACCAGGGCATCTTCAGCAAGCATTCCACATTTCACCAATATTTTTCATATCACCCTCATCCAACATGGAACAGATTTCATCTGAGTCAGGAAGAGACTCTTCTTCCTTCTCTTTCTCTTCTATGATAGTGGTGATATATTTTGTGCTAACTTTCTTCCTTTTAGGTTTCAGAGGGGAACCACCAATGACAACATCTATTTGCTTCTTACAGAAGGAGGAACCCTCCTCAAACTGACTGATAGGTGTAGAACTAGACACTATCACATCGGAGCATAGATCCATCTACAAGGATAAGAAAAACTTTGCATGCATTTTCTTTACTTCCATACATCCCAAATATGTGTAAACTTGCTTTTCGACAAGGATATAAGACTTCCACTTGACATTCTCCTTTGACGGTAACAAATTCAGAAAGTAGAATACTAAACACATGAGCAGAGACCCAAACCGGAAGGGATAACTCTCAACAAAAGACATTCTGACATTCTCAATTAGTTTTTCCATTATCAAGCTACACAGGTCAAACTGTTGATTTTCCTTCACCATCTTATCTGCAAGATACATAGCAATAGCAGATGTAGAACCTTCACAATTTTTGGAAATAGATTTTGTATGAGATGCCATAAGCAACATACCTTACTATAGGATCGGAAATGATATTTATCAATAGAGCTTGGGGGTCTTTGTCAATACCAGTAAGTTCCTCCACATCCCTGTATTTCACTGTTTTCTTCCCAGGGAGGTCACCAACTCTGCACAATCTAGTAATAGCTTCAATGGCTTCCTTAGTGATTGGATAGGGTTTGTCCAAAATCATGTTTCCATCCTTGATTCGACTCAACAAGAACAAGATAGATTATTTTATCATCAATCCAGGGGAATTCTCCCCATAGATCCATATCCAAGGTACTCACATTTCCTTTTCCTTCATCTTTCAATGATCAAATTCATCCAACTCTACTCTCTTCAATCTTAGTGCAATACCGCCACTAGATTCACTGTCAACCAATACATATTTCATCATCACACCTAGCTACTTCAATCTTTTATCACTCAACGAAACCTCTTCTCCTTCTTTGTAAACTATGAGAAATGATTTGAAACTCCATCTTTTATCCTTAATTTCTCATGATGATTTTGATGCCAAAACATTCATTGATGATGCCATCAATTGTACTTCACTTTTGAATTAGCAGGATTAAGCTTCATCATACATCACCAACTAGATCCAACTTATTCATGCCAAAAACACATCAATATTACTTCAGAGAGGGGGACCCGACAGGATATGCATTATAAAACTCCCCTTGAGCCAAGGCAGTTGGCTCATATTTTGGAAGAGCTTGTACTGAGATCCGATACCACAGGAGAGCTCCCCACACTTGTTTCCTTTTTCTTCCAAACCATGACGTCTTCTTCTTAGATTCATCTGATTTTACAACCTTCTTTTTTTCAGTCTTTTCTGGAGCAACATATCTACATGTGTTAGCATAATTTTCAGATTGATTGCACTTGTAACATCTTTTCCCTGACTTAACCGAGTGAAACCTAGATTTGCACTAATTATCTTGTGACCATAACCATGGAATAAGTAGCAATAACCATGAAAGAGATTATTCATTCCATTCCTTCTGGCCAGATTAGATAATTGACTTTTTCAATGACTTGCTTTATGACCAAAATTGTGACAGTTAAAGAAATGAATACTCAATTCCTTCCTTCTTCTACACTCTACAACCTTATGTCCATAATTTTTTCATAGAAAATAATGACCATTAAATGATAAGTACCTTTGAGAATTTGGTTGCCTGACCGGAGGTCTTATTGTAGATGTTCTAGAGTTTTGGACCTTGCTTCAACTTCAACTGCTTTTTCTTTACCCTTAGTATTCTAATTTGAGATTTCCCCTAAGAAGCCAAGTCCTTCCTTATCCTTGTGACATTTTTGTAGGGACAAAATTTGATCCAAAATTATGCTAATTTCGCATACTCTTGCTTCTGATTTCAGCCTTCTTAACTCTTGATCTAACTTCTCATTTTCTTCTAATTTTTGTTTGATGGTAACCTTGATATTTTCTTCAATATTCTTGCATTCACCCAACCATAGCTTTATATTCACAACACTTTCCTTTGACTCCTTTAATTCCTCGCTGACCTCTCTATGTCTTGCTTTGAATTTCTAGATTTTCTCCCTTAGCTTTGAGATACAAATATTTTCCTCCTTGATGTTTTCTTTCAATTCCTCATTTTCAGATTTTGTATTTTCCATATCATCTAACATAATCTTTAGTTCTTCATCAAAGTAATAATCTCCTGCCATTCGTTCAAACTACCAAGATCTCCCTCAAGTGGTTAAGCTCTATCTACAAGGGACCATGCTCTGATACCAATTGTTGAACAGTCTGGATAACTGAGAAGGGGGGTGAATTAGTTATCACAAAATCTTTACCTTAACTTTAATTAATCTGGGGCAATCTTAAATCAATTAGATAATAATTAAATTATATATAAACATGAAATCACTTAACAACATCATGCACAATGAACACCAGAATTTACGTGGAAACCCAAGATGGTAAAAACCACGAAGAATGCTAATTCTCAATTATAGAACACTGGTTAAGGTGACACCGGTTAAGGTGATTTTTACAAGGGCTTGCTGTCAAAATTCTCACTGCAGGTAAGGCTCACTATTGGTGGGCTCACTACCTGAATAATAGAAAAACATATGATTACAAAATAGACAAAACATGAACTGATAAAGTTGCATCTATTTATGCATGAAGTTAGTTTCAGTTAAGAGTGCAATGTTTGTTTGCAGCAGATCTGGTCAAGAATATTCTACCCACCTTCCTTGCACAACCTCTATAATACAAATTACTTCTTCCTGACACTTTCCTTCACTTCCTTCTCTATTTATTCTTGCACAATCCTTCGCACCCTTATCATTATTCGTACACACCACACTTTGTGTTCGGTACTACAAAGATGTTCTACATATATATACCCAGAGAAAAAAATATTCAATAAGACTTGGCATGCTAGCACCGGACCCAAAGGATAGGTTTCCCATAAATATCTTCTTACCACAAGACCCATAAATAGGTCATACATAAGATGCATTCATCACCTAGCATAATTACCAAAAGATAGCGATCTTTGGATTACATGAGATATGTTTTGGAGCTGATAGGAATGCCACAACCAACACCAAATCTTGATCAACATCAATTTCAGTACCAACCAGAGGAATGAAATTAGACATACCAAAACTTGTAACATGCTACAAGAATGTCTGGATAGCAAGGATACCTGAAATAAGCTTTAGGCGCAACATCCAATATCAAAAGATTAGTCTTCATTATTTTGCATTAACTATCTTCCACATATGTCCCAAAAATAAGTGCTTCCATGTCCAGATCAAGGATAACATCCACACTACGCAACAACATAGCATACGATAGGATATATCATTTTTGTATATCATCTGAAGCACAACCTTTCAGATCCTAGGTTTTGACATCAATGACAAAAATGCCAAATCAAAAACTTCTCAACAAAAATGGTTGAGAATAGTAAGGTATTAATTGAAAAGGTTGACACTTTGGATAATGATGTACTCTCTCTTACAAAGCCAGTGACCATAGATAAGTTCTCTTGGTGTAAGAAGGCCATGGGCCTCAATCACTATACTTGATTTATTATTTGTATCACTTAGATGTAATTAGAATGCATAATTTTAAGAGGGAGAGTGTTAGGAAAGATGACAATAACCTTGAATTCCTATATCATTTAGTTGTCTCCACATTTCTTATAAAGTGTTTTTGGAGACATGAGAGGAAAAACATTTAATATGTTTTTTTAATGAAAAATTGTAAATGTATTTCAAAGAGGTAAATATGTGTCGATGGGAGTTACATAGCATAATGGATAAACATCTCTTTTAGGTGTCAAAATTTGGAGGATGAAAATTCATGCTTTGGTTTCCCAAGTGTGGGATTTTATTGGTTGTTCTTTTGTGTTCCATCAAGGAGTTAAAGAGCACTGAGGTGTTACATTTATTATTGACTATGGGCTAGGAACCCATGCAAGAATTTATGTGAAGGAAAATAATATTTTATTATGTCTATTGGCTTCCCATTATCCTAGGTGTGTTTTGTTAAAGTGGTTTTTCTTCTTGTTTCTAGTTACCAATGTGGTTTACCCTCCCTCAATTTGATATATATTGGAGCCATGACATAGTAGTTTTGTATGATTATTTTGCAGGTAAAAAGGTGTTTCTAGGTTGATTAGAGAATAGAAATGAAGTGTATATTGGTGTATCTCTTTATTGAAGCTTAAGAATATACTTTCCCTCTTTCTCATGTGGAATTTTTCTCGAAAGGGTTTCTCCATGTAAATCTAGTATCTCTTATGGTTATTGATTTTTACATTAGTATTGAATGTGAAATCACATAATATAATTTTGGTAATCTAATTTTTATATTTGAAACACATTCTTTAAGTTATTATTGTAGCTTATCTTCACCTCATTTTTAACAGGTTTCCTCCTTAAAGATTTTTATCAAATAGATTCCTTGTTGTCTACTAATGTGACAAGATGTTACTACATGTATCTCTTCCACCCCTATTAAATTATGTCCACTCCAGTGCTATTTGAGAGCTAGCACCATTTCACTATTCTTCAACATCATGGATTGACATGTGTACTGGTATCCCTAAGTTGATTGGTATCTTAACATTCATTTCATGAACCAACTCAAATGAGCATTTACCAATATATTTTTAGATGTTATATTTTTATTCCATGGTGCATACCTCTATTGATCATCATGGAAATATTGGATGATAATTTAGATAGGTTTTTCATGCCCATCCTTATCCTCATGAAGAAAAATAATAGTATTATAGTTTGAAGTAGAGGTAAAGAGCTATAAATTCTAATAGTAGTCTAGAATTACCAAGATCAGTGCATCTTGAGAACTTACTTGATTTTCACATATGCTTCAACTTGTTTATTTATCCATGTGAATTTTCATTCACATCCTTAACTAGAGTAGGGAAAAGGAGAAAATTTATAGCTCACTAGTCTTGTTCATCACAACATCTACGGAGAAGGTTAGGAACGACATCCATAAATGCCACTTCATTTGTAGTCTTATAGTTATCTTTATCAATGTGCAACAATCTATCATCCCTAGGTGGTTTGACCTATTATTTTTGTAATGAAACAATCTCATATGGTAGGTCCACTTGATCATGTGGGAAGGTTAAGCCATTTTCACTAGGAATAAAATGTATGACTTGAATACAAGAAGGAGCATCCTTACCTTTTGGTTCTTCATTATTAACTTTATTTACACATCATTCTTACAACTGGTTATGACTAAACTAGTTGTGCTTCATCATTTAAATTTCCCCCTTATGGAACATCTTTAATACTTGACAGTACATCATGTTCATGAGCTCTTAGAACATCCTTGTTTTTTGGTTGTCCATAATTGTATTGGTTTCTTATTCTTAGTTACCTTCTTAAAAATATTATTGTTCCTTGTCTCAATTTAGGCCATTTTCTTCTCCTTGCTACTATTCATATTACTTTCATTTGATCTAAATAATAGTAGGATAACTTCATGTATGCATTTGTTTATCTCTTGGTTGATATACATTTTGGACTTGCACTACTATTGCTTCTATATAGGTTATTATGTTTTCATTAGATGGTTAGGATCTTTGGTACCTTTTTTTGCATGAGTTCAAATGGATGTACAATATTATGAGAAAGTAACTCATACTCATTTGGACCAACACTATGATCATATAGAAAGTTTGGATCAATTGCATCATAGTCAATATACTTAATGTCTTATCCCACATAACCATATTAAAATGTATCATATTGATCACCCCTATCATTATGGTCCTCTATATAATCATCATAAGTTAAATCTTCCTCCTTGCTCATTAAGAGGGTAGCTACATGTTTAGTTAAGCACTTTGAGTTTTCAACAACTAATTTTTTTCTAAACTTAATTGAATTTCATCTTCGTATCATATATTGAGATAAATGGGATATTAGCCAAAAAATGTATTTACACATCAATATTTCATGCAATAACATTACATACATGCCTCAAAATTATTCTATCTAGATTTATTCTATTGATAAACATGACATAAATCTGTTTTTAAGCTCCCTACAATTCAACTATTTCTATAAGATCCAATAACTCTTCTTCAAGGTGATATACAAGTATTCCTATTCAAATTAATATCTATATGACATATTGGGAGAGGTGGGATGGTGGTGATCAATGCATATTTCCTGATCTTGATACTTCATGGCATAACTGTGCATTTACATGCCTCAATAATTATACACACATTACTTATATCAATAATCATATCACTTATGTTTACCTCATAATCCAACCATCATATCTTTCTATGTGTTTTGACTATGTTATTACCTAAATATTTAGAAGTATATAGGTATCGATTTCTTGAATCCATGAATGAACTATTCCTACATAATTTTTATATTTTTGGATCCTGTTAGGTAGGTCCAAATGACATATCGATATTTTGATCTTTTCACTTTTTTTTTATCTCCTTGTATGAGCTATATCTTCTTCTTGTTATTGTTGGTATCTAAAGTTCCTTATTCTTTCCATCTTCAATTCTCTTGATGTATTCATTGTTTCTAGGTTTGACTAGAACAAAGATATTACTCTTCACTTAAAATCTGGCATTTTTTTCTTCTACTAATTGAGATCTCTTAAGTACCAAACAAGAACTTACTTACTTGTCACCATTCTACCTATGCAAGTTAGGGATACCAAATTACACATTAGAAAAAATAATAGCTATAAATAAATTCACTTTGCAAGGTCTTCTAGATGATTCAAAATTTAAACTTTCCCCAATAATGATGACATTTAATTGGTGTAAGTCAACAAGATTCTAACTTACACACACAAAAAAAATATTGCAAAACTTCTAAGTTGTTAAGGTCTTAAAGATATTTCCCAATCACCTCTTACTCAATAATGGTGTCATTTTATTCCATCCCAAAATCATTGGTCACATATCTAGAGGAATCAATCCACTTCAAAGCTAGAGAAATGTCATCTTGAAGGGGGATTAATTAGCTCATCAATAGAATGTGAGTGATTTAAGACCAAATAGTTATAGTGGGTAATATCTCCTTCACTTGAGTCTCATCTAAACCTAGGATGGTGCTCCTAGAGGTATTCTTAATAGGATTAATCACAACTAAAGATAAAAACATTGAGAGTTCTATAGGAATATCTAACATATTTTTGGCCCTAAAGGTTGTCATTAGATCAAATACTAACCTCCTGCATATAAAAACTCTATTAATTTGATAAAGATATCATATAAATGCAATATGTAGGCATGCGAAAAATGATTCATTGGGATAAGAATTTTTATGGCTCACTCTAGATGCTTCCCTAGATGAATCAATAAATCATAAAGTTCATACAAAATACTCACCTAATCCTAAACTACTAGTGAAATATTTATTTATTTATTTTGAGTGCATGGTTGATCATAAACTTCCAAGACTAGTGTTTTATCTATTGGGTTAAAGATTCCTAGTTTACTATGAGAAACATCACATTTAAATCACAACAGAATATAAGTTATGCATATACATACACCACATTATAATCCATATGCAAATAAAAAGAGACCATTACAAAGATAGCAATTATTATAATGGTACAAAATTCATCAAAAATTTGTTATAATCACAAAACTAAATGTGGTAAGAGGAAACCTTATGCTGGAATGCCTATAGAAATTTTTCACATATAAGTTCCCTTGAAAATCTATAATTGGTCAAGGAGACATTTAATTATAAGAATTCGTTATAATAGCCTCCATATGATTTATAAAATATGTTGCTTTGTGGGAAACTTGACTTATTCTCGATACTTGTAGTTTTATGAAAATATAGAAATAATTGACCCTTTGAATGAATCATGAACTGGTATATATAGAAATTTTTCTTGGTCACTCAGTTTGTTATTTGACTAAGAACAATATGTCATAAAAATAATGTCCAAGAGAAGTGGAACCCCATTAAATCCATGAGATGGATAACTTGGGATAGTTGAAAAGATCATTGACAACAAGAAATCAATCACCAGATCCATCATGAGCTATACTTCTTCATCACCCATTGTTGAATTTGTTTATATATATATTCTCTTAGGATGAGAGATATTTTATAGGTAGGAAAACCCTCTTGGATTAGTTGTAGGAGTTAAATATGATTATTAATTACATATTGGGAATATATGGAAAGGGATAGAGGCAATATGGAATAAATGTAGAAATTTGATGTAGGATAGAAGGTTCAAATTTGAGATGTGGGGTTTTATTATACAATTGGAGGTGAGAATAGAACATGGGTATTAAAGTCTTGTTATCCCCTAATTATTGACTTGTTCATTTTGAAAAAAAATCACATTAAATTATCATTTGATGCATTGATAATTGATGTTCCTATGGTGTATTTTGGAACATTTATCATTTGAGCATTCTTTAAGGTTCTCATTTTGAAAACCCTATTGTCAATTAGTTAGATCATTCCCCTTTTTCACAAGTCATCAAACTTAAACTATAATCCCTTAGTCCAATTGGTTAGTATAGGTTGATGATGTTAGTTCAAATTTCACAAGTTGAATTGAATTTTTTTCTATGTATGCTTCTAATTGTACCCAAAATTGACCTCGTGCATTGATAAAAATGTGAAAATAATTAATTTTTGAAAACTATGTATTTTTGGAAGAATCTGTCTTAGGGGGGTGTTCTTGGGAGATTTTCAAGAAATGTGGATAGTTCTTATGGAAGCCTAGTTCCTAGTTTGGGATAATTTAAATTTTCACTTTTTCTAACCAAATTTTTGAAATCATTAAACTTTACGATCTGGTTGTTCAAAATAAAATTATTTTTTTGGGTTTTGATCTTCATGGTTTTTTACCAACCCAACACAAATTAAAAGAAAAATACTTTAGTAGTCAAGATTTATGCATGTTTCAGTTTTGAAGTGTTAAGGAGTGACTAGGAGTTTCACCAGAAAAATATGTGAAATTATTTTAAAACTTTTCCAGTTTTAAATGATCATAAAAGCGATTTTTTCTGAGAATTTAAATGTTTTGTTTGGCTTAAAGCAAGGTCAAGTGAGTTTTGTATGAATTATCTCTCCATTAAGGCTACTTTTCTCACAAAATTATAAATATTAACCTCTCATGCTCACTTTTTGGAAAATCCTAACCTTTTTGCTCATTTTTTTGGCAAATCCTAAGTCCTCTATGCTCTTATCCTCACTTTTTGATAAATCCTAACCTCTAAAACTACCTTGCTCACTTTTTCAAAAATTCTAACCTCTAAGTATTTAAAAGTAAGGAAAGGTAACCACTTTTAGAGAGTACACAAAATGGATGATTGCAAGTTATGCATGGGAAAAATTATTCTAAATATTTTTAAAATGAATGTCCATTAAAGCATGAAGGTTAGTGATTTATATTAGATTTTACAATTGCAATCACCCTTATAAGCATATGCCTATCAAAAGAGGAGGCTCCAAATTGGTAAAGATTGTGCAGCATGCATAGAATGCCCTATTGAAAATGCTTTAGAAAACTCATACAAATATAATTTGCAAATGAAGAAGCCTCTGTAGGAGGATATTCATTGATTTAAATGACTTTAAATATTTCAAGCAAATAAAATTAGTCTGTGTAAAGTCATATTTCATAACCAACGTCCTCACTACCCATGCTAGAAGTGGAAGCATAGACAAATCCTATGAACTATTTGGCATAAATTATCAAAGAAATGTGGTATCATGGACATCGCCATATTGAAGGATATGTAAAAAATGGTTTATGTTGTTAAGAATGTAGAAATTTCAAGAAATTGCAATAAAAAAGTGTAAAGATAAAACCCATGACCATCATCCTTCTTTCCTATGCCAAAACATGGATATATGGACAATTCATTTAATCTATTCAGAAAAATTCCTCAAAAGCAATAGAAAAAGACAAACCACATGATCTGTATGATAAAATGCGTGAAAGAAATGTTGTCTCTTGAATCAAAATGATGGAAAGATATGCACAAATTGAATTTACTAAGGAGGCTTTAGGAAGTTTCAAGAAAAGATAATTGGTAGATGTAAATCCAAAAATCATGACCAACAACATCCATGTATGTGCTTGTGTGCAATGAAATTTGTGCCAAGTGAATGGAAATTATAATAAAACCCAAACATAAAAAAACAAAATAACACTCGAATAAGGCTAAGAAAGCTCAAACCAATGTAACAATCTTCTCGTTGAGTACATTTTTTGATGATAGTTGATTTGGATATGTTCTCATGAAATTTTGGTAGCATAACAGTGCTCCAAGTGAAAATGAGAGATTTTGATAAAATGGTTAAGGGTTGGATATATAGATTTTGGATGAAAATAGATGGAGAGTTGAGAGTGATTGGGATCTCTCAAGCCACAAGATTGTGCCAAGTGGCACAATGAGATGGCTTGAGAGGGAGATTGTTACCTTGGGGGTGCAAGGCCCATGTGCTTGATGTGATGGGGAGGGTTGACCCACTTAATCAAGGATTAAGTGTGTGTAAATGATTAGTGGGTAGGTTAGGTGGGGATTAGGATTAGGATTAGTGAAATTTGTAGAATTGGAGGATGTGACATTTGAGAGGGATTAAATAAATAAATAATATTTATTTAATTAATTAATGGGATAGAAGGGGTAAGGTAGGATAGAAGTAGATAAATAATTAAATTAAATCATTTACCTTAGGATAGGACTTAGGAAAATAGAGGAAATAGATTAGGATAAAGGTTGAGATAATTTAATATTAATTAAATAATAGGGTATTATTTGATTAATATAGAAGATAGTAAATTGGTTGAATTAAGGGTAAATTGACCAAATAAAAGTGGTCAATTTTAGGTGTCTACATTTTTCCCTTCTTTGAGATGGTATTACAAAGAAGCATCATTTCAAATAAGATTAAAAAATAGCACCAAGAAGAAGATGGTTAGATTAGGGAAGATGCCCCAGTCATTCAAAGAAGTGACTAGGAAGAAAGATGGTGAGATTTAAGATGAGGATTAGGATTGAGGACACCCCCTCAAGAGGACAGGCGAGTTCAAGAGAATACGGGTGTGCTCTCAAAATGGGGAAAGGATGCAAGGTAAATGAGGAAGACGAAGCAAGATGATGAATAAAATGAAATATAGGAAGAGGAAGAGATAATGGAAGAAGGATATGATAAGTGAGAAAGCACAAAAGGATTCAAAGACAAATATGATATTGCCCTAGTCATGCTGAAAATCCTAGATTGATTGATGATGGATGGAGTGTTGTTGATGTGGGAATGATATATCCAAAAAAAACACAAGGATTAGGAAGGATACATTCTGATGATGATTATTGGAGTTTAAATCAGGGATTGCAACAAGGCTAGGAACAATACCAAAGATGTAAGTAAATGATTTGTGCTATGAATGAGGATTTTCTTGTGATGGAGATGATAGAGTAAAATATTCTTAGACTAACAAATTTATACTAGCTTAAGATGAACTTGATTGATGAGGAAAGGATATGATGGATGGAAATATGCTTAGACTAATAAATCCATATTAGTCTAAAAGGATTGAAGGGATGATGAAATGATTAGGATGGATGAAAATATGCTTAGACTAACAAATCTATATCAGCCTAAGAATATTGAATGGATGATGACTTGATTAGGATGGGTGAGATGTATATGATTATTGTAAGAAAAATATGAGAGTATAGATGAAAACATGGATGAGGATTCATGTGCACATAAAATCTAGGATTAAGTGGAGTGATGAAAAAATAGGATAGGTAAATGGGGGATAGTGATGAAGGATGAATGGATTAGAAATATGTAGGATAAATGGATGGGGGGATTTGGAGAACTGAAATTAAACTACCATGTAGTGAGCACTTAATTTGATATAGTAGGAGATACTATGCACCAAGGTATGAGGAACCAAGGTGACTTTGTATCACATGCATAAGATTGGCTCAAAAAATAAAAAGGTTAGTCAAACATCCCATTAAGTCACAAAGGGATTTGGTGGATATTATGTTAGAAAACCACAAACACAAAGGATGCCCCAACATTACACAAGATTAGGATAGAACTTGGTGGGCACAACACGAGGCAACCATTAAAAAATGATAAACAAAAAATGAACTTCCCCTATTTATACAAGTCAAATCACACCATGATATGATGTATCATGGTGATATTGATTAGGTAAAGTAAGAAGAACAAGAGAAAGATAAATAAAGATAAAAAAGAACCAAAGAAACAACAAACATCTCAAGTAATTTTTTACATAAGGATGATGGATGGGGTTGTTGTGGTCTGATTTGAGGAACGTTATATCCTCTGAAGACCAAGGATGGATAGGTAAGACATAGGATTCTCATGACAAGAGATGATCCAGATACCTAAAATCCAAGGGGGCTAAGGGATGTTGTTGATATACCAGCTTGAGAGGGGATCTTGGAAAAACAATGAACACAAGGACGGTACCTAGTGACAAGTATGTACAAGTATGGGCCTAGATGATGAGATAAGACTAATTTATGTATAGGACAATCGATATATACAAGATGTATAACATTTACAAAGGGATGTTGATTACATGAAGCTTAGAAATGGGATTGTTATCCAAATCATCAAAAGATGAATTGGGAGGAAAATGGGATGGATATATAACTGATGAAAGGTGATAGGATATTACTAGCATGTGGGAAATAGATAGGAATTATGATAGTGAGATAGATGGCATTGGACTACAATATGATAGCTTATAGCTAGATACCAATGATAATGGATTATAGGATAGAATATTATATGGATGAAGGGATGAAGGCTTTGGAAGTATTAATGGAAGGAGGATGTGGAGATAATGATAATAAGATGGAAGGGATGATAAGATGGATGGATGATGTCTCCAAGGACCATGTCATAAATTAATAAGAGGCCCTACTCTAGATATGGCATGTGTGGTAAGGTGAGAGGGCTGGAAGATAGGTAGATGTGAAGATAAAGGGAGTGTATGAATGAGGATATGATGGGTGGATTATTAGGATTTGGAGAATGGAAGGGATATGCATGATAGTGTGTGGATAGAGGGAATGTATTCCAAGAGGGTTCCAAATCATGTATATATATATATATATATATATATATATATATATATATATATATATATATATATATATATATATATTTTTTACCTGTCTATATCAAGATAACATGGAGGATGGAAGAATTAAGATAAATGGGATATGATAGGTAGGATTGGTATGACAAATTGGATGGAGGAGATGGAAGAAAGGGATGCTTAGCATAAAGTTTCCCCCAAGTGTGGAAATAAAAGGGATGGGGGATTTACACATGATGCATGTTCATTAGGTATTTATCATGGTACTTTCTCAAAGTGCTTATTTCCCAAGTTTTCACAATTGGATGGTTTTTTTTACTATCTTTTTATGATTTTTAACTTGTTTGACTCTTTTTTTTAATTTTTTGGATTTTTTGGGATTTTGGGATTCTGGGAAAGTTTTTGGATGGATATGGATGAGGATAGGGATGTATATAAGAGGATTTGAAAAATTAGGGATAAGGATATGGAGAAAGGGCTCAAGCATCTAATTCCATACCAAGGTAATAAGAGCCATGTGTGAGGGGACTATTGGATGTTAGTAAAACCTTGTTAGGATGGATGGATTATGCAAGGGAATAGATTAAAGGGATTTGATGGGGGAGATATGTGGGATAATGGATGGGATGTTGGAAAGTGTATGAAAGGAATGATGGAAGGGGAGTGTGATGGGGAGATGTTGTTAGGACCAACATTGGCACATATTGTGATGGATGTGGAATGATTGGAGGAGAAAGACATGGAGGATGTGAGGATGATGGAAGAGCTAAGATAGTGAATTTTTGGATGTAGGGACCCAAAATAGATTTAGGATATGGAGTATGGGGATGCATATATTTTGGGTTAAAACTTTGGATGAAATTGTGGATTATTTATTTGAATGCATTGCATATTTTTGTTTTATGATCCACATGGTTTTAATTTTTATTTAGTGGGACTTTGTAGCCTTTGGGATTGATTTAGTGTTTGGATTGGATTTTTATTTTCTTCATCGTGTGTTTTTTAGGGGACATGAGGATCATTATATTAATGTGTATATTTGGATTTATGAATTTTTACTTTGGCATCTAAACTGATTCTAATAAAAATGGTATAGGTGTGAGGAGATGAATTATATGGAGTGAGTATGAATGGAGTGAATATGAATGGAGTGATAAAGGTAGGATTTTTGAGATAGTGAATAGATGGAGAATGTTGGATGATTTTCATGGAGGTGTGCCTTTTTTGATCTTGATTGGGGATTATGAGAGTGATATGTATATGATGGGTGATAGGGATAGGTGATAGGTGGATGAAGGCATAAGTGGGTTAAGATGGACGATTGGATTTTGGGATATAAGGGACCAAAATGGATTTAGTAGATGGAGGATGGGTGATGGTGGATTATGGGACATAAGGACCCGAAATGGATTTAGAGAATGAAGGAGGGATATGGATAGTTGTTTTGAGTTGATATGATGGAGGAGATGGATGGAGTGATAGGAAGTGCATGTTGTTCATTTGAAAGAGGGTTGCTTAGGGTGTATAAAGGTTGTACCAACATTTTTGTACTATGAGCGTTGAGATATGTAACCAATGCCTTGTGCATGTGGATTTTCTTTGACATGGATGGGCTCTAATATACCTTGCTCATAAATGTAAGGAAGCTAAGGTAGAAGAACAACTTCCTACACTAATCTTGAGAGGAGAATAATGCAAAAATTTTATAGACCTTTAACAGTTATAGAAACTTAAACATAAATAGACATAAATATCATTCATACCACAACATAGTGATTTATGTGGGGAAAACCTTTTCGGGAGAAAAAACCCCACACTCCAAAAGATGCCAAATATATTATTCAAAATTCACAAAGATTATAATATACTTGTAGAGAAATCTTCACACAAGAGTATCACCAACTAGAGATTCAGAGGAAACATGACTGCTATTAGACTCTTAGAATACATCATAATGTGTAGTTGTAATATAATGCCCTCATAAAATAGGGTTACCTTCTAGGGAAATTTAAGCTAATAAAATATCAACCGATAGATTTAAGACCTAATGGTGAATGGTCTATATTTACAATAATAAAAAATAAATAAAATTTTCCTTTCGAGGGTGTTGCCCCTGAGCCCCCATCGAGGCACACTACCCTGGGACCCCCAGCTAGGGGGATGATCCCCCCACACCCCCTGTCATTGAAATATCAATAGTACCTTATGTAATTGCAAGGTTGAGACATAATTTCCCAAAAAATCTCACTTATCAAACACCTTGCAAGAGCAACAAGAGGGTGTAAACATCATCTCTTAATTACTAGGGGTCAAAAGGCCCATTGAGTCTGAACACCATTTGAACTTCTTTTTTATCACAAGCTTAGTTAAAGAATAAATAACATTCATCAAAGTCTCCATATTAACCAGATTCATCCTGTCATCTTTGACCATATCTCTAACAAAATTATATTGTACATCAATGTTCTTGGTTCTGGCATGAAATTTTGGGTTCTTAGCTAGGCATATCACACTCTAACTATCACAATAAATCATCATTGCACCTTGTTTTATTCCAATATCTGAACACAACCTCTTAAGCCAAATGGATTCTTTACAAGAATGAGTAGTTACCATATACTCAACTTCAATAGTGGACAAAGCAACCACAACCTATCACTTACTCATCCAACTAATTGTGCCACCAAATAAAGTAAACAAATAAGCACCGAGTGAATGTATACTATCAACATAACCTACCCATTATGAATCCACATAACCATGAATATCAAGGGAAATCTCATCTTCAGTCATATTACTATGATAACACAAGGAATAATTTGAGGTACTGCGCAAATATATGAAGACTCTTTTAAATTCATCCTAATGAACTCTACCAGGATTAGACATATATCTAGAAAGAAATCCCACTGCTTGGGAAATGCTTGGTCTTATACAAAACATATTATACATCAAACTTCCAACTGCACTCTGGTAAGGCACTTTTCTCATGTCTTCCATCTTTGATGGAGATGTTGGAAAATCTGAAATAGAAAACTTTGTTCCAGTTGAAACAAGAACACATAATGGTCTACAATCCTTCATAGCAAACCTCTATAAAACTGAATTGACATACTTAATTTATCCAAGCCATAGATTTTTGTTCACTCTATCTCTTTTAATTTCCATCCCAAGAATGTGTCTAGTTGCACCAAGGTCTTTCATTTCAAACTTAGCAGCAAGTTGAGATTTTAGTTTTGAAGTCATACCTTTCCCTTTACCAATAAATAAAATATCATCAACATATAATGCAATAAACAGGAAATGACCATCATCAATTTTATAATAAGCACAATGATCTAATTGAGAACACTCAAATCCCAAACTCAACACACATGTATCAAATATCTGGTACCACACCCTAGGACTCTGTTTTAAGCCATACAAAGATTTATTCAATTTACAAACCAATTTGCTTTTACCTTTCACCATGCAGTGCTCTAGTTGTGTCATATAAATGTCTTCCTCCAAGTCACCATGAAGGAAAGCAGTTTTCACATCCATTTTCTCAACTTCTAAATCATAAGCAACAACAATAGGAATAAAAAATCTAATGGATGTCATTTTTACAACAGGAGAAAATATCTCACCATAATCAACACCCTCAACTTGAGAGTAACCTTTTGCAACCAACCTCGATTTTTACTTCTCAATACCTCCATCTGGACCAATCTTTTTCTTGAACACCCATTTGCAACCAATAAGTTTTTGTCCTTTAGGAAATGGTACAAGATCCCATGTATCATTCTTTTTCAAAGATGTCATTTCTTCATCCATAGAAATCTTCCAGGATTCTGCATCATTCATACCTAATGCCTCTTCTACCGATCTGGGTTCATCTATGTTAGAATTCAAAGAAAAAATGCATCTCCAATCATTAGGTGAATACCTTTTAGGTGGTTTTTTATGCCTTGTAGATCTACGAACAAGCTAAGTTGGAGGTTCTTCCCCCTCTTCTGAAGATTCAGAGCTAAATGAGCTCTCCTCAACTTCTTGTCTATCCATGGGCCTCAATTCAACTTTCTCAGGTGTAGAGGGAAATTGAATCACATCTTCCTGTTTACTTTTTTTTGGCTGCAATATTATAGAAGAAGGCTTAGTTTCTCTAAAAATGAAACCTACTATGTATTACCTTCTATGCAACAGGATCCCAAAGCTTGTATCCTTTCACACCATAACTATATCCGATGAAGATACATTTCACAACCTTGTTCTCCAACTTTTTTTGCTTCTCCTTTGTAACATGTGCATATGTTAGAATTGTGAAATAAGAACAAAACCACGAGCCACTGGATCAAAAAATAAACAAATACACCTTCCACGCAAGAGATCTGCAAACAATATGTGCAATATTCCTTAATAAGAAAATTATACAGAAACAAGAGACTCTCAAGAAGATATGAAAGCTCTAGATAATTACAATGAGGGTTGAGTGCTTATAAGAGCAAAACCCTAAATGCGAAAGGGATTAGATCATGACAAGTGTCAATATCACAAGAGATGAGACATAATGATCTAATATTAGCTCAACTAATAAAGCATAAAACACTCTTAAGTTTAGCATAAGTGCATGAGAATAAATTAGACTAATAATCAATTAAAGATTAATTAATTATTAGCTAATGCATGATAACTCTAACATCCCCCCCTTAAGATGAACTTAGGGAGTAGCTAAAAACCCTAAAAATAATGCATGATGTGTCTTGGAAAATAAGGCCAAGTAAGGTACCCGTGTACAAACAAAATATCTCTATAATGCGGAGAAATAGAGAACACCTCATGGGAAAAACTCTACTCCAAAAAGAGATGAAAGCCAAGTGAAGCTCTGAAGAAGCCTCCAAATAAGACAATGTTGTCCCAAAATATAGGAACAAAGGATGAACAAAAAGAACACCACCGGAGCATGAAGAAGCTACAAACACTGTCGAAGAATGACTGTTGTAATGCCAAAAATAGGAATGCAAGTGTGTCCATATGGTAAGTGATCCATCTCACCGAAATGCAAGTAACCAACCACTGATGTATGCTACATCTAAAAGTACATAGGAACAAATACAATATACATATATCACTCCAACGTGAAACCAAAGAAGCATTAGAACCAACAGTAGAAACCCCCCATAATGTTGAAAAGAGAGAGGCGTGATAGGTACACTTAATTGAATGCCAAAAAGAAGTGCTTGAAGAAGAATTGGGAACATCTAAATGTGCAAAAATGAAAGTACCCACATATAAAGGGTGTGAAAATAGAATTCACACACACATGAGGCTATTGTCCTGGAAGGGACACTCACTTGACAAAGGTATGATTGCAAACAAAGGAAAAAAATCAAACCCCCCATGACACTTTATAACATAGTGTGAGTACAATAAAGCACAAAGTGATGTGCAAGATCTCATAAAAGATACACCTGTTGTGCCACTTTATTTTAGTGTGTTTACATAATGAAAAATTATTACAATGGGAGCCCATAATGTCCAAAAAAGGATAATATGCTGAAAATATAATTATCTTACAAAAAAAAAAAGGAAACTAGTAGTTCCATGATGAATTACATGAAAAAACATGCACTTTAAAAAAATAGCACCCAAAAATGTACCTCGATGCAGAAGTTATGGCCCGTCAAAGTCTCCAAAAATGAGAACTGAATAGCAACAACACTAAGAAAACTGAATTCTGGAAAAAAATAGAAGCCAAAACTAGAAAAAACCTGCATCACCGCGAAGAGATTGAAATTCTACCCCATTTCAAAAAAAAATGTAAAAAAAACTCATTGATTTTTGCTTTTTTATATTTTAAAAGTTAAAAAATCTTTAAAAAACACTTTATATATATATATATTAAAAAAACATATTAAAAAATATTTTTTAAAAAAAATATTAAAACATTAAATTATGGCAGACCCCACCCCTAGTAGGTCCCAAGGGGCCACTGTCGATAGGGCGATGGTACCCCAAGGTGTTGTAGGGGTGGGTCCACGAGTCCGCCACCTTGGCCATGGCAGGGGTCAGGGATTTTTAACAATTTTTTTATTTGATTTTTATAAAAAAAAATTGTGTAGGAAAAAATATTGTGAAATATTTTTTTTATTATTGCCTCGATTTGTGTGTTGGGGAGGTTGTACGGCCTCTTTGGCAAAAAATATTTTGCCTCAGAAACTCCTGACACGAATTTTGACGATTTGATAGGTGATCTTAAGGTTTTTGGGCCTTCTGAGTGCGATGGTAGTGTTCGTTTTGGCTCAAAATGCACCAAAATTGCAGCTACCCTCCGGATCCAAAAACAAAGAATCCACTTCAAACCTTCGTAGATCTGGTGTCAGGAGTCGAAATCAGGTGAAACAAAAGCCAAATCTGACTTTTTTGACAACTTTGAATCTAATGATGAGGTCCTTTTCACACAAAAATGCACTGAAAAACATCCACCTCCAAAATTTGCAAAAAAAAACAAAGGGTATTTAGATCTAAAGCCTGTAACCCTCGTTGAAGAAAGAAAATCTCATAAATTGAGAAGGGATTTATTGAATCCATGCTCTGATACCATGTTAAAATTGTGAAACAAGCACAAAACCATGAGCCATAGGATCAAACAACAAAAAAATACAACTTCCATGCAAGAGATCTGTAAATAATATGTGCAATATTCCTCAACAAGAAAAAGCTACAAAAGCAAGAGACTCTCAAGAAGATATGAAAGCTCAAGATAATTACAATGAGGGTTGAGTGCTTATAAGAGAAAAACCCTAAATGAGAAAGGGATTAGATCATGACAAGTGTGAACATCACAAGAGATGATACATAATGATCTAATATTAGCTCAACTAATAAAGCATAAAAAACTCCTAAGTTTAGCTTAAGTGCATGAGAATAAATTAGACTAATAATCAATTAAAGATTAATTAATTATTAGCTAATGCATGATAACTCTAACATATGCCTCGCAACCAAAAACTCTAATATTTCTTAATGAAGGCTTGTGACCCGACCATGCCTCTCTAGGCATCTTATCAACGAGAGCTAATATAGGAGACCTATTAATCAGGTAATAACAAGTAGCAATAGCCTCAGCCCAAAACCTTTATTCTACACCAACACCACTCAACATACTCCTAACCTTCTCCATTGATGTCCTGCTCATTCTTTCTACAACTCCATTTTGTTGTGGAGAATATGGAGTTGTCTTCTATCTATGAGTACCATAATATTTACATAATCTATCAAAATCATTAGAGAAAAATTCACCACCATTATTAGTCCTCAAACATTTTATTTTCTTTCCAATTTGCAACTCGGCCATTGCTTTAAATTCTTTAAATTGACTAAAATCTTTAGATTTACTCTTTAGGAAGTATACCCATGTCATTTTAATGCAATCATCAATAAATGAAACATAATATGTGGATTTACCAATTGAAGGAACATCTATAGGACCAAACACATCAGAATGAATAAGATCCAATACACCACAAGATTTATGATAACTCAAGTAAAAATAAACACAATTTTGTTTTCCATAAATGCAATGCTCACAGAAATCAAATTAAAGATTACAATCAAACAACTCTTCAACAAGTTTTTTTATTTTTCAAGGTTCTTAGACCTTTTTCTCCAATGTGGCCAAGTCTCTAGCACCATAACATAGTCTTCTTTTTAGGTAACTTTGATTCAGAAGAAAGAGCACACTTGGGTACCCAAAATCCATGACCATCTGTTGAAGTCAAAACCCTCACCTATTCCATAGACTTTCTTTTCACATAAGTACTATTGCACTCAATATTGCATGCATCAAGCTTATATAATGTTCCATATCTAACACCTATATCAATCACCAAAGCACCTCTAACCATCTTGTATCCTACATTAGAAAATACTACCTACACATCTGCATATATAAGTTTGTTCACGGATAACAGATTTTATGTTAATCCAAGGATATGCAACACACCATTAACCCTTTTTATTCTACCATCAGGAAACTTGATTCTAACTTTATCATGGCCAACAATATTTAAATAAGAATCATCACCCAAGTACACCTTACCTCCATCAAATTCTTCATATTCAAAAAACCAATCTCTATTAAAGGTCATATGGAAACATGCACTTGAGTCAATTAACCATGCATCATTATTTGCATGAGTTTTTAAAGCTACAATGAATGCATCACCATCTTCCTTCTCAAACTTTGAATCAAAATAAAATTTCTTATTTTTTCTTCTTTTATTCTTTGCAATCCTTATGAACATGTCCAGGCTTACCGCAGTTCTAGCAAATAACTTTGGACTTTCTAGGAGGTTTGGATCTCCCCTTGGACTTGGATTTATCATTCTTCTTTCTTTTTTCCTTAGGTCTTCCATAAAAATATAGGGCCTCCTTGGCACTGATGGATACCTTCCTCCTCATCTCTTCAAAAAGCAAAGAACCCACAACATCTTTAGTCTTCAATGCAATAGAAGTAATCCCTATAGCCATAACAAGAGAATCCCATGAATTAAAAAAAGAACAAAGTAGGATCTGAATTTTCTCCTCCTCATCCATTTTGACACCAACTAATGCCAACTAAGCCACCAACATATTTAATTCTTTCAGGTGGTCTGTAATTCAACCACCCTCTTCCATTCTCAAGGAATACAAGTTCTTCCTCAAGAAAATCTTTTTCACCAAATATTTGGCATGATACATCTCACCAAGCTTCTTCCATAGTTTATGTACAAAGGTCTCTTCATGGACATTGATTAAAAAAGATTCTACCAGGCACAATCTGATTAGACCCTTGGCTTTACAGTCCATAACATCATATTGAGTAGCCTAAGTAGGATTTGCAGGCCTTGAAACATTCTCATCAATAGCATCCCATAGATATTGATCTATCAACATATCCTCCATCTTTAGCTTCAACATTTCAAAATTATTTCCAAAAACTTGATCTGCCTCTATTCTCCTTGATGAACTTTTCATCTTAAAATTTCAGCAACAAAATCACAAAGTGTCTTCTACACAAGGTCCCACTAAAATCTGTATTAGTTCAAAAAACCCAACAACCCACAACTGAAAGCAAAGGTGATTAGGCTCTAATACCACTTGTAAGGAAGCTAAGGTAGTGAAAAAAATTCCTACACTAATATTGAGAGGAGAATAATATAAAAAAATATAGATCTTTAATAGTTACAAAAACTTAAACAAAAATAGACATAAATATCATACATAACACAACACATTGATTTATGTGGGGAAAACCCTTTTGAGAGAAAAAACCCACGCTCCAAAAGTCACCCACTATATTATTCAAAAATTAAAAAGATTATAAATACTTGCAAAGCAAGCTTTACACAAGAGTATCACCAACTAGAGATTCAAAGGCAGCATGGCTGCTATCAAACTCTTAGAATGCATCACAATACACAGTCATAATATAATTCCCTCATAAAATAGGGTTTCCTTCTAGGGAAAGTCAAGCTAATAAAATATCGGTTGTCAGATTTAAGACCTAATGATGAACAATCTAGATTTACAATAATAAAATATAAATATAAATTTTCTTTCTCACAGGGGGGGAACCCCCCCGTGCCCCCCTTCCCCTGTCGTCGACGTATCAAAAACACCTTATGTAATTTCAAGGTTGATGAGACACGTTTACCCAACAATGAAGGCCTAAGCCTTTGTCTTGCTATTTAATAGTCTTGAGAATTTGGTTTATAGTAGGATGCTTATTATTTTGGAAGCATGATGTGAATCCATTATTAGGTGGAGGATGGGTGGTGGATATTCTTTGTTCTTCTACAAGAGAACCACCATGGGTGAAAGTAAGATGACCAAGGGGATATGGAGGTGTTGTTAGAATAGTTTGGATAGGAAGTGATAAAGGATCATGAGATGGAGTAATGGAGTGGTACGATCTTGATTTTCAAGAGAGGGTGATAACAGATCATAAGAAGGATTGGTGGGATGGTATGATATTGATTTGGATGAGGGGATGATAAGGCATCATGAGATGTATTAGGTGGGATGGTAGGATCTTGATTTGGATGATGGGATGATAATGAATTATGAGAGGGATTAGGTGTGATGGTAGGATCTTGAAATGGATAGGGGGAGTAGTGGTATGATTTGGAAAAATATCTTAGCCTGTTTCAACTTATGTGGGTCCAGTGTGATAGTGTAGTATTTTTAGTTTTACTCCTCAAATTGGGCAAATGGAAGGATAAATGATTCATGAAGATCATGGGAGTGGGTTTGGTTAATGTTAGGAGTAGGAGAAGGGGATTGGATGGATTTAATGGGTTGAATAGTTTCAATTATGTATATTTTGTTAGGAGTGGGAAGAGGAATGATAGGTGTGGGATGGAGAAGGGTCTCATCACTAGTGACCATACATGGCAGAGTGGGGTGAAATGATTCCACAATTTTGGGATATGGATTTGGTGATGACTTTTTTACTAGGAGTCCTTGGATGACATATGGAATAAGATACTTGTATATTTTAGGCTTAGGCGGAGGGTTGAAAATAGATGATGGATTAGGAGTAGATGGAAGAGGAGGAGTAGTGTTATTAGGATTATGAATCGAAGAATGCAAATTAAATTTTGGGTCAAAAATGAATGGAGGACTAAAAGTACATGAATAATATACTATTTGGCAGTTGTATAAGAAACTATCCTTACCTAAGTTAATGAACTTATTGCAATAAATTAACACCAAAAAAGTTGAAAACAATTCAAATACTCTTCAAAGATGATTTTGTTATGCTTTTGCATTTTAATTTTAAATGATTAAAATTCCAAATTCTAAAAGAGTAAACACACAATAGTGTGTCCACTTTGTGTGCCAACACTTTTTTGAATTTAGATGGAGGTGAAAAGTGATTCAAAAATCCTTTGTTCAAAATTATTTATTTGAACTAAGGTACCTTAGTTTGAATATGATTCAAAAAGTACTTTCATTCGAAGTTGGTCCTTCATTGAAGGTATAAAACCTTCGAATGAAGGTTTTTTCAAAACAAAAATTCATGGAAATGGAACACCTTCAAATGAAGGTACCTTTGTTTGAAGGTCCATCAAATAGAGGCCCTTAAAGTGACCTTTCCACCTTAGGCCTTAGATTTTATTCAAAATAATTTATTTCAACCTTGGTTATACCAACAAATGGAATGAATGTGACAAGATAATTTTACTGGTTCATAGCACTCAAAGTAAGATTTTCAACGAATATAATATTGAATAGATTTAACTCGATTATTATATTTATTTTCTATTTTCTAGTGAAAGGTTTTTCAACAATTGTGAAGGTCTTTGTTTTGCACATATGAAAAAATATTAAAATAGATTCTTTTTGAAAAATATCTATGCACTAGATATTGATGTTCTTATTTTGGACAACGAAAAAAGAATTTAATTTAGTTGAATAAAGAAAAAAGTAATGCATTAACGAATAAACCTATTTTTGAATTATAGTTAATGTCACTTCAAAAAGTTATTAAAAAAATTATGCAACAAAAAATTATGAAAAAATATCCATATACTAGATATTGATGTTATGAATTTATATTTAAAATTTTATAATTTTATCCTTTATACAAATAAAGTTATGTTTTACAAAAAAATGACATTTTTTAAAACACTTTTAATTGTAAAGAATAAGTTATTAAAAGTACATAAAAAACTCAAAAATCAATTCTATAATTTTTAATATATATAATTTAGAAACAAAATATAAAATCACTCGTTGATGTCATCTTTAAATTCATAATTTGGTGATTTTTTAAAATTTCAATGTCCCTCTTTGGCTAAAGAAGTGGACACGCTATTGTGGGATGACCCAAAATCATAGATGGGACAATGGGTTTGGTAAGGTCAATGCTAATTTATTGATAGTTTTTAGGTTTCAAATCTCACAAATGTTTTTATTTCCATTCCAAAATTTAGAAGTCACTCCTTTAAGTCTATTTTCTCATGGCTTTATTTTTCTAAACATAGTATTTTAACATCTATGGATAAGATAATAATAAAATTTTAAAATAAGAGGGTTTTAATTTCTACCATCTTGGAAAATTAAATTAATTAGTTTTGTCAAAGAAAGGAATAAGGTTATGACAAAAAATTCCAAATATTATTTAAGACTATTTTCTAGATATCATTTTCATTTATTCAATAATATTGAATTGGAAAGAGAAAAATTAAAATTTAACATTGACAAGTTTCTATGGTGATTTGTTGTCATAAACCACCCATGTGATTGAATGTTATGTTTGAGACTCTTAATCTTGTAGTGTATATAACATTTGTTGGTATAATAGAGCAACACCACTCCTATTAGGTTGAAACCTAAAAGTTTAACCTAATGGAGGGTACGTGCATGAAAATGGGGGATCAAAAGAGGGTCTTAAGTGGCCACTTCTTTTTTCTTCTAAAATTAGTAAAAAATAATTTTGGATGAGAAATTGAACATATTTATGCTCAAAATGTGAAGATATAACAAGAACACAATTCATAGTGCTCTGAATCTACTTTCTAAACTATTATTTTTTAATGGTGGAGATTAAGGGGTTCAAATAGGGGGAGAACACAAAGTTCTCCTATTTTTATTAGAAAAATAGCATAGCATATGATGTGCTCCCCTTTAAATGCTAACTTTTTTTAAGTATTTAAAAAAATGTTTTAGTGAGAAATTAGCTAACGCCATGTAGTTTATGCATAAATTTTTTGCTAACATTTTAATCAATTGAGCATGCTCCCCCCTAATTTCTTTTGAATGTGTATAGAGTAGAGTCCAGAATGTAAAAATGTAGTTTGTTTCAAATTTGGATGAATGGATAAAAAAATAAAACCAATAATACTATACATAGGTTTTCAGATAAAAAGGAAGACACTGGCAAAATAAATTAAAGATCAAAACCTTAACATATTCAAAATGTAGAAAAAAATGCACGGCTAGAAAGGTAAGAGAGAGCTTGACATTATTGTTGTATTTTTTCAGCTCAACATCAAAAGATGTGCAAAATTAATGGCGAGCATGCTAGAGATTTTGTCATTTTTTTAGAATTTACAAAAAACGTGATTTTGGGCATTAACATGTATTCCAACCCCTTGGGTTGGATCCCAAAGAAAATCCAATCCTAAGGGTTGGTAATACACAACATAGGTGCAAAATGTGAGCACATTATATCACCTCACATTAACACTTGCATTTCTAGAGAAACAAAAATAAAAGCAAGAGGGAGGGAGAGATAGATAGGAATATTTAGAAAGGAAGAGTGAGCTATAGAGATACAAATAGATGGAAAGGTAAAATATTATTTTTCTAAATTCTTCAATATTTTCATTGTGTAAGATTTTTTTTGTTTTTTGTTCTTGTTTTTTTGTGTAGATGCAATATTTAAATAAATAAAACTAGTTCAAATTTAATTTATTTTCAAAAATGAAATATTCACTATTCATCATTGCAATGATTATTTAAATAAAATTTAATAAATCTCAATTGATACAATAAAAACTTAGTTTAAGCTCCACACTATAAGAGTTCCTTATTGGATTGCTTTGATGACTTGAATGTTGCAACTAGTTGTTGATTTAAATCAACAACTCTTTTATCTCCTACCTATGATTCCCTTTTGGCACTAAATTAGCTTTATTTAATTCCTTTCACTAATAATTTTCTTGAACTTGGATTGAAGCGACTATAAAGGAGTAAAATTGAGCCCCAATTCCTCCCTAAGTAGTGCAATAGACTCGAAAAACAATCAATATTTTTTAGAGCTATCACGTCATGTAGTGCTCCTCCGTGATTGCCCCTTTCACGGTGATTGATAAATTTTGTTAGGAGTTATTTGAGGTAATTGATTTAATTAAATTAAAATTGAATTATAATGTTACTCGATTTATTTGGAATTAAATAAATTATTAAATAAATCAATATTGAAGACAGATAATATAAGGTTTATTGTTAATTAATTAAATTAAATTATTTTATATAAAGTATTATTATAATTAAATTTAATGATAATTGTTAATTTTATTATCATTGGAATTTAATTATTCAAATGAGAAAATGATATAATTTTAATAAATAAACTGAATGAAATTTTCAAACAAGTTATTAAAACAAATAAAAAGATGGAAAAATTGAGTTCGAACCCATGCATAGCTCCGAACTAGTTGCGAAATAGAAACTTTTCTTATTATGTGATTATTGCTTTATTTTTGCTTTCAAAAAAATCGAATCACTTTTCTAGTTTTAATAATGATCAATTTTTGGGAAGATGTTTATAGGAATTGATTTTTGGGTTTTCGAACAAGATTTTGGGGTCTGCAAAAATATTGGTGAAAATAAGCATTGCAGCTGGATGGTTGGGAAAAAGGAATTGGTCTGAAAATTTTGGGGGAGGGTGGATTTTGGAATGGGGTTATTTGGAAAATTGTTTGGGGTGATTATTTTCATTGAATGCTCGGCTCTTCTTCCTGGAGATGGCTTGAAACGTGCTGACTATGTGGGAAGGTGAGGATCTGCTTTTGCATGAAACAAATTCGAAAACTTGGGGAATTTATCTTATCCTCGGAATACATTTAGCGATTATCAAAGACAAATGAGGTATGTTCGTTATAAATTGGGCGAATATTTGGAAGATGGACTTAATTGTTTTATTGATAAATCATTTCAATCTTTAGTTAAATGATATACAATAGGATTAGACCAAGAGATTGAAATCCTCATGCAAGATCTTGTAGAATAGCTTAGCCTGTAATTTGAATCCCATCATACTTGGAATATCTCTTTACTGCAATTAGAAAAGATTCCTCTAAATTCGTTATCGAATGCGTGGCCATGACCAAATTAATCTTAAGAAAAAGGGGCTCAAAAAGAATTTTCTTTTCTACTTCCTCGAATAAGTATCTCTTGACAATGCACAAGCATTTCGGTATGTTGTGCATGTCCGTACCAGATCGTTCCTTATATGTTTGAGAGGTCTTATTTTATTTCCCTATCTTTTGGGTGAATGAATCTAAGTATGCAAGTCGATAAGAAGTCCTTTGTCTTTCTTTCCCTTCGGTATTTCATGGATTTTATAGTTCTTATTTGTTTCACCGTCCATGTCCATGAATGGATGTCGACGCTACACTAGAAGGAACCACCCATAAATGATTGTGTATTTAGAATCCTATGAACTCTGCTATATTATCATTTATCGATCCAAGCCGACCTCTTCAAGATTATCCTTGATGTGTTGATGGAGGGTAAACTCAACGTAGCAACCTAGAAATGAAAGATCTTTGCAGCCAGTCGTCCCTCACTTAGTGTTTTATCCTTTATTTCGTTTACTCGATATTGGTAATGCAAATGTATTTCCTGCTTCTTGCATCAATAGTGAATCCTTTGACTTTACTTTGGAGATTCTATCTTGGTACTAATTTGGATTTGGTATTCGTTTTTCTTGGCCTTCAGTTTCCTGTGCGCCATAATCAAGATGCTTTGTATTGATATTTTATTTCAGTAAGCATATTGTATGCTTTGCATGGCGTTTCAGTTCGATGCTCTTTATTGTGTCTTAATTCGATGCCTCTTTATTATTCTTCATATCCGATAACCTTCACTGCATGTATCCTTTCCATTTAATCGCATAATCATCATATGTCGTAGTTTTCTTTTCTGCCTTGCGGATCTATTTAGGAAGTTAGAATTACTTTCGCTCATTTTAGCATGTCAAGCAAGATCTATACAACATTCATGCAAAGAAATTATTACGTTTTTAGATATTATTTAATCCTGGTACCAATCCCTTCACTCGCACGGATTACCTTTGTTAATCTCCTTCTCACTCATGTTCCTTAGCATTTTGGCCTTTGTATAGCCTAAGTATGTGTTCTTTAGTCGGTTCTTACTATAATCATAGTGGGGTTCATTGATTTATTTATGGTACGATTTAATTGCTGAGAATTATTCCCTTAACGGAATGTTATAATCCTAAGCGATTTTGGTTTCTGGTGAATTTGTTCACCTGAGCTTTATATTGGCCTTGGAGGATTTGAAACTGTCTGAGTTTATTTCAGTCAAATTTTGTTTAAACCACTGCCTAGAATTTTAGCAGATATTTCATGATCGGGTATACGTTGTTTTGTTTCATGTCGAATCTTTGAAAACCAATACGAAATACTCGATAAGTTATGAGCCATTTAGTAAGTGCAGCATCAATCGATTTGGCATACTTTTTCCTATATGAGCCCATTGTCGTCTTTTTGCTTGAGACCTTACTGTCATTAGACTTGGGTATGTGACATCTTGTGTAGTCATGAACCAGAATGACCTTGAGATACAACCCTTCTCTCCCTTCAAACATTGTCACCCAAAAATGCTTGACTCAGAATTCTTCTTGATCTCCTTGAAAAAGAATCTTAATTCGCAAAAGCATTGCCAAGATTCTTTTTATGCCTGATTGGTTATATTAAAATGATCATATAACTCAATAAATATAGCCTTCATTTAAATAGGACGAAGCTAATATATACAGTTTGTCATCTTCGTTTGATTTCAAAAGGAAATATGGAAGTATTTAATTATCACTTGTTAATATATACATATATGTATATTCTCATATCATCAATGATAGACATAATGAAATAATATAAAGAGAATATAAATTGAATCACAAGGTTGATGAGATGTTTTTAGGTAGGTCAGCCTTGAAATTTTAGGATATTTTGCAATAATTAGTAAATGGGGAAATTTTAAATAAGGAAGAAGTGATTTATTTGAGCAAATGAAATATTTGTTTATTAGATTATCTCGGTTAAGTTGAATTCATGGTTGTAATGTTTATTTGTTGCTTGTTTAGAATGAGGTGTTAAGTTAGTGAAAATGAGAAGGTTTTGATTATTGAGGTTGGTTTTGATTTTGAGTGGAATTTGGGTTTTGTGTATGAGGGAGTCTTTGTGCGGAATCGTTATGGTAATCTTCCAGAGGTTAGAGGGGACTATGGTTGTATTTGCATGAGTTTGTATGGGGGTCGAGGATCAGGTGAGGTTACCAGGGTAACCCAGAATGGGGGTCGGAGACCTAGGAAGATCTGCATTGGGTAACCCATATCAAGCCATGAGCGTTGCATGAGTTTCATGTGGTTTCACATGGTAGTGGATGGTGTTTGATATTGTGTTCATGAGGGTTTTAGCCATGCACTGCTTAGTCATTATTATGGTTGATTTTGGTGTGCGAGAGGGTTCAAGCCTCACTTCATGTGTATGTGCATGTGATGTGTGATTTTGTGCAAATGGCTTTACTTGGTTGGATATGCTTGGGTCTTCTAGTTGTTAGTAGGGGGAGTGGCTCTCAATGGGGGTCGGTGCACAAAGTGGTGCTAGGGTAACTCATTGAGAGTTTCTTTAATCAGTGATAATCTAAAATGAATCTGGGGTTGGGTAGTTCACATCAATCAAGACAATGGTAACGCCTCACTCATGGCTCAAGTGCTCGTTTAGGCTTGAGATGAGTGGGAAGGCCTAGAATGGCAAGATCAATTATCTTGTCCTCTTGAAAGGTATGTTGATCTCGCATGAGTTAGAATGGGGGTTGGGGATCGGTTGAAGTTGCTAGGGTAACCCAAGATGGGGGTCAGGGACCTAGGAAGATTTGCATTGGGTAACCCATATCGAGTTATGCGATGACACTCTTCCCTATAGTAATCGGGTATGCTTGTTTGTTTTCTCCTTGTTATTCATATACCTCTGGAAGCGGTTGTTCTTTATGTTTTGTTTGTTACTCTTGTATGTTGTAGTCATGTTATCCTATGTTTTCTTTACTGTTTGTGTAGTGGGTCCTTATTGTCGTCTCCTAGCACAGGGGGTAGACCTTAGGGTTCCAAATGGTTGGGTAGAACATGCTATGCACTCTATTGGGTTCCCAGTTGATGTTCGTGAGCATGGAGTTGTACCTTATGCAATGGTTCCAGATCTTGTACCAGATTCTTAGATGGCCTTGATGTTATGTAATGTGATCTTTTTAGTTGTCTCCCATCATGTATTTGATGTATCCTTCCTGTGGTTATAAGGGTTCAGCTTTGATGTAATCTTGTAAACAATGTAATGATTTCCCCCCATATATGGGAAGTTGTAAATGTGTTGGTTGGTTCATAATATATGATCCTTAATGGTGTTGTATTTGTGGAAATATATATATATATATATATATATATATATATATATATATATATATATATATAATGCAGTGGATGTAAATGGACTCTTGTCGTAATTATTTTGTGATGTATGTTTAGATTGGATAATTGATATGTTCATAATGTAGTCATGATACCCTAAAGGACATGGTTAGTGCATGTGTACGTTTAGTTTACATTTTATGTTATTGATAGTATGATCTTTATGTTGTTTCCCCCAAAAACAAAATTGTGTCATAATTGTTAGTTAGATGTGTTGTCCTTTGGGGTTTCGTGGCGGGGCGTTACACATCACCCCTTACTCCTTTATTTGGGTCTATGTTGACTTTTTGTCTACTACGATCCCTTCAATCTTTCATATCTATGTGTCATCATTTATTAGAGATTTTCCTTATTTTCAAATGCAATTGGGATGGATATAGTGTGATGGATCCAAAAACATAACTAATTATTCCTTAACCTTCAAATCCTTGTAGCTCCCTTAAAAATTGTGCTTTCTTTTTTTCTTTAAATGTCTTGACCTTTTTAACCTCCACGTCACTCTCAAAAGGATGTGATCTATATTGCAAAGGGTATCTTGGAATTTAGATGGGTGTTACTACCAAATTAAATAATTCATGAATTCTCCTACCATGTCATCCAACTCTATAGCAATCAAATTTTCCTTAGTTTATGACTTCCTAAAAACTCCATGTAGACCTTTTACAATGGTGCAAATCCTTTGAATTTTTAAATGGTACAATTAGATCCACACATAAAAAGTACCATTGTACTCATATTGGCTCTAGGAACTATTTATAATTTTTAGATTACTTTCTTAATAAAGATGACACTCCAAGAAAGTTGGAGTTTTCAAAACTATTGGAATGGACCAAAAAAAAGACATTAGAAGTCACCCCTTCAAAAAAAATCTTGTCCTCAAGAAATGAAATTTAGTTCTCAAACTCATCCCAACTGAACCCTTTGCAAATACCAAGATCCCAAATCAATCTCAGGGACCCTTCACCATACTTTTATTGCACCAATTTGGCACAAAAAGAAGCTGTAAATATGTTAAGAAATATCTTCCAAAATATACTTTTAGGTCCATGTAGATTCAACGCCCTATAATTACCAATGTCAAGAGATGATACTGGATCAAAATCAACAAAAAGAGAAAAGTGTTCTCATCCTATCTAGAAAATTGTGATCCTTGAATGGAGGACAACTCTTTATCCTTGAACTATAATCCAAAAGTTAATCAAATATATTACCTTCAACAATCGATAACAATATTAGTGAGCTCAAACCCATCATAACTATCTAGTGGGGCATCTTTCCCTAATGCATGTCTCTCAACATGATCATCCTAGAGCTCCAATTTGAAAAGGGTTACCATAAGATATCTCTATATATTTTACTCAAAAGTGGATTAATTGAAAAATATTGCAAATTAATTATGTTCTCTTATTTCAACCAATCTTCTTGCTAATCCAACTCTCTACAAGCAATTTTTAATTTTCCTAGAAGATTCTCTACTACAAAATCTTCTCAAAGCCAATAAAACTCATTCATTACCTACTTTCCCACAATAAACTAACTATCCACATGATAAGATCTCTTATCATTGGATGTAGATAATATCTATTATATAGAAATGAGCTCCCCACTCTACTTTTCCTTTACAAAAACTATTTGTGTTCTTAGATGTAATTTAATTAGGGACTCCATTAGTCATACCACAAAGCAAGACCTATTTACCTTCACGTTAGAATTTTAGCTCCATGCTTTTGTAATTTTGTGAGAATATCCCAAGGGAATAGAACCACTTCACCCCTAAAACTATATTTATTTCACTAATGCCAACTATATTGAAATTATTAGTAATTTGGTGTGTACCAAGTATAATATCTAATCCTTTGACCCTTTTAGTGCATGGTATTGTAAATCCATCTACCATAGTAACATTAACTACCTGAAATTATTTTTTTTGTAGCCATCTTTGTATTATTATACTTTCATCAATAAAGTTGTGGGTTTCCCCACTATCCATCAACATTATCACATTATGTTCTTTCAACATTCCATGGACTCTAAATAGATGATACCAAGGTGCACCTATGAGTGTAGCAAGGTAACTATTCATAATATTCTCCCTTTTAGTAACATTTTGTCTCTCCTCCTAATTCTTCATGTTCTTCAAATTCTTCCTCATCATCCAAAAATACCTCAATATAATACACCTAGATACTTTTAAAAGAAACCTATGGCTTGGTTCCCAAGGCTCTTTATATGTAAAGAAAATTTTATATCTTCAGTGTTCATTCCTTGTTTTAATTTCCTTGGTGAATTTAGGAAATTATTTATTTTTTTAACCTTTATGAAATGACTTATTTTGCTACCCAACATTAGTGGTTTTTGGTTGTACATAATTATCAATCATTGGTTGTCCATAATGGGTTGATTTGGATTGCCCATGGAGTGCTAATTTTTGTTATCTTGTAAGTTGAAATATACTTCTATTAGCTAAAGTTTTGAGATCCAAGGACTTATTCATAGATTCCTATAAAGAAGTAAGATTGAAATCCTTTACTAAGACTCTAAGAAGTTCACTTTAGCTTCAATAAACAATAAGAACAACCTCCTTGCTAAAACATTGAGCACTATAACTAAGAGTATATGAAATCAGCCACATATGAATCAATTGTGTGTATTTTTATGAGTTGAGCTAATTCATGAAATTTAATTTATATATCTAATGTATCAAATCTCTCAACTAACCTATCATTGAACTCATCATATGTATGTATATGATTGTATCCTTGAGTGATCAATTTTTGGTAACACCATTCATATACTACACCTATCAAATGAAGGGTGGTGAATTTTATGGCCTCATCCTCCATCATAATTATCAATGATAAAGGTGTCCAATTTTTATAACCAAGAGTGTTTGGTACACTTATTGGATCTATCAAATGTAGGAAGTGTCAATTTCCCCAATACATGTTGGAGATCCCTTGGATTTGATTGTTGCCTTATTTTTGGTCAATCAACGCCCTTGTTTTTCTTCAAAGTCATAAAATTCATGAGTGGCATTACCTCCTTAATCTTAGTCGGTAGAATTATATATTTCTCAAAATTGGCCACTATGGCATCTAATATGGATGTCTAGATATTTGGTGCAACATTTACTTATACCGTGTAGATGAAGTTAGGCTGAAAAGGTTTCATAGTAGAACTAGTATTGTTTTACTTGTCACTTAGCATAAAATGAATGATGTATATATGGTTGTATCACTTTATAAAAAAAATCCATAAATGTTCCAATAGGTACCTCCTCTTCTACATAATCTAACCTTGTGGATTCTTTCCCAATTTTTATTTCAAAGTTTATGTACTTGTGACACTTGCAATTTACCATCTTCAACATGTCACTGTCTTCATTTCTCAAAGGAATTTTAGCTAAATTTCCACACGTTTCACTTTCATTTTATGCATTTCATTGGAGGTCCATCTACATCATCATTAGATTTATCACATAATATGGATGCTATGAATTGACTTACCCATTTAGGAGGTGCATTTTGAGAACCATCACTTTCTTCTCTGATCTTTCAAAACACTTGATAGTAAAGATCAAGTTTATTATGATAATGATAACAAGTTTCAAAAACCTTGTTTACCCTCACATAATGTGGCCTTAATATTTGAAACATTTCTTGTCCAATCTTTGTATGAGGATTTGCATCACAAAACATCATATACATCTCATGTTGTGTTATGTCTAACCAATTTTTTGTATGCAATCAAAAATTATCTCCAGGCTTAATCCGGTCTTTTAGAACATCTCTTTTATTTGATGAGGGATGAGTATGATCATGCCAAAAACTTGATACCAAGTTCTTAACACCATCTTCAATCTTGTCAAAATGAGGAGCCCTACACATCAATTCCAAATTTCATTTTGTAGTAGTATCATTGAAAGCCTTTGTCCTTTTCACATATCTTGTTAGTTTCCTTCTACTTAAGCCAATTTCACTTGAAAATGAAGAGACTTGACACTTTATTGCAATTTGTGGACTTACAATAGATGTCAACATCACTCTTCTTGAAATACTCTTATCCGTTGATTGAGATTGGTTCCCAATGGAACCCAAACCTTGTTTAACATTTTCAATAATATTTAAGTCTTCTAGGCATCATCTTTTCCTCTTTTTTGTGAAATCTACACCCATTAATTGTAATGGCTCTTTTAGGTCATCATGAAGAAGCAATGTTGATAACAATTGGGCTTGACCAAGTGTATCATGAATTTTGAAATAATTCTTAATTATTTCATTTGAAGTTCTTGTGAATTCCCTCTTAGTAGTAATGGTAGGTTGTTCAACATAAAGCTTCAATTTCTCAATATCTATTTCAAGTAAATGATCTATATTTTTGTAAGAAATTTTTCTCTTCGCCTCTTTAATTAGATTCATAGTATGAATATCAGTAGAAGGAAGCTATCCTAACCCCTATCCAACATAAAATTGTGTATGGGCCTCCTCTCTAACATCAATTATTTGTGCTTGGGTCTCCTCCCTAACATCAACCATGTCTGCTTCAACCTCATCTTCTCTAGTAACTAAATTAGGCTCAGGGACCTCTACTCTAGTTTCCATACCTTGAGTCATTGTACACATAACATGTATAAAAGAGAATGTTTTAGAATATATAAAACTTAGATTATTAAACTATGGATCTAAAGCATCAAGGTGATTATGAACTTTCAAAATAAGAAAGTGTTAATAATTAGGAACTTAAAGTTAATAATAGAGAAAAAAGTGCACATCCTAACAAATTTTCCTCTTGTAAATTACATTGCTTAAATGGCACACATTTATGTTCTTAAAGTGGTGCTTCTACAAAAGGAATTAACTTGAAAAATTCAATAAAAGTGAATTAACACACAAGAACACTCAATATGTGCACAATAAGTATCATTTCAAAAATCATAGTTGAAACATTTAATAGGTTAGACAAATATATCATTGTTGTCATAAATATAGAAATAAGGGTGGGTAACATCACATAATAGATTACTCAATATAAACATAGTGAAATTATGAATCAAAATTAACAACCATATCATCTAAACACTACATGATCTCAATTGCATCATATTTAATATGCTCATCATAATTTTAATAATGCATGAATAATTTTATTAAATCACACAATCATTCACAATAGCAAATTGTGATAACCAATAATTGATATTATTAATGAATATACATTAAACATAAAAATTGTCAGGGTTAACATCATGGATGAATATAATTTATTATCATTAACTCACGGGTTACACATACATAGAACAAATATCTTGTAATCAAGTCCTAAAACATGCTACAACATAAGAATTATACGCAATAAGTCAAGACAAAATCATAAAAAAAATTGGGTCTTACACCATTAAGAAAATTAGTGTTAAGAGATGAACAAAATTAACAAACTTCTTATTTAGTGTTAAGAGATTCTGAACAAAATTAAGAAACTAGGTCTAGAATGTTTTCTTTATTTAAATATGTTTATCAAAATTATAGATTAAATTATCTAATTTAGATTACAAACTAAGCAGTGGACTAGAACCTAACCTAAAATAACTAACTTGAAAGAGTTAGGACTAAAGACACAATCTAGAAATAAAATTAGGAAATGAGAAGCAAAAATAGGAAAAACATAACTTATACACCTAGAAATTGGAAAGTGATGAACGAAATTAAGAAGCTACCTAGTGTTAAATCTTTATTAAATTTAGTATTAAGAGATGAACAAAATTAGGAAAATTCTAATTTAGTGTTAAGAGATGAACAAAATGAAGAAACTACGTCTAGCGGTTTCTTTATTTAAATATGTTTATCAAAATTATAAGATCAAATTAGAATTTAGATTAAAAAATAAGCATTGGACTAGAACCTAACCTAAAATAACTAGCTTGAAAGAGTTGGGACTAAAGACACAATGTAGAAATAAAATTAGGAAATGAGAAGCAAAAATAGGGAAAAAATAACTTATGCACCTAAAAATTGGAAAGTGATGAACGAAATTAAGAAACTACCTAGTGTTAAATCTTTATTAAATTTAGTGTTAAGAGATTCAAAGAAAATTATGAAACTTTGTATTTAGTGTTAAGAGATGAACAAAATTAAGAAACTAGGTCTAGTTTTTTCTTTATTTAAAAATATGTTTATCAAAATTATAGAATAAATTATAATTTAGATTACAAAATAATCATATGACTATAACTTAACCTAAAATAACTAACTTGAAAGAGTTGGGACTAAAGACACTTGATCTAGAAATAAAATTAGGAAATGAGAAGCAAAAATATGAAAATCATAACTTATGCACCTAAAAATTGGAAAGCGTGATGAACGAAATTAAGAAACTACCTAGTGTTAAATCATTATAAAATTTAGTGTTAAGAGATGAACAAAATTAAGAAACTTCTTATTTAGTGTTAAGAGATGAAAAAAATTAAGAAACTTCTTATTTAGTGTTAAGAGATGAAAAAAATTAAGAAACTACCTAGTGTTTTTCTTTATTTAAATATGTTTATCAATTACAGATTAAATTAGAATTTAGATTACAAAGTAAGCATTCATAACCTAGCCTAAATAGGAAATGATGCAAGGGAATTGAGCATTTCCCTTCAATTTTGGTTTTAGTTTGTTATTTTCCGAATTTGTTTCCCTTATTTGCAACATGTGGCCCATTTTGGTTGTCTACAAGATTCTTGAATCTTGTTTTTCCCTAACCTCTCATTGTGTAGAGATGCTATGGTAGTTAGTGCATGTTTTCTTACCTATCGCCTCTTGAACAGGTTTGAGGGTTTTGCTAGGAGAAAGGGGGATTGACGGTTTTGAGGTGAAGCTCGATCTGCTTTGGTCGAGGCAGAGTTTTTGGTGAAGGAGAGAATGAAACAGGAAGCAGATTCAGATTGAGAAGAAAAGAGGAAGCACGGGTATAGGAAAAGAGGGCAATGTCAGGGAAGAACAATTGACTAAGAAGGATTCCAATTTAATTAAACTAGATGAAGCAAATTTCGTCAAGTATCAACTGTCATTGTAACCCAATTTTGCTTAGATCAATGCACATTTACTATTTCATTTCAATTTTGTTTGTAATCTTTTTTTTGTCGCATATGTGTAAGGAATGATTTTTTCCAATGTTCCTATTTCCTTGGCAAAGGATCGGCCTACCAATTGAGCAACATTCTATAGGTTGCTATTGCTATTTATTGTTGTCTTATGTTGCTCGAAGTGTTTCAATTTTTCCTTTAACCTAGTAGGATACCATTATCTTGGTATCAAAGCCCGAGAGATTGGGAGGGATAGAATGTCACCAAGAAGGATGAGAAGATGAGATGCTTGAGGTGGTGGTCGAAGAGGCCATGAAGGAGTTCTAGAGCTATTACAGAACCTGTCAGCAAGGATGGATGCCATGAAGCAAGCATAATGAAGGGGAATAGTCATTGATGATGTTAGTGAAGTTGGGGAAGAAGAGCAATCCCAAACTAATGATGAAGTTTGAGAAGACCCAGAAGGAGTGAAAGAAAGATTGATAAATGTTGTTATGAGTGTGGGAGCCAAACCAAAAATAGAGGTCACTACTTATTTTGGAAGCCTAAATGGGGAGGAACTCATTGACTGGATCAATGAACTAGACAAATATTTTGAGTACGAAGGAGTTGCGGAAGAAAGGAAAGTTAAGTTCTCCTATACAAGGCTCAAAGGCCATGCGACTATATGGTGGGATTACATACAATCTGAAAGACGAAAGAAGAACAAGGAAAAGATCAGTTCTTGGGATCGAAAGGTTGCCAAATTGAAGGCTAAGTTTCTTCCAAGAGATTATCAAACCAATCTTTTCAAATGATTGCAAAATCTCAAGAAAAAGGACGTTAGTAAAAAAAAATATGGAAGAGTTCTACAAGCTGGTGATTTGGGCAGGTCATAAAATGGTAACAAGATACCTTAACGGTTTGAAATACAGTTTGCAAGACAATTTGAGTCTAGTGTCCCGTAGAACTCTTGAGGAATCCTACCAGTTTTACATTAAGGTAGAAGAGAATCTTGTGAGGAAGAAAAATCAACAAGGAATAAATAGGGGAAGAGGCTTTAGAGGAAGGGGAAAATAGGCTAGCGGGGAACAAAAATCCTATCAAGATGAAGTGGCTAGTAGTTCTAGTGGCACAATTAATCAAGAAAGAGGAGGATATCAAAATAACGGGGGAATATCATTTGGTAGAGGTGGTTATCAACGAAGAGGAAGAGGCTTTGTTGGTAAAATTTTTAAATGCAATCAATATGTTGGTCATAAGAGTTGGGAGTGTTTGGAATTCTCAAGAGAATGTCACACAAGGTCAAAAAGGAGCAATCAGATCATGCAATTAGATCAAGAAAGTGTAGGATCACCTACTCATCACAATGAGGAACTCGAGACTAGAGAGTCCTTTCTGTTCAAGCGAGTCTTGTTGAACACCAAAGGAGAGTTAGGAACCGATACAAAGAAGAGATTTATTCAAGACAAAGTGCAAGGCTAGATTTAAGTGTTGCAAATTTATTATTGACAATAGTAGTACTGATAATCTAGTGGTTGTTGAAATGGTGGATAAACTAGGTCTTAAGAGAACCAAACATCCCACACCTTATAGAGTTTCTTGGCTATAGAAGGGACATTAGTTGTTGATAGATGAATAGGCCTTAGTAGAATTTCAAATTGGTAGTTATAAGGATAGTGTGATGTGTGATATCATACCCATGGATGTGTGTGATGTATTGCTTGGTAGACCTTGGCAGTTTGATCATAAAGCTATACATGATAGGAGAAGTAGCACTTATACTTTTGAAAAGGATGGGAAAAAGCATACTTTTCTACCTATGCGAGAACAAGAAGAGGAAAATAGTAGCAGTAGCAACAAGATAATTTCGATGAGTGGAAAATATTTCTTACATGTCATGAAGGAGGAAGAAATGGGAGTTGCTTTGGTGCTCCAACCCAAGGATTTTCTTACCTCTACAGAGTTGGATGATCTGCCTAGGGAGATACAAGAGACCTTGGAATAACATAAGGATATTGTAGCAATTGATTTTCCCAATGATTTTCCTCCTATGAGAATTATTAGCCATCACATGGATTAGATTATAGGGGCTAGCCTTCCAAACAAGGTTGCATATAGACTGACTCCCAAAGAGAATGATGATATTAGAAGGAAAGTTGAAGAATTACTCAAGAAAGGGTTGATCAGAGAGAGTATTATCCCTTGTGTTGTTCCTATAGTCTTAGTGCCTAAGAAAGGAGATGAATGGAGAATTGCATTAACTCTAGGGCCATTAATAACATAACTATTAGATATAGGTTTCCAATTCCTAGAATAGATGATTTGATGGATTTTCTATGTGTGCTAAGTATTTTTTGAAGATAGATCTGAAAAGTGGTTATCATTAGATTAGGATCAAACCTGGAGATGAGTGGAAGACAACATTTAAAACTAATGATGGACTCTATGATGGCCACTTATTGTCTTTGGGCTCACAAATGCACCTATTACTTTTATGAGGCTTATGAATGAAGTCTTGAAACCATTTCTAGGAAAAAAAATTATTGCATATCTTGATGACATATTAGTTTCTAGCGGGTCTAAGGAAGAGCATCTACAAAATTTGTAGATGGCTATAACAAGTTTACATGAAGAGAAGTTACAGATTAATCTTAATAAGTGTGTGTGTATACAAATTGAATTAATTTATTTGGGTTTTGTAGTATCTAACGAAGGGTTGAAGATGGAAAAGGAAAAGTTTCAAGCCATTATTGATTGGCCAACACCAAGGAGTGCATCAAAGGTAAGAATTTTTCATGGAATTTCTATTTTTTACATGAATATTAAAAAAATCAGTCATGTCATTGCTCCTATACTTGAAGCCATTAAGGGGTCTAAAAATCAATTTTAATGGACTCAAGAGGTTGAAAAGATTTTCAAATTTCTTAAACATAGAGTAACTAAGAAACCTATACTTGCACTACCTGATTTCAATAAAGTATTTCAAGTTGAATGTGATGCGAGTGGCTTGGCAATAGGGGTTGTTCTTAGCCGGGAAGGAAAAACAATCGCTTATATTAGAAAAAAAATTAAATGATGCTAAGAAGAAATATTCTACCTATGACCTTGAATTCTATGCATTGGTTCAATCTTTCAAGAAGTGGAGTAAATACTTGCTTCCTAATGAGTTTGTTGTTTACATTGATAACCATGCATTACAATTTATTAACAGTCAGCACAAATGAAATCAGAGCATGCAAAGTGGGTAGAATATCTTCAAAGTTTTAATTTTGTGTTGAAACATGAGAGCGGACAGAAAATAAGGTTGTTGATGCATTAAGTAGAAGAATTTTATTGTTGCATAAAATTCAAGCTAACAGTGTTGGATTTGATAATTTGAAGGAATTGTATGTGGAAGATCCAGATTTCAAAGAAGCATATGAAGCTTGCAGTAGTCCAGTTAGTAGAGATAGGGGCCCTTGGATTGACTTTATGCTACAATAAGGTTTGTTGTTCAAAAGAAATCAATTATGTATACCTAGACGATCAATGAGGGATAATCTCTTGAAAGAGAAGCATTGTGGCAGCCTAGGAGGAAATTTTGGATAAGATAAAACTTAACTACAACTAAGTACACACTACTATTGGCTAATAATGTGAGCTAATGTGTAACAACCCCGTTGTTCTACTTTAAAAAATTACCATTGTTTTAACTAAAAGTGAATAATTCATGATGCCATCTCATAGCAATAAAAAAAATTCTTCTATTTCAAAGACTAAATGCACATCTGAAATAACACATATTCCAAACTTTCCATTTGCAATTATAAATGAATATCACAATCTTTCCAAAAAAAAGACATATATAAAATCTCAAGACACTAGTAGAATTTAGAAAATAAATGACTACGTGACTAAAAGTTTTAGTCACAACAACTAAAAATGACTAAATTCTACTATTTTTTTGTAACTTGGCTATAAATGAGTAAATAAATGACTAACTTGGTCGTCGACTAAAAAATTATTTAGTCATACAAATAAAATTGACTAAATAGTTAGTCACACAAATAAAAGTGGGTAATTAAAAAAAAAAAATTGAATTGAAAAATTATTGGCAGGATGCTAATCATTTCCTCTCCATTGCTACAATTGAGAAATTATTCGTGGGATGTAAATATTTCCTCCACTTTCCTTTCATTAGTTTGAGAGCAGAGATCCTCATAAAGGAATGCAAGCTCAAATTGATATCTTTAGTACAAAAAATCCTTCATCTTGTTCTCGTTGGATGCTCAAATGAACAAGTTTTCTATGTATGAAGAGGATTAGGGTTTGAAGCTCGAGCCTTTTTGCAGACATTTTATGGAGAATAGAGGAATTCTTCAGCAAGTATAACTTTAGGACACAAGGATATCGGTAATGTAGTATGACTCAGTGCAAACTTCTTCCCGTATTTTGGTGTTTTTTGAGCTTATATTGAGAAGCCCTATAAATCTTCCAAATGTAAGGGTTTTTGTTTAAAATGTCATGTAAAAGTTCTAGCATTATGCAAACTACAGTCCTTGGGTCAACGTTCAAGTTCCAATAATTAGGGTTTCAATAGGTTTATTCTAGAATCCCTAGAAAACCTTCCAATATTATGTTATGAAAATGCAGCCCTATGCATAATCGAGGGCATTTTTCATATAGACACTATCTAGCTAATGTTATTATATTTTAAGAAAACACTATACTGCACTATACCAAACATAAGTTTTAAGTATATAGCATAGATACTTATATAATCTGGGTTTTGATCTTTTAACCATATAATATCTCGCATGAGTGTTTACGAGATGGATTTGGTGTAGTCTTTTCAAATTTGTGCAAACACATTTCTAGATGATAGCAATTTCTTAATGTTCATTGTGTTTTTTCAAGGGATTCCTTTAAATAATAGATCTTTTTATAGTGGATTCAATAACCAGTGATATGGGGATTTTATTATGGTATCTTTTTGTGAAAATGTATGCCAAATTAGTAGATTTAATCTCTTTAAGAATATGAAGTTGTGAGGGGGATTTTCCCTAAGAAGATGGTAGAAAATCAGTGCCTTAATGTGCAATTTGTCTTTTTGGTCTATGAAGGTTTAAGCTAGATGCATTGTGAAAATAAGAAAAGAGAAATCTATGTTTAAGGGATTTAGATACGGGAAAAACCATAGGAAGCCCTAAAACTAAATAATCTAGAAGTTACATTCTGGTTGATGAATAAATAAGAACCCAAATAGAGGTTTGTCTAATCAAATCCTCCATCCATGGTTGTTGGTATCATGAGAGTATCAAATGCATTATGAAGAAATGGCATGAAAGGAAAATACTAGGCTTTGAAACCCTCTCAAGTTACAACATGCTACAGGAGAAACGTGAGGATCATATGGTTTTGGTCAATTAAGAGATGAAAGAAAGAGATGTTTTCAAATCCTAGGGGTGTAGGAGAACTTCAAGAACTAAATTTTCCACATGTTATATGTCTTCAATATTCTCTTTATCCACCATTTGTCACCACTTAACTTTTTGTTTCCTTTATCAAACCCTTTAACATAATTGCTTTGTGATTCTTCCTCTATCACTGTCACTCATTGAAACTCCTTGATAAAATTCTAGAAGGTCATCTTCCTTTTAGGATTCATGATGGTTGCTTTTTATACCACTGGAATGTTCCTTAGATTATACTATTTTTTCTCAATGTATGACTATATTTCATTCATACTAATGTACAAAAACATTTTCAATATATAGTAAACTATGGAGGGTTCTTCTTGTTGTCACTATATCATGAAAACTACTCACTAACTCAGCACTATCATACTCACTGTCATTGCTACCCATAGGTATATATGGTTTCACACAAGTGATTGGAACTTTTGAAGGAACCATTCCATTTTACTAATGAGATGGTTGTTGAGGATCTTCATATGATTGTTTAAGCTTTAACCTCATCACAACCTTAACTTCCTTAAAACCTATAACTAGTTGAAAGGAATCTCTAGCTCAAACTACCACAAACTGCCCTTTTCCTAGTGACTTAATCATTTATTTGTGTATTTTCTTGGACCATGAGCATTGTTATGATCATTATTATGAGAGATCAACAATTCCATACTTTCACAACTCTATCCTACAATCCTTTGATTATTGTTCTCTCATGGAAAACTCCATGATAGACTCCAAGGTTGTCCTTTAGGACTGTGAGTGACTGAGAAAAATGGACATTTGACTTGTTATTTCCTTTATTGAAACTTTGATGAAGGATTTTCATAGGTCTGTCAATAAATCTTCTATGTGTGGACTATCCATAGTTTGAGCCTTCTTATGAGCATCACTATCATGATATTTCCATTTAATGCGCAAGGTTCTTATGTACATGCCTCTACAATTTTGACCTTCTGATTGTTGACTTGATCACTTATGTGAAATTGCTATCATATATGCACAAACTACACATTATTCCTTGGCATGTCATCTGATGGCCATATAATTATTGCATCTCTCATGTAACTGTCAGCTTACTTGATTTGAATTGAGTGCCTTATTAAGATTTGATTCATCCATTCATCACAAAGCTCTATCGTCAAGGTTTCCATGCTAGATTGACTACCCTCAATCTCTATTATTTTTATTTTAATGTGAAGTAGAGATGATTGCATAGTCATCAAGACCATTGTCCTTTCATCTTGCATTGTTATGCAACAACCTTTCACTCCTTAGTGTAGATTTCCACTATGACAATATTTATGACTATCCTCTAAAACTATGACTACCCCCTTTCTTATGTTCATGGAACTTTTAGCATTATAATAGGACCATGCAATTTTGGTTTTACACATCTTCAAAACTATCACATATAAACTGTATTTACTAGACTCATATTGATAGCCTTTTACCCTATGCATTCTTACCATGATATAGGGATCTATGCAAGGTTTTATGAGGGTTTAGGTAATAGAAAATAACTTCCCCTACTTCTCCATCCTAGTGCATGATTTTTTCCTTCCACATGACCTAATTTTCATGATAGTGTCCTTAAGCCTGTTATGTGTATGATTTTCCTGAAATTATTTGACAATTTATTGAAATATTTTTTCTCTAGATTTATCAATTTATGGACTATAAATCATTTCAAATTATCAAGGTTCAGAGGCTACGTATGGTTTTAAAGAAACTTTCATACGTCTTATTGGTAGAAACAACAATCTTTGACTAGAATGTTCATCAAATAACCCTTTGTTTGGTAGTCTCTTTGGTGTCAAACTATTGACCCAGGAACTCATTGATAGTGAGGTATTTAACACCTTTTGATCAAATCATTGGCTTCCACAGTGCTACAAGCTTGTTAGCGAAATATTAGCTTGACAACACAAATAAAGGGTCTTGTTCAAAGATCTTTAATCATCCACTACCTTGATTTTGAATATCTCAATGTCTTCCTTCCTGACCTAGACTGACATACTATACTTGATAATTTTCTTATAGGGTGCACATATCTCATAGAACTCTTCATTACCCTTTTCCTATCTATTATTTCATGATCTTAGACATATGTCCTTCCTTGATTGTAATTTTTCATCGGTCATTTTCTATCTCCATCTTTTTGGTTATGACCCTTTACCCTTAACTGTCAATGAATGTTGTCATTGATCCACTATATTTAGGTTATTCATAGTAAAAGTCACATAATTATGACATGTCCTTATTTTTTTCTTTTGTCATGGCCATCATCTAGGGTTTGAAGACTAGTTGTTCCTTGCATAAAGTATACAGATATCTTCATTGTTGTTTCCTCCTTTGAAAATGTCACATATAGTTGGTAGAAAATTTCTCATGACTGTAGAAGTGAGAGTAGAATATGAGTGATTTAAGGGTTTCCTCCATTTGGACAACCTCTTCATTCCTAAAAGGCTACAAAAGATAGATGAAACTTAGTTGTTATGTTGCACCTGATTTTACATCTGAATCCATTTTTATGGATGATTTCAAAGCTTTATTATTACTCTTAAATTTCTCAAAAACCTTGTCACATGCAACTCCCTTGAAATTTGATAATTGGAAGAGAAAAACTAGGGTTGTAGAGGCCAACCCAATTGATCTTTGTTGAGCCTATTGTAGTTTCATGAGCTATTCATATTACTGTCATTAAAAATATTTTCATCTCACCTTTATGACCTATGGTTAGGTCACTGTGACAGGTGAGGTTGGGATTGTTGTCTCCCATCTCATTGCTAATATACCTTTGTCTAAACACAACTTTGCACTAAGACTATGATCAAATGATTTTGTCAAAGCTGCTAACATCTGCAGTCCCTCTCAAGTCACTAAAAAACTTCAAACTGTAAAATAAATTAAGAAGGGATTAATATTAGGCATTTAACAAATTTATAAAATATTATTCCTTTTCCACTCCTAAAACATCATTTTCCTTCATCTTGTTACATCATCTTTGTATCTTGCTACATCATCCTTAAGCAACTTGATCGAGCCATCTTGAAACATCTTGTTATCAAGGTGTATACAACAATGAAAAACTAATTATATTCCTGTTTGAATGAGATTTTACTAATAATCACATCAAACTAATGGGGTTAAATGAGAAGAGCTTCAAATGTATAAGCTTTAAAGAATCTAAAATTAAATAACATGAATGTTAAATATTTTGCTATAATTCATTATTTGGACTATAATTCATCATTATCTAATCATGTATCAGTAACTTTGTATTCAATCATATACGTTTATCCTAGACCTTATAATACACAAATCTAGTATCTACTTAGATCTTGGTACAATTTTCCTCAATAAATAAGATAGCGTATGATGTACTCTATTCCATGGTATCCACCTAATTCCATACCACCCAAAGAAGCAATGACTGAGAGTATATGTGCCCTATATTTTGCAGCCCAAATGTGTCTTTCTAATGGGTTTCCACAATTAGAAAGAGGGTAGGAGACTTGGCTTTTCCATTGGAATCATTGTGAAGGCCCAACAACCACCGTGCGGTGTTGTAGTGGTTGTGCGGAAGGTTTTTTGAAGGATTTGTCACATTTCTTTGAGGCATTTTTTGAAATAGTTCGCTTACCTTGTCTATGCTTCCACATTTTCATGTATATCTAGCAGGGCACTTGTAACTACAACATATGACAAAAAAATCCCTATTGTTATGCTTTGATGAATGTTCCTTCGTTATTACCGGATATCTAATGTAGTGCACATTATTATAGTGCAAACCTATTTTTTAGATTGTTTCATTTAGCATCACCAATATTCTCCACAAGAACATTGTCCCTGTTTAAAATGATGGAAAGTTTCACATCTCTCAAAACAATTTCTCTTGCAATAATCTTGGAGATGAATTTAGATGGATAAGATTTATTGATTTTGTTTATTCTTTTGTTCCACCTGGATATCTCTCCATCCCTTGGGTTCTTTCCCTCCTTTCCCATTCATATCTCCTTTCTATTTTCCTATTCAAATTTTATTTCTAGGATTTTGTGGGTGCTTCTAGGCATCCCCCTTTTGTGTTGTTGTGTTTCCCCATTCACCCCAAAGGAGACTTGGTGGAACATGATTTTATTTGTAGCATATGGTATAGAAGCAAAAATCTGAATGATTTAAATATTTTCTTCCTTTAAGACAATGTTTGGGTTTGCAATTCATGATATGTTCTTGCCCATATTATTATAGAAAATTTGGCTTGTTTTCTAATTTTTTCAACACATATACTTTAATGCATTTATTTTAAGAGACATATGTGTTATGTTTTATGTTGTTCACTCAGTGATATTTCTAGGTGATAACAAAGTTTTTCTCAGAATGGATTGCCAAGTATGCATTTCAGTATGCATATCTTAACAATAGAAAAACAGTGACAACAGTACACAAGGCCGATATCATGAAACTTGCAGATGGGCTTTTTTGGAATCCTACCATGAAATCGCAAAGAAATACAAAGGGATCAAGTATAATGAGATCATTGTTGATAATTGTTGCATGCAACTTGTCTCAAAACTTGAGTAGTTCGATGTGATGGTAAGTCTTCATGTCTTATATTTGACATTGGTTCCAATTATTTAATAATTTAAAGAGAGAGCTAGACATTTTATTTTTTCATCATCTGTAATTCTCAATATAGAAGAAGGCATAGAATATTGCTTATAAATTATACATATAATATTTTATTTTATGGAATGAGAAACCTACAGTTTTTGAAAGCTGAGATATTTTCTCTTTAGTGAAGTTTCTTAACATTGTTTTCTTTGATACATCGGTGGAGACTTTTCCTTGATGTGGTTGTTCCTAACATTTAGCAAAAATGGGTCAAATTTCTTTCTATGTTGTGATTCTTATTTTTTTCGTGGTTTTTGAAGAGTAGAGGATAAAACTCTTATACAAGCATCTAAATGTTGCATATGTTACAAGATTGAGTTTTGGCCAGGATTATTTATAATTTTAACATATCAAAACTTCATAATATGATTCTAGATTTTTCATGATTTTATTCTAGTCTTTTTATTGTAAAAGGGATAATAGAAGGGTTTTGTCTAGGGTAACTATTTATATATTTTCTTCTCTTTGTTTGATGATCTGAACTTGAAAGAAGTCTAGTATATTTGGCATTGGTAGTTTGTAACTATTTTCAGCTCACAGAATTTTGTCTAGTCTATTAAATATAATGTAGAATATGAAAATTTAAACTCAAAGGCTTATGATTGCATTAAAAACAATCTACAATAGCTTATGATTGCAGATACTGTCAAAATATCCATGAGAATTTTCACTTCTTGTAAATTAAGACCATAAGGTATTCATAGTCATTATTAATTAACAGATTTGTACTAGTTATAACTTGTGTTTTCATCTCTTCACATTCTTAATATTGTGACTTAAAATTTCTATTGATTGTGGAAATTTTTATATTATAATAATCTTGTTGATTATTTGTTTTCTCATGTTGTTGCAGTGTGAAAATCTTGTTGAATCCAACTCTAATATTTGTTTTCTTATATTGTTGCAGTGTGAAAATTAGAAGATACTCGAAGGTTCTTAACAACTCTAATAGCTGTACCAGGGGCCATGTTTAACAAACCAAATGCAATTGCTAACTTTTCACTATGGTGGCAGATAAATGATTCTTTTTTCTTCTATTCCACATCATTAAGCAAAAGTCTTGAATCTGGAAATACCCTACTGCCTTCATTTGCCAAGCCAATTTCTCCAATTTTGCATAGCTCTCCCATGTTTGTGGATGTGATCTGTCTCCTACATTTTTTTAATTGATTTATCTTTCTATTGTGTTTGTACTTACTTTTGTAAACTTGCAATATACAATGCACTTTTATTCTTTCTGAATTGAGACTAATAGTAATTTTGTTTATTATATTGAGGCACAACTACATTCATGGTGAAAAAAGTAGAACCCTATTGCTCATATCAGATGGCACATTGTATATAAAGGAGAAAAGATTCTAGGGTTATTGTTTACTACATTAAAGGAGAGCTTCATATATGGGAAATGATCAACACTCTCCTTCTTGGATTCTACACGTTACAGCTTGCTCTAGGAAGATTTCCCATGTTGTAGAAGTTTTAAGAGATGGAAGGGGCATGTGCTTGCATTGAAGGGCTCCAAGCATGTGTTTCCATCATTGTAGGAGTTTTTTGGACAAGTTTCCTTCTTGTCATTTTTGTGCCTTGTAACTTAGTTTTTCAGTCTTGTGACTGAAAATAAAAATTGTAATACTCTCTTTCTAAGCATTTTTCAAGCAAGATAGATATTTCAGACTTGTGCAAGCTATAAGAACACCTTTCTTTTAATAAAGTTTAACGGTTTTTCCTTCTCAATGGTCGTCTTATTGCTTGCAATTGATTATTGATGTGTATTTTTGTGTTTTATGTTTAAATCCTCAAATATCAGTCAATTAAAATGACTAAATATACTACTAATTGATGTTAATTAATAATTAAATTAACTAAATATACTACCAATTGATAGAAATCAATGAACAGTGAATAAATATGACTAAATATATGACCAGTGAAATCAATGAATAAAAATGACTAAATATACTACCAAATTGATCAAAATGATGATTAAAATTAATGACTAAATACACTATCAATTGATGGAAATTAGAGAATAAAAATGACTAAATAAGTCACCAGTTAACAACAATCAATGACTATATATATCAGTGAATAAAAAATGACTAAATAAGTGACCAGATTACAACAATCAATGACTAAATCAACGACTAAATATACTACCAAATCGATCAATCAAAACAACCAATAAATGACTAAAAATGGTTTATTCATCAAATTGGTCACGTTATAAATGATTGGCAATAAACTACTAACAGTCACGTGATCATGTTTGGTCATTTATATGCAGTTTTTAGTAGTTTTTAAATCATATATTGTTGTTTTTGTACTAGTGAGATATCATCTCTTTCATTACAACCTCCATAGAAATGGACAAAAGAAAACACACATAGCTCCTTTAAGCTTCATTGGAAATAGTTTTACCAATTGGTCCTAATGTTGTCGCATTGGTGCATACATTCTAGATGTGCTTGTTCCTTGGCACATACATTCTAGTTGTCCCCAATACAAGTGCAAGCATCCCCAAATATTGATCGCCAACTTATGAGAAGCATCACTCAAGCACTTTTCTGCCAACCACATACTCAAATGTGGTCCCTCGCACATATGCCACATATGGCAAGATGGACCTACCCTTTGACGAAGAGATTGGTTGGTAAAAAACCATAACAAATAGCCTTCTTGAGCTTAGTGTTGTGCCCTACAATCTAGAACCTGATCATACGGTAGCTGCACCTACAAGTATGAAAATATTGAACTATAATTTCTATACTGGAAACAGTGAACCTTGACAATGTAAACAATGGCTACTTACACTACTTTGACCAAAGTTTCATATAAAAATTCATCTCTTCACCCACTATCTAGGATGATTTGGTTAATGACCATTCGTGTACAATGCATAGGCAATTCTCTTCTTAAGCTAATCTTTAACCCTGAGAACAATCTATGATTATAACATTCCTACTAAGTAAATGTAACATAAGCTATTCCCTTCATTGGGTATACCTAACCCCAGGATTAGCCTATGAACTTTCCATGGCTCTATCTTACGAATAACTTCATAATCTATAGCATAGCTACATAAGCCTCCTTTTCTTATAAAATAAATACTCATCATAGAATGACTCCTCTTAGGAACATATCACATCATCAAATGATTCAAGAGTATATCCTTGTTAATAAACGACCTTAACTTTCAAAGGTACAATCTCAATATTAAGTGGCCTAAAACAAAAGAATAATCCAATCAATAAAGGACTCAACAAAAGTATAGTCTCAGCGATAAAGGACTCTTAATTCAAGAATATAATTTCATCAACTAAAAGGGTTATTCAAAAAGTAGAATCATAATAATAAATTGACTTCATGTCAAGAGTATAAACAACGAATTTAGTAGGGAAACTCCACCCCTGGCTCCAAACAAATAGTAATTTCACAAATTTAAGTGATCTACTTAACCACATAGAATAATATCATCCTTGGTTTACCCTAATCCCATGATAAAATCATCAATAAATGATCAAACCGATCAAGTAGGTTACTCTCAACCTAGGGTTCTAATCAATAATCAAATAAAGCAACAATCAAGTGATCATTCAAGTATAGACTAACAATATGGTTTGCATGTCATCTTTTCTATCTATGATGACAAGTCTTCATGCCAACATTGTTGTAATGTTTACTAACTTCATTAACCTCTAGGGTTTTCCTTAGAAAAATAGGTTATCAAATAAAAGTAACCTCCTACATGCACTTATGACACGTCTATCAAGTAAGTTCAATACTTCCTCACTTTTGGCTAAGCATTTCCTATTTGAGATCTATTTTTGATATAGTATTTAATACTATATAAGATACTTATTCCATAATATGGAGTACGTAGTAATATCAAACAAGTAAATACATTTCCTATCTAGGTTCATTATGAATCCATCACATATGACCAATGAAGATACTTAGTAATTTAATGTTAAGCAATATATATTTTCCAAGCAAGCTTACCAGTGACACTCAATCTTTTCAAAATTATATAAGGTATAAGAGTGTATAATAACATGCATGTAACTTGCTAATCCCAAATACAATAATCTGACTTCCAAGCTCAATCCACTCAAGTATTCTTCAATAATTCACCAAAACCTCACGTAGATATTCTCACAATAATTCTTTTTTAACTCTCCTCACAAACAACTCTCAGCTCAAACAAGAAAGACTCAGATATCATGCAATAGAATGCAAGTGGATAATGTGTCCCAATGAAGTGATCTTTCACCCCTATTTATACAAAATTATGAGACATATCTTCCTTTACTCAAGCTATGTTTATTGACACATCTCAGCTATAAGGTTTGACTCAGCAATTTACTCCAATTGGTGGCAACATTCTAAAACAATACTCTTCAGAATAGAACAACAAATCAACTAAAATAGAGATATCAATAATTCATCTTAGAAATGCAAGGTGAAAGGAAAATAGGTCGACTCCAAATATTCTAGCTAAAACATGACTTATTCTACCTTTTACTTAGTCTTCCATCGTTGGACAATACTCAGTAATTTGGACTTCTAATCATAATGCAGATTCATATTTTGGTGCCACCTATTTCTTTCCATCATGTATTTTGGTGTTGTTGTGTTTAGACTAAGTCAACAACTAAATTCCATTCAAATATCTCATAAAACCTTTGACTAAGTCTTCATACACAATGCATTGCATTTGCAAGTTGGTTGATTCATATTACATGACTTTAGCGTTGCCTATCGCTGACTTCTATTTAAGATAGCAAAAATTTGTGTAATAAATATGCACTATATTTACTTCAACCTATTTCAAATGCATTGAATTTGACGTTCTAAACTTGACTCATTATCACCTCCATGTGTTGGTTTAGGCGTTGGTCAATGCATAGTTCACTAGCTTAATGTGTTGGCTATGAAGCCTTGATAATGTTCCACTAAGACAACGCTATGTATTACACAAAAAAACATTTGGTATTTAATAGAAAAATAGTATAAACTATGTGTTGAATGCTAGGTTTATGGAGGGTCTATTACATATATTTATGTGCCATAGTTAATGCACTGATTTGAAAACATAGCATATATATATATCGATCAGTTTATCTCCATTGGTTTATACTAATCGATTTTCATTAATCGATTCACTTTATAATAATCGATTCACAATGGATATGTATATTTAAACTGATTTGTTTATATAATATATATATATATATATATCTATATATATTTCAATATAACTCCTCTAATACAAAGATATTTATATTTATATATATATATGTATTACATATATACACCATTTCCCTATTATCGAAACTCAAACATATATATACACGTACATCTATATATATACAAAATACGCAATAATTACGTTTTCATTGACCAATTTATATATTAAATATATATATACATACATATGTGTGGTATATGTTCACTCAATTTCCTTGTGCAAACAATTTACTCGTGCATGGGTTATCATTTATACTTGCACATATGTATATATTCATTATATATATCTAATCATCGATTAAAACACACAAATAATAGATCACACATATCAAAGAGACTCAACCAATTTATGAACAATCAAGAAACCAGAGAATAAAACCAAGGTTATTCAATCACATAATTTGATCCATAGAAACAACCTATCTCACTCAAGTATGACTACCCAATTATTCCAAATAAGTCGAGACTTTGACCAAGGCACTTACCTGATTCCCAAACTACTGACTTGACCATTCTAACAGTGGGTGTGTGAAATTTCGGTTTAGACTTATTAAGGTTTACCCGACTAATCACTTCTCTTGAGTGATGCTTACCCTCCCTTCTGGAGGATCGAATTTTTCCTTGCATCCAACTCAATATATTGCATAGGTAGTTAGATGTTCACATGAAATCCATAAGGGCATCATAATCATTGATAAAGCATTAGAATATTCACATTGCAATTCAAATTGATTTCATTGTACTTCAACAATATAATCATATTACTCCTTTAAAAGTAATAACATCACAATACCTATTTCTATATTCCATTCATTTTTCAAACATACTGTAGCCATGATTAACATTTATCATCATATTTATCCATGAAGGTTAAAGTAAATCAGTAACAATAAGTCGAGGTGTAACATACTTCCCCCCTTGTGAATCATCGTCCCTAATGATTTGAAATACTTTATCGTATTTATTAAGTAAAATTATGGTTTTACTTTCCATTTCCCAAATCAGACAAAAATAAGTATATTCCCATCTAACCTTCCCTCGTAGCACAACCCCTTGCAATCTTGTCCTTCATGTATCTTGCACCGAGTGATTGTGCTAACATATGGGGAGAACTTGTGTGCTTTACACATACTTTCCCCTTAAAGAACTATATATCATAGTTATATTAACTCTCATGTACATCATACTAATAATTGTATCCTACATGACACCTATACCAGAGTGTCTGGAATTCACGTTCCCCTTGGATAATACAATTATCCTTAGTGTAATCCAAGTAGGAAAGAATGTCGGTGTATTGCACACTACACCATGGGTCCCTTCCTTCCCTTTGGTATTTACACCTTCAGACAACCTAGAAGCCGAGTTTTTCCATCACCTACACATTCGTCTACTTTAAGCATATTAGTACTGCCCCTAACTACTATCCATCTTCAACATAATATTTCCCTTAGACACCTGTCAATTTTGAGCATAATGATACTGCTTCTTATTCCATTTCGTCAAATTTTTTGGTCTAGGGTTAATCCTATTCCCTGGCTTATCCCATCTTAATAGAGATTCAAGCCTTCTTCCATATAATGGACCTAACCTCAATAATAGAAGTTTATAAGTATTCTTCAAATCCACCAAGATTTGGTTTTTCCCATTTGCCTAACTGGCTAACATAATTGAATTCCTTATAAGACAATCATGGTTTACATAAAACCTTAAAATTTATTGCTTGTTCCCATCTGATTTAACCTTCTTGAGAACATTAAGCAAACTTTTAACACAATATGCTCTTTGTTGTACCCAAAACAATTTTTTTGCTTCAATAAGACATTTTGATTAAAATGGTCTAAATCTTGTAAAATTGTCATCAAAATTCGGTTTTAGGTCAAACAAAGCATGGGATTTTTGTGGGTTTACTATTCAAAAGATACGGGAAAATTTTTAAAAAATTGAAAATTAGGGTTTTTGGGCCCCTACTTTTAGAAAAAACCCTAAAAATATGATCTTTCCATAATTGACTAAAAATAATTTTGATTGGCTTATTTCACGTCATGATCACATTGGTCAAGTTAGAATCAAGAAAAAATTAGTTAGCTCTAGTGGGTCTACTTCACTTTTTCGGGAGAAAAGTTAGGACCTTCGAGGTCGTCAATGGCAGTTGGCTAGTACCAGGTGTCAAAATCTAAGCCTCAAACACATCATAGAAGATTCTATGTTGAAATATGCTCAAAAAGATGCTTCACAATGGAGGGGATTATCAAAAGGTGAAAAATGTGAAAATATTATAAGTCTAGAAATGCTAAGCCTTGCTACAAGGGAGATGCCTTTGCAGTCAATGCCCTAGTCAACTTTATAGTGTTCGTACATGTAAAATGTTGAATGCAGTCATGTACTCGCATCAGCAGCAGCAATGATTCAACGCAGTCAACTCATCCTAGAAACATGGTGATCACGAAGCGCGAAGAGGTGAAAATCATCAAAAAATCACCAACTCTGATTCAATTGCACCCCTGCAAACTAGGGGCACCCTTGAATTTAAAGGCCTAAATGCAGTTGTTAATGCTTGCAAAGATAGCCATCTTCTTCAATTTTCGGTCAGCTTCCCAACGAATCATCAAGCAGATCCATCAGATTTGACAAACACCAGAAAATGATGACAAAGGCAAAAGGCAACGAACATCAAAGACGATAGTCAAATTATAGAAATTGTGCCCTTATAGCCCAAGGGAGCCCAAGAATTAAGCCTATCAAATGTCCACTTTTTTATTTTGTTATCTCCAGGTAATATCTTTAGGTTCATCTCAGCTTTACAAGGAATCCGACAGCTAACTCAGAAGATATATCAAACACCTGTAGTTGTTGATCCAACGAGCACGTAAAATAGAAGATAAAATGAAAGTCAAAATGTCAAATGTACCTCTACAGGCCAGGGGCACCTAGCCTTTTGGTCAATCAGATGATGTTTTCGGTAGTTGTCTTCTTCAAGAGATCTACTCAGAATCCTTCTAGCTACGTGATGAATCCAACAGTTAGCTCTTGGGACTTGTCAAACACTCATGAATGAAGATCAAGCGTAAAACATTAGAGGCGAAGGCAAGTTGAAAAAAAATTGACTAAGTGTTGAGAAAAATGCACCCTCCTTAGAAAAGGCATCCAACTTTCTAGGGCCTCAGATGCACTCTTTTGACTTCATAACTCCCAGGATCATCTCTTCAGAGTTGTTCAATCTTCACAATGAGATCATCAACATGAACATCGGAGCAATCTAGCTCCCAACAGCGAGAGTCAAATCAAAGCGTTTTGTCAAAAGTTGTAAATTGCAAAATGTATCTCAAAGACTCAATTGCGCCCTTGTAGCCCAAGGGTGACCTTGAATTTGAGCATCATAAACCAACTTTTAGATGTTGTAGTACCAGTTATTCTTTCTGGAATTGAACTGGTTCTCCATTCCATATCTCAATGTGTTTGCGGGAGTCGTCAGTCACCTACAGTAGTAGATTGAAGCATGGAGGGTCAAATTGAAGAGGTTGAAAAAACATTCAAAAAATGGTTGTCTGGTGGAAAAAGCACCCTTTTTGTAAAAGGCACCCAGAATTTCAAGTTATCAAAACTAATTTCTGAGGTTTGCAGCTCCCAACAACATCTCTTCATATTTGATCCATCTTCGTGGAGAATCTGTCGGCTAAACTCCAGGATCAACCAGGCATCTAGAATTTAGGGTCAAACAGAGGCAGTTCATCATAGTGGAAATTGAAAATCTTTAAAAAAATTCTAACTCTCTCAAGCTTTGGGCGCCAAAAGTCAAAGTTTGACTGTTTAACTTTCATTTGTGATTTTTGCATACTACCTCTTGCATATGGCATCCCAAAATAGGAGGAGAATTTCAGTTATCAACGCATGCATGAGGATTAACTCAATTAGGGTTAACACGACTACCTAACGGCACTACCACCTCCAAAATTTTATTTATTCAAGCATAGGCATCGCAACTTCATTATTTCTTGCAGGTTGAAGCTAAAATCAACTATTTTCTCTCCAACACCTTTTGAAGGATCAACCGAAGGCCATTTTCAATGTTCTTTGAAGTTTTTCATTCAAGTGGCACAAAGGAATATGTTTGCTTGCTTCATCTTTCCAGTACATGCTTGGCAGACTTCATCAGATTAGGTAGAAGGAGGCGATTTTCTTGAAGATTGACAGAGGCAGAATATAATTTGCATCTTCTCCCCCTCACATTTCTTCTATCTTGTCTTAGGTTTTCTCTTACATGTCCAAGTAAACGACACTTTTGCACAAATATAGTCTTCTGGGTATGTGCAACACAACATTGGCAACAAAACCCACATGTCAGAATTTTCTGGAGAAATTGTCCCGCTGCCCCTTATTTTTAGGGTTTCCAAAAAAATTCATCATTTCGAAAAATGAAGAATCTAGTTTTGATCAACTCACATGCGCCAATAAAACCCATATGTCATTTTTTATAGGAAAAATAGCCCTTGCAACCCCCTATTTTTAGGGTTTTCAGAAAAACTCAATATTTCAAAAAATAGAGAATCTGGGTTTGATCAGCACATTGGTGGCTAGAAAACCCATATGCTAGATTTTTTCAGGAAAAATAGTCCCTGGTGCTCCTACAGCCCCTGCAGCTTCTATTACTGAAAATATTTTGCATGCCTAAGGAAAAGTCAGTTTTTGAATTTATGATAATCTAGGTTGGCTTAGAAATATTTTCTCTACAAAACCCACATGTCATAATTTTTTGGAGAAATTGCCCCATTGCCCCCTATTTTTAGGGTTTTCAAAAAAAGTCATCATTTCGAAAAACATAGAATCTGGGTTTGATCAGCATAGAATTGGCAACAAAACCCACATCTCATATTTTTTCGGAAAATTGCCCATCGGCATGTTATTTTTAGCCTCACAAAAAAAGTTGTCAAAACATATCTGTGTTTATAGTCAACAGTTGAGTTTTTCATAATGCAATTCTCTCAGGTTGAATTCAAGACCAGATCAATCTTGCTTCATAATTCCTTGAGAACGGCTAACACTAATCTGCATCACGGGCACCTGATTGTTCATTCAGACAATTTGATAGGCGTAGACACTCAAAGTCCACATGGTTTCATACCTCGTATAGTCGATAAACTTTAAAGTCCGATTTAGAGGGTTGAATATAGTTGGAACTCTACATATGCAACGAGTTCATGTGCATTTCTCACAACTAGAGTGTTCGCAGTCAAACTTAGCGATTTCATCATGCAACACTCTTCCATTGAGAAGAATCAAGAAAAGTGTCAAAAGCATAAAGCTACAAAAGAAACAAAGGCCATCACTCCAGTTAGAGAGTCGCCAGAGTTACCAGTTAGTTTTAAGTGTGCAAATATTTCTAGGATTTCTCAAGTTGATGACGGGCAGTAAACTGACAATTGAGACATGTGATGACCTCTAGATGATGAGGCAATTAACAACTTCTTGAAGGAGTTGATTGCTCGAGATCACGGGCAGTGCACTACTATGTTAGGACGTCCCAACTTTTCAAGATAGACATTAGACAGTAGTTAACTTGATGCCTCTTTCCAAGTTAACTCGTTGTCCCACATTTTGTGCATGTCTATTTTGGAGTCACCTATGTACATATGGAGTTCTAGTTTAGTTTAGAACCAGTTAACTTAGGTAGTTTTTCAAGTTAACTATTAAGTTGCACACATTTAGACTTAGGAATAAATCTTGCATGTTTGAAAGACTGATGTTAACCCAAGGAGATTTTAGGGTTAGCTACTCATTCAAGCTTCTATAAATAAGAGCACCATGCTTATTATTTCTTTAAATTTTTCTTGTAATAACAAATTATTGTGCCCACCTTTCCTGCAATATTGCTATTCTATATTGGTTCACTTTGTTTAATATAAAGTTGTTTTGATCATCTATTGTGTGTGTGTTTCATTATGCAATATGTTGTGCCACATTTACTATTGTTGTTTTAATAATCTTTATTTCAATCTGCACCTCGGATATAGTATTTTATCTCCTTGGGAATTTAGAGATAGAGATTATCATTTGATGTTTGTTTCCAGTAATCTTCTTTTCAGCCTACACCTCAAATAGAGTATTTACCTCCTTGGGAATCCTGAGATCTAGCTTGTTGTTTAATGTTGTTTATAGTAATCTTCTATTCAACCTTCACCTCGAATAGAGTATTTTACCTCCTTGGGAATCCTGAGAACTAGCTTACCATTCCATGTTTGTTTCCAATAACCTTTATTTCAGCCTACACCTCGAATAGAGTGTTTCACCTCCTTAGGAATCCTAAGATAGAGTTTATCGTCTATCATTGCCAATTGCTCCTAGCTCCTCATGCTCTATTTTTCTTGAGTAAATAGGATAGTTTAGCATTAGCCTAGTTGTAGTTAAGATCTGCAAAACCATAGAAAACCTTAGCTACAATGAATATGGTTTTATAACCTTGTGCCTCTACCAACTAAGTAAAAAAAATAGGAATTTAGAATAATTTACTTTTTACGCATATCAAAAAAAGAGGGAGCTTCCCCTCCTAATTTGAAGATAAATTAATACTGTGCATAGATGTGTGTTTCCAATATGCACTCCAGAGGTATGAATTGAAATGCCAATAGTTTTATGGCACCCACTATGGGGCACGAGGAATAAAACTTCAAGAAAAGCTAACACTTTTATGACACGGGAATGATCCTCTGGCATCTTATTGCATGATCCACATAGAAGCAATGGATGATAACAATGATAATGTTGGAAATGTTGATAGAAATCAACAATGTTCACCCCCATTACCTTGGGGTAATAATATTGGACCTTTGGCTTTTCAGGTAAATCATGAGTTACCTAAAGGGTCAAGGAAGCGCTTTCCCCAGTTTCATGGCGATGGAACTCAACACCTGGAGGAACATTTTTCTACATTCACAACTTGCATCGTCTTGCATATAGCACATGAAGACATCACAATGTGTCTCTTTGTTGAGACTCTTTCCGAAAATGTTGCCAACTGGTTCAATCACCTAGCGCCAAGCAGTATCACAAGCTAGGAAACTATGAGCGAGAAATTTTTGGCGAGATTCATGCCCACTAAAATCAGTCACCTGTTATTTTCCCAACTTAAAAATTCAAAGATGTAGCACAATGAGCACATGCGGGAGTTTGTAGCAAGATTTAATCATCTTGTTACATGACTTTCTTCTACACTTGATCCATCACTGAAGATTCTAAGGAGTTGTTTCATAAATGCTCTTCCATCAGAGAGATTTCTTCCTCAAGACGGAAAAAGAGATAGAGTTGAAGAGTGTGCAAGAACATGCCATCAAGTTGGAGGATGATATGATCACTTCCAACTTGATGAAAATATATTTTATCAGATCTCTTGTTCAGCAACCATACCAGCCAAAAAGAGACAATTTTCAACCACGATTGCCAACATCTCCATCAATACCAATGATTGAAGTTGCACACAGTACAGCATTTTTTTGTTTCCATGATACTGATGCACATACCAGATCCACATGTCCTGAGAATCTGAGGATGAACCAAATCATGGGATACACTAAAGCTGCTCCTAGTTCTAGTTTTATACCAACATCAAGTTCAAACATTGTCTTACCACAGACAGACAACTTTGATGGCGACTCCACTATGGGATACTTTGATAAGAAGCATGTCAATCAAGAACAAGAAGAATAATACCCTCAGTACACTCCTGCGATGAATCATAAAAATGTTTCAATGCTTGTGCTCACACATGCTTAGCACTTCAAGGCATAGAAAGAAGAAGAAGAAAGGTGGAAATCAAACGAAAAGGGTAAAGAAGTTCCTTCCACTTCTAAACCCAAACCTTCACATGACAACACTATGCTAGTTGCTCAAGAGATGTCTTCAACAAATTTTAACATCATAGCTTCCATGATGAAGACCAAGGTACAAATCTCTCAACTAGAATATCTTCAGGATCATCCAGAACAACTAGATCAAATTTTCAAGGTTATAAAGAAGCATGTTGTGCTCAAGTCATTTGTTCCAATAGAAGAGAATCCTAAAACAGGTCTTGGTAATTATGTGACTCTGTCAAAGATAGAAACTGAAGACCAGAACATTGCTTATTTTGAAAAGAGACCGACAGAGGATACAAAGTTATGGATAATGCAATTTGATGGAGGTTGTTTAAATACAAGTTCAGAAGCAGGGGAATTGATCATCTCCCCTAAAGGACAGTTGCACCCATCTATGCAATTAGAATTCCTTGAACTTGAAAGAGAGGTGCTTTTGTTAGGCCTCAAAGATGTTGAAGACATGGGAATCAAACTCCAATGTGTTAAGGGTGATATGGAGTTGATTGATGAGTCGTTCAAAGGATATTTTCAAGTTAGAAAGGATCACCTATGACAGTATAGAAATTGAGTTTGGAACTCGATCAACTAGTTTGAAGAATTCAACATCCTGAGGATGGATGACAACAAAACTAATGCCTCAGGGGTATCAGCTTTTCCATTTGCATCATATTCTGACATTTTTCAAAGTACCTTTTCTTGGATATATGAATACTTGAGAATTTTCATCCCAAAGGGATTTCCTCTTGCAATACCCATTAGAAGAGAAGTAAAGCCTTTCAGACAAAAGCAACATCAATGGAAGGCTCTTCCCGCTATCATGTAGTGGACAATATCCAAAGCACTTCATCCCTTCGGGGATGGAGTAATTTTCTTTCAATTTTTTTTCTTTTTACTTTTTGTTATGTCGTTATTTTTTTTCCTCGTTCTGTAAAGTTTCATTGTGGTTTTAGGTGATTTAGGTAATCTTGTTTTAGGTGATTTTAGGAAAGTTTCCAACTTCTTAGGTGATTAGGAAAGTCCTGACTCCAATGCTAAACTGATATCACACCGGTCTACGTTTTTTCCTAGAGATTCTCAATTCTCCTATGCTATAAGTATCCAACATGGTCACTAGACAGAGCCTATTGTTGTACCCAAAACATTTTTTTTGCTTCATTAAGGCATTTTGATTAAAATGGTCTAAATCTTGTAAAATTATCATCAAAAAGTCAGTTTTAGGTCAAACGAAGCATGGGATTTTTGTGGGTTTACTGTCCAAAAGATACTGGAAAATTTTGAAAATTAGGTTTTTGGGCCCTTATTTTTAGAAAAAAATCCCTAAAAATAGGATCTTTCTAGAATTGACTGAAAATAATTTTGATTGGCTTATTTCATGTCACTATCACATTGGTCAAGTCAAAATCAAGAAAAAGTTAGTTTTGATCTGGTGGGTCTACTTCACTTTTTCAGGAGAAAAGTCAGGACCTCTAAGGTCGTCAATGGCAATTGGCAATACCAGGTGTCGAAATCTAAGCCTCAAACACATCATAGAAGATTTTATGGTGAAAGATGCTAAAAAAGATGCTTAAGGATGGAGGGATTTTCAAAAGGTGAAAAATGTGAATATATTTTGTATGGAAACACTACACCTTGCTACAAGGGAGAAGCCTTTGCAATCAACACCCTAGTCAACTTTGTAGTGTCCATACATGTAAAAATGGTGAATGCAATCACATACTTGCATCAGTAGAAAAAATGCTTCAACACAGTCAACTCTGCCAGGAACATGATGATCACGAAGCGCGAAGAGGCAAAAATCATTAGAAAATCACCAACTCTGAGTCAATTGTGCTCCTACAGGCTAGGGGCTCCCTTGAATTTAAAGGCCTAAATGCAGTTGTTAATGCTTGCAAAGAAAGTCATCTTCTTTAGATTTTTTGCCAGCTTTCTAGCAAATCATCAAGCGAATCCATTAGATTTGACAAACAACGACAAAGGTAGAAGTTGCAAAAGGCAACAAACATCAAAGGTGGCAATCAAATTACAGAAATTGTACCCTGTAGCCCAAGGGCACCCAAGAATTAAGCCTATCAAATGTCAATTCTTGAGTTTTCTATCTCCAAGTAATCTCTTCAGGTTCAACTTAGCTTCACGATGAATCCGATAGCTAACTCAGAAGATATATCAAACACCCATAGTATTGATCCAATGAGCACGTAAAACAGAAGATAAAATGAAAGTCAAAATGTCAAATGTACCTCTGTAGCCTAGGGGTGCCTAGCCTTTTGGTCAATAAGATGATCTTTTCGGTAGCTATATTCTTCAAGAGATCTACTCAAAATCCTTCTAGCTATGTGATGAATCCAGCAGTTAGCTCTTGGGACTTGTAAAAAGCCTGTGAATGAAGATCAAGCGTAGAACACCAAAGGCAAAGGCAAGTTGAAAAACATGGAAATTTGATTATGTTGAGAAAAATGCACCCTCCTTAGAAAAGGCACCGAACTTTCTGGGGCCTCAAATGTAGTCTTTTGACTTCACAACTCCCAAGATCATCTCTTCAGAGTTGTTCAATCTCCGCGATAAGATCATCAACATGAACATTGGAGCAATCCAGCTCCCGGTAGTGAGAGTCAAATTGGAGTGTTTCGTCAAAAGTTGCAAATTGCAAAATGTATCTTAGAGACTCAATTGCACCCTTGTAGCCTAGGGGCGCCCTTGAATTTGAGCATCATAAACCAACTTTCAGATGTTGCAGTACCCATCATTCTTTTCGTAATTGAACTGGTTCTCCGTTCCATATCTCGGCGTGTTCGCAGGAGTCATCAGTCACCTGCAGTAGTAGATTCAAGCACGGAGGGTCAAATTGAAGAGGTTGAAAAAATATTCAAAAAATGGCTAAGTCTGGTGGAAAAAGCACCCTTTTTGCAAAAGGTGCCCAAAATTTCAAGCTATTAGAACTAATTTTTGAGGTTTACAGCTCCCAACAACATCTCTTCAGATTTAATCCATCTTCGCAATGAATCTGTCAGCTAAACTCCAGGATCGACCGAGCATCCAAAATTTAGGGTCAAACAGAGGTAGTTTGTCACAACGAAAGTTGAAAATCTTTAAAAAATTCTAACTCTCTCAAGCTTGGGCGCCAAAAGTCAAAGTTTGACCGTTTAACTTTTAGTTGGTATTTTTGCATGCTACCTCTTGCATATGGTGTCCTAGAATTGGAGGAGAACTTTAGCTATCAACACATGCACAAGGATTAACTCAATTAGGGTTGGTGCACCTACCTAACTGGCACTACCAACTCCAAAATGTTTATTTATTCAAGCATAGGCGTCACTTCATTATTTCTAGTAGGTTGAAGCTAAAATCAGTTATTTTCTCTCCAACACCTTTTGAAGGATCAAACAAAGGCCATTTTTAGTGTTCTTTGAAGTTCTTCATTCAGGTGGCATAGAGGAATATTTTTGCATGCTTCATCTTTCCAGCACATGCTTGGCAAACTTCATCAGATTGGGTAGGAGACAATTTTCTTGAAGATTGAAAAAGGAATAATAAAATTTCTATCTTCTCCCCCTCGCATTTATTTTATCCTTGTCTTAGGTTTTCTCTTGCATGTGTAGCACAGCATTGGCAACAAAACCCACGTGTTAGAATTTCCCGAAGAAATTGCCCCACTGCTCCCTATTTTTAGGGTTTTTGAAAAAGGTCATCATTTCAAAAAATGGAGAATCTAGGTTTCATCAGCTCGCATGTGCTAATAAAACCCATATTTCATAATTTTTTGGGAAAATAGCCCTTGCAACCCCCTATTTTTAGGGTTTTCAGAAAAAGTCAACATTTCAAAAAATGGAGAATGTGGGTTTGATTAGCACATTGGCGGCTACAAAACCCATATGCTAGATATTTTCAGGAAAAAGAGCCCATGGTGCCCCTATAGCCCCTACAACTTCTATTACTAAAAAGCTTTTGCATGCCTAAGGAAAAGTTAGTTTTTCAAATTTTTGATAATCTAGGTTGGCTTGGATATATTTTCTCTACAAAACCCACGTGTTAGAATTTTTTGGAGAAATCATGATGCCCGCTATTTTTAGGGTTTCCAAAAAAATTCCTCATTTCAAAAAATGAAGAACCTGGGTTTGATTAGCACAACATTGGCAACAAAACCTACATCTTAGATTTTTTCAGAAAAATTGCCCCTCAGCAGGCTATTTTTAGCCTCAGCGAAAAAGTTGTCAGAACATATCTGTGTTTACAGTCAACAATCAAGTTTTTCATAATGCAATTCTCTCAGGTTGAATTCAAGACCAAATCGGTCTTACTTCATGATTCCTTGAGAATGACTAACACCGATCTGCATCAAGGGCACCCGATTGTTGATTCAAATAATTTGACAAGCGTAGACACTCAAAGTCCACATGGTTTCATATCTCATATAGTTGATAGCCTCAAAAGGCCAGTTTAGAGGGTTGAATATTGTTGGAACTCTGCGTGTGCAGCGAGTTCGTGTGCATTTCTCACAACTAGAGTTTTCACAATCAAATTTCACAATTTCATCATGCAACACTCTTCCATTGAGAAGAATCAAGAAAAGCATCATAAGAGTAAAGTTGCAGAAGAAAAAAAGGTCATCACTCTAGTTACAGAGCCGCCAAAGTTACTAGCCAATTTAAGTGTGCAAATATTTCTAGGATTGCTCAAGTTGTTGACGGGCAGTAAACTGACTATTGAGACATGTGACGACCTCCAGATGATAAGGCGGTTAACAACTTCTTGAAGGAGTTGATTGCTCGAGATCACGGCCAGTGAACTACTAAGTCAGGACATCCCAAATTTTTAAGATAGACATTAGACACAACAGTGAACTTGATGCCTCTTTCCAAGTTAACTCATTGTCCCACCTTTTGTGCATGTCTATTTTCGAGTCACCTATGTACATTTGGAGTTCTAGTTTAGTTTAGAACCAGTTAACTTAGGTAGTTTTTCCAGTTAACTGTTAAGTTGCATACATTTAGACTTAGGAATAAATCTTGCATGCTTGCAAGACTGATGTTAACTCAAGGAGATCTTAGGGTTCCCTACTCCTTCGAGCTTCTATAAATAAGAGCACCTTGCTCATTATTTCTATCTATTTCTTGTAATAAAAAATTGATGTGCCCACCTTTCCTACAATATTTTTATTATGTATTGGTTCACTTTGTTTAATATAAAGCTAGTTTTATCATCTATTGTGTGTGTGTTTCATTATGAAATATGATGTCCTAGATTTACTATTGTTGTTTTAATAATATTTCTTTCAATCTACACCTCGAATAGAGTATTTTACCTCCTTGGGAATTTAGAGATAGAGATTATCGTTTAATGTTTGTTTCCAGTTATCTTCTTTTCAACCTACACCTCAAATAGAGTATTTTACCTCCTTGGGAATCCTGAGATCTAGCTTGTTGTTTAATGTTGTTTATAGTAATATTCTTTTCAGCCTTCTCAGATAGAGTATTTTCCCTCCTTGGGAATCCTGAGAACTAGATTACCATTCCATGTTTGTTTCCAATAACCTTTATTTCAGCCTACACCTTGGATAGAGTGTTTGACCTCCTTGGGAATCCTGAGATAGAGTTTATCGTCTACCATTCACAATTGCTCCTAGGTCCTTATGATTTGTTTTTCTTGAGGAAATAGGATAGTTTTAGCATTAGCCTAGTTGTAGTTAAGATCTAAAAAACTAGAGAAAACCATAGCTACAATGTATGTGGTTTTATAACCTTCTGCCTCTACCAACTGAGTGAAAAAAGATAGGAATTTAGAATACTTTACTTTTATGCATATCAGCAAAAGAGGGAGCCTCCCCTCCTAATTTGAAGAGCAATTAATAATATGCATAGCTGTTTGTTTCCAATACACACTCCAAAGGTGTGAATTAAAATACCAACACTGTTCAAAAAATTTAGTCAATATTGGTTTCCTTGGTCATTTTTTCCACCATAACATTATGTTAGTTCTATCGACATAAAAATATTAAACTATTCCAAAGATCTACCACGTCCTCACTAGAATCTCAAGAGAGTACATGCGTCTTGTTGATGATAAAATCTTGTCATTATCCTTAGGTATTTTGGAAATCAACTTGCTACATACCTTATAGCATTATACTTTATCCCCTTTCCAGATTATAGTGGTTTCTCATTCGACAAATTTTGTCGTTCATTTTTTCATCTCCCAAAATTTTGGGTGCATAGGTTCTTTTCCGATTCATATTGGTCCTTCATGACTAAATTAAAACCTCTTCCATGGGCTTATGCCACATTCGATTCTCAAAATATAATATATTATTATTGATGGCGAAGCTAAACTCCTTTCTCTTAGGACATCTAGATCTTGGATTACTTTCGTCCTTTAATCATTCCCAACTGGTAACCCAATTTTCAACTCAATCTATTTCTTCTGATGAGGATTTATACTAGTTCAAGTAATGATTTTTGTTTGTTCATGCTGACTTGATATTATCTTCCAAAAGATATCATCAATAATTTCATACAGAGTTTGTGTTGTAAATATTTCTTTCTATTTGACCTTTTCCCTACTTTTCACTAGCAATTCCAATAGCTTATCCTTTATCCTCTCCAACCTTCTTGTGGTTATTAAGGACAAGACTTTGGTTCAATCATGACTTATGAAGAAGTCAAAAGTTCTTTCAATTTGAAAATACATTAATAAACTTCGTTGTATGGGGTACTTTTTATCTGATTCTACCAACTCTCCTTCCCCCCTTAGTGTTTCCATGATATTAAATCATCTTAATATTTGAGTTCATAACATTCATTTATTCTTTTCAACTTGGTTGAACTGATTTGAAATTCTTTGTTGTTGGCTCTTCATAATTGAACAATTATTATCCACCTTACTAACCCTCACTAGGTATACCTTTGAACATACTTTTTTTTCCAAAACTAGTTTCATCATTGCCTTCTAATCTCTTAGAATCAACAATTGGATCTACCATAACGAAATCTAATAAATATACAACAACTTACAAGATACTCTAGCATTTCATTCCAATTCTCTTTTCCATGAATACTATTATCCTTTAACCATAGTAGAAGATTATCATGTATTCGCAAATCCTCTTTCATTGATGAGCTTGTATAAGTATCCCTTATGGAAAATGTGTCCTCACCTTAGTATGTTTTTTTCCAAAATATTCTTTTCATTTGACGTAGTATCCTTTCATATCCATTTTCCTATAAACGTAATTTTACCTTTGTTGTCAAGTTGGTAAGTTCTTATTCGTACTCAACCAGAATTTTATCTTAACTGAGTCTTTTTCATATTTAATTCGATAAATATCAATCATCCTTCCAAGTGATTTTGTCCTTTTTATTTTCTCATAGCTTTAGAAATTATAGGGTTGTTTGTCTTCTTTCTCCAAATTGACTTTGCCTATTCCAGTTGGTGGAATCATGTCGGTTTTCAATTCTTCATAGGTTGCTTCTTATTTGACCAAATTGGTCCCTAACCTTCATTCAAAGGTATCAAATTTCTCTCTCGACTACAATTATCATTGCAAGATTTTAACCTTGTATCAAATCAGGTTTTCCAAGGGTTTATCCCACCTCTTGTTTACCTCTCTAATTGTTTTTTATTCACAAAACATTGACTTTCTACTTTGATTGAAGTTCCCATTTTATGCCAATAATGCATACTCATAGATTCATAATATACTTACTAAATCCAAAAATCCTTGACTCTTTACAACTATAGGTTGCTACCAATAAGGGATATTACTTCAACTTTATCTATCCCTTAGAGTCATTTAGCTATTTCGTAGGGTGAAGGTACATCTTGGTTATCTTTTATAACCTTCCTACAAAACCTAATTGCATAATCTTCAGCAATCTAAGGGTGTATCCTAATGAGTGGAGTTTCCAATTCCAAAGATCTTATCTAGTCCCAAACTTAAAAAAGTTTCTAGGGGTCTTATCTTCCTTTTCATTTCCCCTTGTTCTTTCCTCTTGCCATCTTGGCATAAGAACTTTTCAACCATTATCTTCCAATAAGGTTAACACATCATTTGTGTAATGATCTCATAGGTTCCAGAGCTAAACCTGGTAGCTTTGATACCATGTGTAACAACCCCATTGTTCTACTTAAAATAATTACCATTGTTTTAACTACAAGTGAATAATTTATGATGACATCTCACAGCAATAAAAAAAATTCTTCTATTCCAAAGACTAAATGCACATTTGAAATAACACATATTCCAAAATTTCTATTTGCAATTATAAATGAATATTACAATCTTTCCAAAACAAAGACATATTCTAAAGTGTCAAACTCTTTAAAACAAACATCGACAAATACTTTAAATAAAATCATTTATATTCAAAATAAATTTGTCATCTCATTCATTTAGACATCAAATAAACCAGTATGATTCCAAAACAATGACATAAAGTTGATAAGATAAATCCAAATACAATTCAAGTCTAAAAACATACATGTGTCATATTACACAATTTCAATTATAAATACAATAAAAGATAATAATATTCGTTACAATTCGAGACTTAAACATTCAGTTTCCTTAAGCTCTTCAATACATATTTAAAAAATAGATAAAACATAAAAGAAGATAACATCCTTTGATCTTCATTCCAACAACAAATCTTCAATAATGAAGACGAGAACAAGGATCAGGCACTTTTTCCGCCCAACCTCGAAGCTTACGCTTCCCCAGAATTCTTAAATCATTCAAAGAATACCCGACCCTGCACGAATTGCTTAGCAAAAAGCAGTCTATGAGCAAGATGGAATCTAGTGTGTGCCTAGTATAACTAGTAAAACCACATGCATTTTCATTTTTCTAAATCATTTAAGAAACAAGCAAGTTCGATACTAGGATATGGTAGAGAGTTCAATAATTCCATCTATTTCAATGGTCCTTAAGTTACTTGGCCAAGTAAAATGTCATGCACGACAAATAAAGCAATTTTGGAAAAGCAAAACTACACTCTCTAATAGCCCATATTCGGCACCCGTCCCGGAAGGTAACTTTCCCAAAAACATAACATGCATAGTCATTTATCAAGCATGCATGGTTCCAAACAATCAACTACAATCTTTCACAAACAATTTATCGAAAGTCATGATTCAATCAAAAGCAGTTTAAAATATTGTTCTTTTATCATTTTTAACCATAGATATTAAATTCACATTTAAAAATTGAATAATTAATTAATCAAAAATAAGAAGGTGTATCACTAGTATGCAAATTAAATACATATAAAAACAGTCATAAAAGAGCACACATTCTTTTGTTCTTTTACTAATCTATTTATTACTGTTCAAGTTCGTTTTTGCTTCTAAGTAAATCATATTCAAATTTAAATGGTTTATTTTCTGTTTTTCATATTTTCAGAAAATAAATAAATAATTTTATTCTTTTCATGAACAGTTTAAAATAACTTGTTTTTGTTTCTGTTTCAGAATGTTTTGAGTTTCAATTGCAAAATTTACTGTTTAAAAACCTCTGTTGTGAAATAATGTTAAAATTTAGAAGTTATTCTATCAAATTATTTTCAGTTTGATTTCTTTCAATTCCAATTCCAAATAAAGTTTTCTGTCAAAACAAAAGTAAATAAGTTTTCTATTTAGGATCCTCTTTGAATCTAAATTTAAAAGATGTTTTTTGTTTTGAAATTCTTCCTAAATTTTAATCAACCGTTTTATTTCATGATTTCAATCAAATTCTTCCTAAAGAAAATCTTTTGTTTCCAAATTCAATACTATTCTGGAAATTGAAGAATAATCACAATTTGATATTATAAGTTCAAACAGATTTCGAAATAATAGAAATAGTTTTTTTTTTTAAAATCAACATACTAACATATCTATTTCATTTATCTTTCTCTATTCATATTTTTGTTTTTTATAAATTTCAAGATCCTACCTCTTTAAATTCTGGAAATGAATTTTTAGTTTCCTATGCTCTTTCTGTATCTTTCTCCTCTGTTCAAATGTTGTTCAGTCACTGTGTTATACCTTCTTTCAAACTGACTTTTATCTCCTCTTGCCTAATGCTTAACCTTTCCTATTGAGCAGTGCCTATTCTCCACCTTTCTCTTTCCTGAGGCCATGCGTATTCTCCATCCCCTGGAAAACTGTTGGCTGCATATGGAGAAGAGGGAATGAATACCCTCCTTATTTCTGTGCACTCATGCTTGCTTTGACTACGTGGGGTGTGTAGGGTTGTGGACTCTGGCCGCACCCCTTCCGTGCTCACTATGTGTGGCTTTCCCCTGGCCGCGCCCTCTCCTCAAGATCCTCTTGTTGCCTCCTTCCTGCTACACTTCCTACGCATGGGAGATTAGAACATCCTCCCTTCCTTGTGTGTACCTTCCCTCCTTTATTTGGTGTGCCTTCTTCTTACTATGCTGGTTGCATAGCATGTAAGGGTGTCTACTCCCTGCCTAGCCACATGGAAAGTTGGAGGATCCTTCTCCCTATGTGTGGGTCTTAGTCCCTGCTCTCTCTCACTCTCCTGGTTGCATCTGGGTAAGGTGAGATCCAAGTAAATAGCCACACAAACATAAATTCTCCCTCAATAATACTTTGTCATGTTTTTTGCTCAAGAACACCAAAAACTGATTTATCTGTCTCTCTCCAATTTTGAAATTCTCCAATATGATCTCTTCTTCCATGCATTGATTTTAACAAGAAATGAGATCCTCTATTTTAGATTGATCTCTAGATCAATTCTTTAACTCCGAGTTTCAAATTTGATTGCTTCTCATCTTGATTGAAGATATTTCTTCAATTTGTTAACTGAAGTTTCATTTGAATGCAAAGTTCAATTTGCACGTGAATTTGTTTTTCTAAATTGTTTTCAATTTGTTTCCAATAACTCCATTTAGCTATTTGTTTCAATTTCTAAATTTAAATATTTTCTACTTTCATATTTTCAATTAAAAACATTTAAATTTATAAAACACTTTATTCATTTAAATTTTATTAAATTCCGAAATAAAAAGCCAATTCCATTTAAATTTCGAAATACAAGTATCTTATTTTCAAGCAATGATCAAATATATAAACAAGGAATCCAATCATTTAATTTAAATCAATTTCCTCAAATTTAACCAAATCGTCATTTTAAATCAACATGTATTTTTTCACAAATTTTGAGAAATTAAATTAAACTCAATTTTTAAATTTGCAAACACAGAATCATAAAATACATTAGAATATTATCTAAGTGAGTGTGTGATTCCATCATACTTATAAACGTCTAACGGCTAAAATGACTCTACCTGATCGTTGTTCTCGCCTTCCATCACGTTCACCTGTTCCTGCGTTCACTTGCACTCAATTTTTCTTTAGCATTGACAATCCCCAAATTTAAATAAAAAATACATTTTGAATCATTGTAATTTCATTTCAATTTGAATTTCAATTTAACATCGATTTAAATAATCAATTAACTTCAATTTAAATAACAATATCATAATTTCTAATTGCATTTAATCAATCAATATAATCTATACGTGACATACTTCCCCTCTTAGAAGAGACATCGTCTCGATGTCTTATTAGTCATTCAATAAGCATAACATCACCATCAATAAAACATACTATCTCAATCAGTAACAGCATAGTATCTCAATAGGTAAAACATAGTGTCTCAATCATAATTAAATAGTAACTAATAACATAGTTCTCAAACATAAGGATAACAAATCATAGTAGCATCCATGCTATCAAGGTTCACGACATTTGAATCAAAAATGAGAGTATCAAGTATCTCTGCATAAAGCAAGTACTAATCTATGAAAGAAAATGAGGAAAATGACGGTCAATTGTCTCAGGGTCCTCCCAAGTAGAACTATCCTCAATATACTGGTCCCACTAGAACTTGTATTGAGTACTATCCTTGCTAATGCTAGTCTATAAGAAACTGGATTCACAACTTTCAGTACATCAAAGGGTCCCACAAATCTCAGAGCCAACTTTGATGATTTCCCAAAATAAAATAAGATTTACAAAACATTCATCCTATGCAGTAATCATGTTCTTTCTAGACCTTGCTTCAAGTGTCCTTACTATCACATAGGGAAATTTCGTATGCTTCACGCATACTTACTCTCCCAAGAGCTTTATTCTATAAATACATCCAATATATAATAATTACTATACTTAGTGATCAGAATTCATTGGTCCGTGAATTTATCCTTAGTATAACCCAAATGGAAGAGGAATGTCGATGTATTGTACACTACATCGTGGGTCCAATCCTTTTCCTTTGTATTTACACTTTTAGACAACTCATAAACCGAGTCCCTCCACCACTTACACATTCATTATTCCTACCATAAAGTACTTTCCCTTGATTTCCTGTCTATCCCGAGCATAACCTTGCTCCTAGACACTTATCAATTTTTTGATACCGCTCCACACTTAAGCTTTGTTATCAATTAAGTTACATCGATCACTTCGTTCTATTATTCCCTTTTTGAAATTTATCAAGTCTATGATTATATCCAAGCCTTTTTCAACTTTAATAGAGTTTCCTTTCTTTCCATATAATTGTTTGAACGTCCATTTTAGAATTTACCATTCATTCAAGATTTAGTCCACCATTTACTTATTTGACTAAGATAATATATTGCACATTTATTCAAATGAATTCCTCATGGTATGATTTTGGTTTTTCACAACCCTATCATCATTTTCTAAACTGAAATAACCTTTCAGGTTTACTAAGCAACTACTTCCCACAATATATTAATTAGGACCATAATCCTATAAGTCGAGTTTCCAAAAACTATATGTTTCCTGATAAGTCTATCCACTAGAACATTATGTTAATTCTACTAACATCGACATATCAATTTCTCTTGTGTTCTACCATTTTCCTTCAATATCTCAAGAGAGTTACATGTCCTACCAATGATGTCTTATGGTCTTCATTTCCTGGCATACTAGCCATTACCTTGCTATATTATGTGCGGCTTCTTACTCTTTCTTCTTCTGGATAATAGTGGATCCTTATCTGACAATTCCTTTTGTCAATCCGATGTCCTAACCCTGACATTATTTCCCTTGTTCCATTCTCGAATCTCTTAAATTTTGGACACATAGGTTCTTTTATATCCAACAATAGTCTATCCTTTGACTAAGTGATAACCTATTTTGATCTTATGTCATTATTAATCTTCATGTAAATGGTTATAGGTTTTTGCGGAATTAATTCCCATTTATCTCAAGACATCCATTATGTGGATTTTCTTTTGTCCTTGGATTATTTTCCAAGATGCAATTCATCTTTTAACTCAATCTAATTTCCTTGATTTAATCTGGTACTATTTTTTTTTTAAGTATTAATCCGCATTCAATCACGTTGATCTCTAGATAATAACCAATTTTAATTGCATACCTAATCATCAAGCATAAACATTCAACTCCATGAATTTCTTAATTATAAGAGAGTCTCAAATTCAATATTTCATCTTGAGCACAAGTAACAATTCCGATGTTATTTTCCATAAGATTTTCAACATTTCTTGCTAAGTGAAAATTCTATTATATTCTGTCATGACAATAAATGCTTCCTTTTGAAAGTGTTTCTCTTTTAATATAAGAGCTACTTAAAATAAATTCTTGTGAATAATACAACTTCCTTTAACTTACTACCCATCCCTCCTATGCTTCTATCCTTACAAAGTTTCATTAACCCCAATGATATTCAATCGCATGGGAAAATCTTAAACCCAATATTCCCTTCCAATTCTTAGGATGGAATCCTTAATTGTTGACTAGTCCGATTATTTATAGATTTCTCCACTTTATATGGCTATATTCAAGACCCAATGTACAGCTCATTCAAGTTTAATTCCTACTTATAGGTATTTGAAGAATAATTCAAAACGTAATCCAACTTAATAGGTTTTAGTCTCATCACTAGATATTTCTCTTTATTGAATAAACTTCTTGTCCCACATAGGTTATCTTTAACCCAAGGTTCCATTAAAAATTAAAGTAGTGATTAAGTGATTTAATCATTCTCATTAAGAGATTTTGGTGTGGTTTACATAACGTCACATCTTACTTTATTTTACACTTCATCTCAATGGCTTAAATAGCCAACCTTTTTTCTCGTCCAAAGTTTTCTTAGCATAGTGAGCTTCAATGTCAAGTCGTTTCACGACATGGATATATTTCATATCAAATTAAGATCGTTAATTAAATTCTCTATATAAAGTATATAGGAGTATAGAACACTTTCTTCCAATCACGAGGACCTCTTAGATCTTTTCTTGTCAATCCCATAAACGATGATCTTCCTTCTCATGATTAGTTCAATTGCCAATCCTTTTCTAAGGTATTTATAATAATATGCTTTGATCTTTAGATCAAATAATCATAAGGTATAAAGATCATAGTTCTTAAGCTTTCCATTTGTCATTTTTCCCTTATGTTCATAAAATGTATGACTTAATTGTCCTTATGACTTGCAAAGAATTCATGACCAATTTTTTTTTTTTATTGGGTGGGGTACTAGCTTGAGTCAATCCACTCTCTTCCTTTCCACCCCTTAGTGTTTCCGCAACTTTCATTCTTCTCACGTTGAACTTCTTAGCAATTTACTTGCTTCCTTGAAAAGGTTTGTCATTCCTTATTGTTGACCTTTCATTGCCATCTTCTTTCTAATATCTTTTTTAATGAAGGAATATCCATACTTACTAACCTCTTTTGTTGATGTACTTCTTAACTCAGAGTGTTTCTTTCCTTGCAAATTCTAGGGTCCTGACAAATAAAGCTATGTTGCATTCCTTTTTCTCTTTTGGGACCATTATTCATAAGTTGTTTTGATTCCAAAAACTTCAATAACCTCATTGATTTTGGTTGGAGGAACCTTACTCATGTCATTGACTGTTTCTTCTGAGTGTTCTGGTCTTTTCTCAATTCCTTGGTTCTAACTCTTTTCTAACAAGATTTTTTATCTTTACACAAGATTTTAAGTCATGAGTTCCCTAATCCTTGAGGATACCTCCTTCGTTCATATCCTACTTTGAACAATCTAATATATTCTAACTTGCATAAATAGATTCGTAGTGATTACACTATTCCAAGAGTTCCTGACTCTCTCACAATTGTAGTTTTCTACAATTCAATTTATCTCATTCCTACTCATTCTTTTTTTTTCTTAGAGTCATGTATGTACAGGTTACTCTTTAAAACAAACATCGTAAAATACTTTAAATAAAATCATTTATATTCAAAATAAATTTGTCATCTCATTCATTTAGACATCAAATAAACCAGTATGATTCCAAAACAATGACATAAAGTTGATAAGATAAATCCAAATACAATTCCAGTCTAAAAACATACATGTGTCATATTACACAATTTCGATTATAAATACAATAAAAGATAATAATATTCGTTACAATTCGAGACTTAAACATTCAGTTTCCTGAAGCTCTTCAATACATATTTAAAAAATAGATAAAACATAAAAGAAGATAACATCCTTTGATCTTCATTCCAACAACAAATCTTCAATAATGAAGACGAGAACAAGGATCAGGCACTTTTTCTGCCCAACCTCGAAGCTTACGCTTCCCCAGAATTCTTAAATCATTCAAAGAATACCCGACCCTGCACGAATTGCTTAGCAAAAAGCAGTCTATGAGCAAGATGGAATCTAGTGCGTGCCTAGTATAACTAGTAAAACCACATGCATTTTCATTTTTCTAAATCATTTAAGAAACAAGCAAGTTCGATACTAGGATATGGTAGAGAGTTCAATAATTCCATCTATTTCAATGGTCCTTAAGTTACTTGGCCAAGTAAAATGTCATGCACGACAAATAAAGCAATTTTGGAAAAGCAAAACTACACTCTCTAATAGCCCATATTCGGCACCCGTCCCGGAAGGTAACTTTCCCAAAAACATAACATGCATAGTCATTTATCAAGCATGCATGGTTCCAAACAATCAACTACAATCTTTCACAAACAATTTATCGAAAGTCATGATTCAATCAAAAACAGTTTAAAATATTGTTCTTTTATCATTTTTAACCATAGATATTAAATTCACATTTAAAAATCGAATAATTAATTAATCAAAAATAAGAAGGTGTATCACTAGTATGCAAATTAAATACATATAAAAATAGTCATAAAAGAGCACACATTCTTTTGTTCTTTTACTAATCTATTTAATACTGTTCAAGTTCGTTTTTGCTTCTAAGTAAATCATATTCAAATTTAAATGGTTTATTTTCTGTTTTTCATATTTTCAGAAAATAAATAAATAATTTTATTCTTTTCATGAACAGTTTAAAATAACTTGTTTCTGTTTCTGTTTCAGAATGTTTTGAGTTTCAATTGCAAAATTTACTGTTTAAAAACCTTTGTTTCGAAATAATGTTAAAATTTAGAAGTTATTCTATCAAATTATTTTCAGTTTGATTTCTTTTCAATTCCAATTCCAAATAAAGTTTTATGTCAAAACAAAAGTAAATAAGTTTTCTGTTTAGGATCCTCTTTGAATCTAAATTTAAAAGATGTTTTTTGTTTTGAAATTCTTCCTAAATTTTAATCAAATGTTTTATTTCATGATTTCAATCAAATTCTTCCTAAAGAAAATCTTTTGTTTCCAAATTCAATACTATTCTGGAAATTGAAGAATAATCACAATTTGATATTATAAGTTCAAACAGATTTCGAAATAATAGAAATAGTTTTTTTTTTTAAAATCAACATACTAACATATCTATTTCATTTATCTTTCTCTATTCATATTTTTGTTTTTTATAAATTTCAAGATCCTACCTCTTTAAATTCTGGAAATGAATTTTTAGTTTCCTATGCTCTTTCTGTATCTTTCTCCTCTGTTCAAATGTTGTTCAGTCACTGTGTTATACCTTCTTTCAAACTGACTTTTATCTCCTCTTGCCTAATGCTTAACCTTTCCTATTGAGCAGCACCTATTCTCCACCTTTCTCTTTCCTGAGGCCATGCGTATTCTCCATCCCCTGGAAAACTGTTGGCTGCATATGGAGAAGAGGGAATGAATACCCTCCTTATTTCTGTGCACTCATGCTTGCTTTGATTGCGTGGGGTGTGTAGGGTTGTGGACTCTGGCCGCACCCTTCCCTGCTCACTACGCGTGGCTTTCCCCTGGCCGCTCCCTCTCCTCAATATCTTCCTGTTACCTCCTTCTTGCTACACTTCCTACGCATGGGAGATTATAACATCCTCCCTACCTTGTGTGTACCTTTCCTCCTTTATTTGGTGTGCCTTCTTCTTACTGTGCTGGTTGCGTAGCATGTAAGGGAGTCTACTCTCTACCTGGCCGCATGGAAAGTTGGAGGATCCTTCTCCCTATGCGTGGGTCTTAGTCCCTGCTCTCTCTCACTCTCCTGGCTGCATCTGGGTAAGGTGAGATCCAAGTAAATAGCCACACAAACATAAATTCTCCCTCAATAATACTCTGTCATATTTTTTTTTTTGCTCAAGAACACCAAAAACTGATTTTTCTGTCTCTCTCCAATTTTGAAATTCTTTAGTATGATCTCTTCTTCCATGCATTGATTTTAATAAGAAATGAGATCCCCTATTTTAGATTGATCTCCAGATCAATTCTTTTAACTCCCAGTTTCAAATTTGATTGCTTCTCATCTTGATTGAAGATATTTCTTCAATTTGTTAACTGAAGTTTCATTTGAATGCAAAGTTCAATTTGCACGTGAATTTGTTTTTCTAAATTGTTTTCAATTTGTTTCCAATAACTCCATTTAGCTATTTGTTTCAATTTCTAAATTTAAATCTTTTCTTCTTTCATATTTTCAATTAAAAACATTTAAATTTATAAAACACTTTATTCATTTAAATTTTAATAAATTCCGAAATAAAAAGCCAATTCCATTTAAATTTCGAAATACAAGTATCTTATTTTCAAGCAATGATCAAATATATAAACAAGGAATCCAATCAGTTAATTTAAATCAATTTCCTCAAATTTAACCAAGTCGTCATTTTAAATCAACATGTATTTTTTAACATATTTTGAGAAATTAAATTAAACTCAATTTTTAAATTTACAAACACAAAATCATAAAATGTATTAAAATATTATCTAAGTGAGTGTGTGATTCCATCATACTTATAAATGTCTAACGGCTAAAACGACTCTACCTGATCGTTGTTCTCACCTTCCATCACGTTCACCTGTTCCTGCGTTCACTTGCACTCGATTTTTCTTTAGCAATCACAAACCCCAAATTTAAATAAAAAATACATTTCGAATCATTGCAATTGCATTTCAATTTCAATTTCAATTTAACTTCGATTTAAATAATCAATTAACTTCAATTTAAATAACAATATCATAATTTCTAATTGCATTTAATCAATCAATATAATCTATACGTGACACATATAAAATCACAAGATAACATCTCTTTTATTACAACCTCCATAGAAATGGATAATATAAAACATACATAGCTCCTTTGAGCTTCATTGGAAATAGTTTTACCAATTGGTCCTGATGTCGCCGTATTGTTGCATACATTCTAGATGTCCTTGTTCCTTGGTGCATACATTCTAGTTGTTCCCAATACAAGTGCAAACATCCACAAATCTCAGCCGCAAACTGATGAGGAGAAGCATCACTCAAGTGATTTTCCACCAACCATGGACTCAAATGTGGTCCCCACACATCTGCCACATATTGCAAGATGGCCCTACCCTTCGATGAAGAGATTGGTTGGTAAAACCCCATAAAAAATAGTCTTCCTAAGCTTAGTTTTGTGCCCTACAATCTTGAACCTAATCATACGGTAGCTACACCTACAAGTATGAAAATACCAAACTAGAATGTCTATACTCGACACAATGAACCTTGGCAGTGTAAACAGTGGCTACTTACACTACTGTTGTTCCCAAACCAATTTTTTTTAGCTTCATTAAGCCATTTTTCTTAAAATGGTCTAAACCTTGTAAAAATGATGTCAAAACTCTATTTTTGGGCAAATCAAGTATGGGATTTTGGTCAGTGTGATGTTAGGAGGATACTAGCAAAATTTGAAAATTTTAAAAATTAGGGTTTTCGGATCCCTGTTTTTAGGTCAAAAACCCTAAAAATAGAAACTTGTGAGAATTGGCTGAAATTAATTTTGATTGGTTTATTTCATATCACGATCACAGTGGTAAAGTCACTTTAAGCCTGGTGGGTAGTTTTCACTTTTTCAGGAGGAAAGTTAGGACCCCTGAGGTCGTCAATGGTAGTTGGCCAGTACCAAGTGTCAAAATCTAAGCCTGAAACTCAAAGAAGAAGATTCTATGGAGAAAAATGTTGTAAAAGATGCTTCACAATGGAGGGGATTTTCAAATGGAGAAAATTGGAAAAAATATTCTAAGTCTGGAAACACTTCACTTTGTAATATGGGAGACGCTTGTGCAATAAACGTGCAATTCAACTTTGCAGTGTCTGTACACATAAAAATGGTAAAATATAGTCACGCACACGCATCAGCAGCAGTAATGCTTCTATGTGATCAACTCAGGAAGCAACACGGTGTTCACAAAGTGAGATGAGAAAATTATCAAGTCCAGAACAAATATGTGCCCCTGTAGCTCAGGGGCGCCCTTCAATTTGGAGGCTCAGATTTAGTTGTTTCTAGTTGCAAATAAATTCATTATCTATGGTTTTCAGTTAGCTTTCTGATAGGCTATCAAGCGAGTCCATCTGATTTGCAGAACTCCGGCAATCGGAGGCGAAACCAAAAGTTACGAAGAATTTACACATTATAGAGACAGTCAAATTCACAATTTTTGCGCCCCTGTAGGCCATAGGCGCCCTTGAATTAGACATGTTAGATGGATAAATTTGCAGATTTCATTTATGGGGGATCTCTTCTGATTCATACCAGCTCCGCGATACATCCGATCGCGAGATCATCAGATTTGCTGAGTGACTATGGCAGTTGTTCCAGCAAGCACGTAAAATAGAGGGAAAATAAAAGTGGAAATATCAAACTGTACCTCTACAAGCCAGGGATGCCTAGCCTTTTGGCCAACTAGATGAGGATTTTAGCAACTGTCGTCTTCATGAGACCTGTGCAAAATCCTTCTAGCTATTCAGTGAATCCAACTATCAGCCCTCAAGGCTAATCAAATGCTTGTGGATGAAGAATTGGTGGAAAATATTAAAGAATGAAAACAAGCAAAAAAATGGCGAAGTGTGGAATTTACATACTCCCTTGAAAAAGGCACCCTTCTATTGGAGGTCTTAGAAGTATTTTTTCTCACTTCGTCATTTCCAAGAACATCTCTTCCAATTTGTTCCAGCTTCGCAATGAGATCAACAACGCTCGTATCGGAGTAATCCAATTCCCGATAGCGAGGGTCAAAGTGCAATGTTCAGTTGAAAGTTACAATTTGTAAAATCAGTCAAAAATGCATTTTGCTCCCCTACAGGTCAGGGGCACCCTTACATTTGAGGACCTTAAACTAACTTTCATACGCTGCACACACACTCATTATTTACAAAATTCTTCTAGCTACACGATGGATCCAGCATCTAGTTGACGGGAGTCATCATTCACCGATAGCGGTAGATTGAAGCAAGAAATGGAAAAATAGAAAATTGGTTGTCTGGTGTTGTGTGCATTCTTTTTGAGAAAGGTGCCCTTGTTTTTGAGGTACCAGACTCAGTTTTTAGCACTCGCAGCTCCCAACAAACATTTCATTAGAGTTGTTCTAGCTACACATTGGATGTGTCAGCTCAGCTCCAAGATCAACCAGGCACCTGGAAATCAGAATTCAATAGAGGTTGTGATGACATTTTTCAACAACCTACAAAATAGGAACTTAGCTAAAAAATTCAACTTTTGAAGAAGGACGCCTACAAAGTCAAACTTTGACTTTTTGGAATCAGCATGCAATTGTAAGCAAACCCATAAAGGTGGAATTCAGTTAACTCAATTAAATAATATTAAAATCCTCAGTTTCACTAGTTAGTTTTGCTTAAGGCATATTTCTTCAATATTTTAAAGGTGGCACCTATTTTGAGACTCAATGTTAGTTGTGCATGTCGAATTAAACTGAACTATAAAAAGGTGGCACCTATTTCTAACTCCAATTCAGTTTTTGTTAAACAAAGTGAGGTCCAATCAGATAATTCTTTTTCCAAATTAGGGTTTTTACTTGTAGTTGGCACCTAAACCCTCAAAATTCTTTATTTATTTCATTTAGGCGTCCATTTCTCTCACAACAGGTTGAGTGCAAATGATTTTTCTCTTGTGCAAGCAGTATTTGAAGGTGCTACAAGTATTATTTTTTAGAATTCCCTTGCAGATACAGGTCTAGATTAATCAACAGACTTCAGTCAAGAATATGGCGACTTTTTCAAAAGAAAAACCATAAATTTCTATCTTTTGTCTTAAATTCTTCTATTCTTGTCTTAAGTTTTATCTCACATGTCTAAGAATTCGACGACTTTTGATAATTTTGATCATTTGGGTTTGTTGTGTACGGCTTCTCTACAAAATTCATGTGTTATAATTTTTTCAAGAAAAATTGCCCTCGTAGCTTCACTTCTCGAAGCTCTGCTTTATTTTCGGAAATTCCTTCGCATGGTCGAGTAAAAGTCAGTATTTTTCAAAACGAAGGATCTGGGTTTGCTTAGAATCATCTTCTACACAAAACCCATGTTCTAGATATTTTTGGGAAAAATTTACCCTTGTAGCCCCTAGTTGCTTTTTTTCAGAAAAGTCGTTGCATGTCAAGCTAAAAGGAATTTTTTAAGATTTCTGATGTTGTGGGTTTGCTTAGAATTATTTTCTACACAAAACCCACATTTCCGAATTTTTCGTGATAATTGCCTTTTGACAAGCTATTTTTAGCCTCATCAGAAGTATTTTTGGTTTTCTAGACAAAGTTGTCAGAACATAGTCGTGTTTACAGTCAACAGGCGAGTTTTTCAGAATGTAGTACATAGACCAAATTCAAGACCAAGTAGGTCTTAATTCATGACTTCATCGAAACGGTTGACACGGATTTGCATAAGGTGAATCCAGAAGTTGACTTCAAAGGGTCAAAAATAAGTTCAAATACACTTCAAAGCATCAAAGAATCTGGGTTGCTAGAGGTGGCTTCACTCCATGTTTCAGTTCATTGCATAGAATTCATTGTGTCTTGTGTGAAGCATTACAATTCTACTGCCCGAGAAATTCAATCAACAGATGGACAGGTGATTTACAGTCTCAAAACCCAGGACATTTAGAGGTGTTCTGGTATTCCTCAGCATCCGAACAATTTGGTCATTACCATGGATCAGTGTGAAAAGGAATTCAATGTTGATAAGGACATGTGTTAGAGCAAAATGGCAGAAAGGTGGCTAAAACAGAAGAAAGTTAAATTGCCAAACAATGTGGGTCGCAAAGAACTCAAGGATGAGTACATGATTTTGATCACTCTTCTTAATCGTATTTTTAGTCACGTAGATGCTCACAAATTTCAGCCTTGGATGTATTACATCATCGCTTTGATTATTTCCAAGTGAGAGCATTATGACTATGCCTCTTTGATCAACGACATTCTCCACAAGCAGATTATCGATTTCCTGGTTGCCCACAAACTTCACGTGTTTGTATCTCATATATTTGATTGCTTACCAAGGTCAGTTTAGAGGGTTGAACACAGTGAGGATTCTCAGTGTACAAAAAGTTCATCAATATTATGACCAGCTTGAGTTCACAAAGTTCGAGCGACATTTCAAGCGTGTGTAGGAAGCATTCTTGATGTACACAGTAAGGAACCTAGACCGAGAATTGCATGTTTGTATCTCAGCAGTTGCCAGAGAAGCAATGGTATAATGGGCGGACTGGTTCATTTAGTTCCCTACCTAGATGTACATTCATGTCTATGGATATGCATGAAATCTAGCCACGCTACCTCGTTATCCTTAGGATAAGACAATTTTTATGGAATTTCTGAGGAAATTACACGATGTTCATTCACATCTATGCCACAAGAGCAAACCAGCTACCAATTTTCCATTGCAAATGGGAATCTACAGATGCAAAACAACAATCAACGCCAAGGTTGTGGGCCATGAGTTAGCAAGACTTAATCTTAAGTACCTTGTTGACATACGCTCATATGACCCTTGGGGTTATTACTTAGCATGCCTTGGTGGTCGCTCTTATCACAAGCCTTCTATGGAGGATTACTGGGTCAAATCCCAAGACAAGTTTGAGGTGCGTTGATGTAGTTACAACAGGTTTGAATCCTCTCACAGATATTTGTCTTCATGTCAAAGGATGTGGAAGGATTGTCAGATGATGATGGGAATACACTTCCTCAATTCTTCAGAGATCAGGTTGATACGCAGCCACTTCCAATTGTCGATTGGTTTTCCAAGGAATACTCATCTGTCAAAGAGAGATCAAGCAAAATTATTCAGAATAGTATACTCTTCTTGGATAGCAAGAAGACAAGGAGGGTAGGCATGCCAAGTACAGAGTCACCAACAACGAAATCTTCAATGCCATCCTCATCAAAACCAAAACAAAATAAAAGGAGCAACCCTCCTAAAGGAAACAAAGTGTTTGATCATTCAAAAGGGAAGGCACTTGTTAAGAAAACGCATGTGGAGATAGCCACAAATACAATTCGGAGCATGCCAAAGCCAAAGGTACAACCTCCTTTGCCATCACCAACACCAAAGCAGTCTCTAGTTTTGGTTCGCATTGACTTGGAACTAGACTCACCACCACGTAGAAATACCTCTACACATTCCCACTCATCAGGTTTTCCTATGACTAGCACCGACCCTTCCAGTGAGATTAGTCTAGAATCATCTTGGCTTGAGAATCAGCTGTGTAGGAAGAGGAGGCAACCATCCTAAAAACTAGACTTCTTAGATTTTGATCATATCTACTAGGACACACCAGATAAGAGAATAAAGAAGCAGTTTCATGTAAAGAGGAATGCTAACAAGGAGATCATATAGAGACCGTTGCACCCCCAAAGGACAAGAACTTGAACGAGGTAGAAGTTGAAGACTTCGATGTAATAAAGGTCAACCTTGGTAAAAGCACATGCCAAATGGAGGTTGATTTCCTTTAGGTTGCAATAGATAGCATAAAGGATAGAGTCATGAAGGATGGAGAAGACAAAGTAGCCCTCAAGGCTGGAATCCAGCAGCTTCATTAGTATATCTCTAACATTATGCATAGCACTGAAAACATCACCACCTTGCTCCCGCAGATGCTAAAGCTACCAATAGAGCAAAATCAGCTTAATCAGCTAGTTGTATACGGGAAGCTCCTGAAAGATTGGGAGGATGAGTTCGTCACAAGGGGTCACTTTGTACTTACAAAACTGTATTAGTTAAGTTATAATGCTCACGAACTCCGTCTGCAGATTCAAGAATCAGAGTGAGACTTGGTGATTGAAAAACCAAGAGATGAAATAATGATCTCTCATCTGAGGATGACATATGACTGAGTCACCGATGAAGAAGATAAGGAGGTTATTTTTACTTGGAGAACACAATTAATCTTCAAGGAAAAAATACAAGAGACAATGGCTTCAGAGTTGGTCGAGAGAAGAGAACATGTGACTAGTGCACTTCAATACGTGAGAACTTTCATGTCCCAAGTTCCTTGACAGTATCAATGGGAGGGTGGTGAGTACATCAAGCTCACCAATGTTCAGTCAGAGTTGCAGGTTCTCATCCATGGTATTTTCAATGGAAATTCTATAGGTTGTAAGTTAGATCAACTTACAGTCATGTCAATGTTATTTGATGAGGCGGTTAAGAGTAGAGGAGAACTTCAGAGTCAGATCGCAGGTGGTGAGGAGATGCTATGAAGACACAGTGTGCTATAGAGAAGTACCAGTTCCCTAGATGGTGATGAAGTGAACAACCTCATGGAGGGGTTACTTGCTTGAGATCATGGCTAGTGAACTCCAGATCTAGACATTCCACCTTTTCAGGATAGACATCACATCCAATAGTTAACTCGACACCTCTTTCCAAGTTAGCTTATTGTTCCACATCTCATGCATGTTTATTTTGGAATTTCCTATGTAAAAATGGAGTTTTAATCTAGTTTTCATTCTCTGTTAACTAATGTTAGTTATCAGTTAACTTGCATATCAATAAGGACATGCATGTTTCAAATGTCCATTTGATTTAGTTTTTTCCAATTAGCTAATGGTAGCTTTCTAGTTAACTATATAGTTACATACAATTAGGTTTAGCAATAAAATTTTGCATGCTTGCAAGACAGTAGTTGACTCAAGGTGATTTTAGGGTTCCCTACACCTTTGATGTCTATAAATAAGAGCTCTTTGCTCATTTGTAATTAAATTTTGCACGCCATATTAATATATGTTGAGCCACCTTGCCTAAAATATTTTTGTTTAGTATCTCTTCACGAGATTTTACTATGATAATAAATAGTTGTGCCACCTTGTCTGGATTTTATTTCATCTTAGTTAAATATAGTTGCTAGTTTGATCATTTATTGTATGTGTGTCTCACCAATGAAATTTGTTGTCCTAATTTGCTATCTTATGTTGTGATTAATAGTGGTTCTTTCATATCTACGCCTCGGATAGGGGTTCCTCCTCCTTGGAAATTTAGTAATTGAGCTTATCATTTGATATCATGCCTAATAAACTTCATATTAGCCTACGCCTCGGATAGGGGTTCCTCCTCCTTGGAAATCTTGTTGTAAAGTTTATCGTATATCACATTGTTGCTCCTAATTCCACATGCTCTATTTTTCTTGAGGGAATAGGATAGATTAAAGCATTTAGTTAGTTGTAGTTAAGATCTACAAAACCAAAGAAAACCCTTAGTTGCAACGTTCTTGGTTTCCTTAACCTTGTGCCTCTTCCAACTGAGTCGAAAAGATAGGATTTTAGAATAATTTACTTTTACGCATATCCACAAAAGAGGGAGCTTCCCCTCCTAATTTGAAGAGCAAACATTACACACTGTGCATAGCTGTCTATACCAACTCACACTCTAGAGGTACTAATTGTTACACCAATAGTTTTTGGTGCCCACCATGGGGCACGGGGCAAGAAACCTTCAAGAAATCTTCACACTTTATGTCACGGGAATGATCATCTAGTATCCTACTGCTCCAGTTCAACAACCAGGACTCACTCCGACTATCATACAGTTGAACTTTGTGCTAATTCAAGGTGAGAAGTCAGACATCATCAGTAGCCTATGAATTTTTATCTCTGACAATCATACATCATCTACTCAGTGGAGGAACATAGCTACTACTTTGGAAAAATAAGAAGAAAGAGTGGAACTTACAACCGGTCGACCAGTTTTGCCACCACCCATGTGGAAATAAAGCATCTTGGTTCACCTAGTATACATCAGAAGGAGAAATAATCCTCTCTTTCAAGAAGATCCGATCTTTGAAGAGGTTCTTGAGCATTTCCTAGAAGAACTTGAAGAAGAATCCCCAGCCCCAGCTGAAGAAATGGGCGACAACAACAACCACAACGGTCAGAACGAAAGAAACTTGAGACGTCCAACCCTACTTCCTTAGGGATACAACATCAGATCATTGGCCTTAACATGACACCATGAGCTACCCAAGGGATCGTGAAAGAATTTTCCTTGATTCCATGGTGATGGATCCTGACATCCTAATGAACACATTTCAGAATTCACAGCGGCTTGTTTTGTTTTGCATGTTCCACACAAAGACATCACTATTCGTCTCTTTGTTGAGACCCTGAAGAATAATGCTTCAGACTGGTTCAATAATCTTGAACCAAGCATTATCACAAGTTGGGTAGTCATGAGCAAAAAATTATTGGCAAGATTCAAGCCTACCGAGGACAACCACCACTTATTTTCACAACTCTAAAACTCAAAGATGGATCCTACATAACCGATGAGGGAGGTTGTAGCAAGGTTTAATCACCTTGTCACATGTCTTTACCATACACTCAACCCATCTAATGACATTTTGATGAGTAGCTTCATCAACGCACTACTGTCAGAAATAGCCTTTTTCTTGAAGGGAAGCCAAGGAGTAGATCTACAAATTACACAAGAAGAAGCTATCAAGATCGAAGATAACATGACCACAGTGGGAAAGATGAAGAATGATTCAATCAGACCGCTTGTTCAAGCATCTACTAATCCATTGCTACAGAAGGTAGCCAATGAGGTGATAATTCTCAAGAGATAGTAACCCATTCAAGGGAAGCAAGCACTGCCTACACAAACACCATATCAATCTCAACATCCATACCAACTGAAGAGGAATAACTTCCAATCATTCAACAACTACAAATCAATGTTCCTGCAAGGACAATAAAGACAACCTATTGATACTAAGAAGCCCACAGCCTATTGCTCTTTCCATGACACTGTTGAACACACCGGAGCCACAAGCCCAAAAAATAAAAGAATGAATCAGATCATGGGATTTGCTGATGTTGCTCCAAGTACAAGCTTTGTACCTTCACCACCTACAAATGTTGTCTCACCAAAAATGGATGACTTTGATGGTGACTCCGCTATAGGATACTTCGACCGAGAACTCGTTAATGAACAAGAAGAAGAAGACTACCACCAATACACTCTTGTGGTCAATCATGAGAACATCTCATCACTTGTGTTCACACATTCTCAACACTTCAAAGCACAAAAAGAAGAAGAGGAAAGGTGGAAGATAGAAGAAAAGGGAAAGGAAGTGCTTTCCACTTCCAATCCCAAGTCTTCACAAGACAACACTGTGTCGGTTGCTTAGGATCCAACCTCAGAAAACTTTGACATTGTGTCTTTCATGATGAAGACGAAGGTACAGATCTCACAATTGGAGTATCTTCAGGATCATCTAGATCAATTGGATCGAATCCTCAAGGTGGTAAAAAAGAAGGCTGTAGTCCAGCCTACATTGCTTGAATCCTTCGTACCAACAAAAGATAAGCCAAAAATGTTCTATATATCTTTGTATATAGGAGGTTTTAAACTTAGCGATTGTATCATAGATAGCAGAGCTTCGGATAACATCATGCCCTTGTAGATCATGAACGTGTTGGGACTTTCATACCCCAAAACCCAAGAAAAGTGTTATTCACTTGAGTCAAAGTCGGTGTCGTTGGTCGATCAACTGACGGATGCACAAGTAAGGCTAGTGTCTTGTCCCGGAAAGAAAATTATGATGACTATCTTGATTGTTGACATTCCAACCAGTTATGGGATGTTGCTCAGTAGGAGCTTCTGCAAAGACATCGGAGGTGAGATTCAATTGGATTGGTCATTCACAAAAATTCCAGTGAAGAAGGGAACATTTAAGTTGGAGCCTAAGGCAAAGTCAAGGTTTACAGTGGTGAAGTCCCAAGATCCACATGCTAAAGTGTTATATCAAGACATGGGTTCGGGGACATATGTTATGATATCTGATGTAATCGAAGACTGTGAAAATTTTGCACTTTCCACAGGTTCATCATTGAAGAATCAAAGGTGTGGACGATGCAGTTCGACGACAATTGCCCAACATCAGGTTCAGGAGTGAGAGTGGTGATCACCCCTCCTGAAGGTTATTTATATCCATTCACATGCACCAATAACACTGTTGAATACAAGGCCCTCTTATTAGGTCTAAAGAATGTGAAGGATATGGGGATCAAACTGCTTAGAGTTGAATAAGATGTAGAGCTGATTGTTAAACAGATCAAGGAGCTGTTTCAAGTTAGAAAGAATCACCTTCAATCCTATAGGCAGAGAGTGTGGAATGCCATCAACTGGTTCGATGCATTTAACATCAACTACATTCCAAGAACAAACAATAGAAAAGTTGATGCCCTTGCAGTGTTAGCCACTCTTTTCATGTTGCATTCTGACTTTCCTCATAATTCTTTTGCTATTGAACTGATCTACAGGCTAGTTGTACTAGATAATTTAGAAAACTGGCAAGTCTTTGATGATGACGATGATATTGAAGAATTTCTCATCATGGGAGACAACTATAAAGAATTGTTCTTTGAAGGAAGTTCTACTCCTTTCAGAGAGTCAACTATAGAAGACTTTGAAGCTACAAACTTTGGGATCATTCAGTTGAAAGGAAATCAAATTCCTAAGGGTTTCGTTTCTTTAGAGGATATTTTTGACAAGCATGATCGATACATCCAAGATTAGAAGATTTCAGATGTTAATACTTTTGTTGAGCATTACCAAGTGAACATCGGCACTGAAGACAAGCCTTGACTTGTTAATCTAGGCAAATGTTGCACTCAAGAAGAAGCTAAGAAGTTTGTCACCTTGTTCAAAATCCTGCAAGCACAATTCTATTGGCCAAATATGTTTTGCAATGCATATGAATGGGTGTATAGGTGTCAGACGTGTTAGTAGTTTGCGGGCAAAGTCAGATTGGCAACTGCTCCACGCAGGCTAGTAATCATCGATGCTCCATTTGAACAATGGGGTATTGATTTTGTAGGTCCTATCAACCCTAGTTCTAGTAAGGGGCATGCCTATGTCTTGACAGTAACAAATTATTTCACAAAATGGGTTGAAGCAGTTCTTACAAAACAAGTTACTTTCAAAGTCGTATGTGACTTTTTGAAGGAGAACATCATTTCACGATTCAGGGTGCCTCGCAAAATTGTGGCTGATAATGCAACATGTTTTTCATCAAAGGAACTACTGAATTTTTGTTTTGATCACGACATCACGATGTCACACTCATCAGATTATTACCCCCAAGGTAATGGACAAGCTGAGTCATCAAACAAAAATATAGTCACAATTGTGCATAAGTTGGTTGAATCAAATCAACGGGCTTGGCACAAGAAAATATATGATTCTCTTTGGGCTAATAGAATCACTCCCAAAAGAGCCATTGGCACCTTGCCTTTTACACTTTTGTATGGTACAAAAGTAGTTATGCCCATCACATTGGAGTTGTTTGCCTTATAGTTGGCATCTGCACTGGAGGATGAAGAGTTCAAAGATCTTGTTCAGAAGTGGATGTTGTACCTGATGAAACTAGAAGAGGAAAGGGTGGAGGTTTTTGATAGAATCACTCAGCATCAAGAGCGAGTGAAGAAGATTTTGATAAGAAGGCTCATAAGAGAGACTTTGAAATCAGAGCTCAAGTCCTATTGTGGGAAAAAAGACACGAACCTAAAGGAATGCATGGAAAATTTGATTCCTTATGGTTGGGGCCTTTTCTGATCCATGAGTCAAGAGGAGAGAACAAATACATGCTCTTGCATTCAGATGGAAGGCTTCTCTCGCTACCTTATAGCAAGCAATATCTCAAGCACTTCAACCCTCCAAGGGAGGAGTGATCTTTTGTAAATAATTTATTTATGCTTTATCGTTGTCGTAATGTATTTCCCCGTTCTGTCATGTTTTGTTGTGTTTTAGGTGATTTAGGTAGTCCTGTTTTAGGTGATTAGGAAAACTCCAAGTTTATTAGGTGATTAGGGAATGAGGCCTGACTCCAACGCCCGAATGTTAAGTCACTAGCCTACAAAAACATAGAGAATCTTGGTTCTCTTATGTCGTAAGTATCCGACATGGTCACTAGACGGAGCCTAATGTTGTACCAAAACCCAAAAAAAATTGCTTCATTAAGGCATTTTGCTTAAAATGGTCTAAACCTTGTAAAAATGATGTCAAAACTCAGTTTTTGGGAAAATCAAGTATGGGCTTTTGGTTAGTGTGATGTTAGGAAGATATTGGAAAATTTTGAAAATTAGGGTTTTCGGATCCCTATTTTTAGGTCAAAAACCCTAAAAATAGAAATTGTCAAAATTGGCTGAAATTAAGTTTGATTGGTTTATTTCGTATCACGATCACAGTGGTAAAGTTAGTTTCAGTTAAAAGTCAGTTTAACCTTGGTGGGTAGTTTTCACTTTTCCAAGAGGAAAATTAGGACCCTCGAGGTCGTCAATGACAGTTGGCCAGTACCAGGTGTCAAAATCTAAGCCCGAAACCCAAAGCAGAAGATTCTATGGAGAAAGATGTTTTAAAAGATGCTTCATGGTCTAGGGGATTTTCAAATGGCAAAAATTGGAAAAAATATTTTGTCTAGAAACACTTCACCTTGTAACGTGGGAGACGCTTGCACAATCAACATTCAAGTCAACTTTATAGTGTCCGTAGATGTAAAAATGGTAAAATATAGTCATGCACATGCGTCAGCAACAATAATGTTTCTACGTGATCAACTCAGTAAGCAACACGGTATTCACAGAGCAAGAAATGGAGAAAATTATCAAGTCCAGAGAAAATTTGCGCCCCTGTAGCTCAAGGGCGCCCTTCAATTTGGAGGCTCGAATTTAGTTGTTTCTAGTTGCAAATACATTCATTCTCTCTGGTTTTCAGTCAGCTTTCCGTCAAGCTATCAAGCGAGTCCATCTGAATTGTGGAACTCTGACAATCAGAGGTGGAAGCAGAAGTTACCGAGAATTTACAAATTATAGAGAGTCATTCTGCACCCCTGTAGGCTAGGGGCACCCTTGAATTAGACATGTCAAATGGATGAATTTCTAGATTTCATTTTCGAGGGATCTCTTCTGATTCAGCCCAGCTCCGCGATACATCTAATTGTGAGATCATCAAATGTGTTGAGTGAATGTGGCAATTGTTCCAGTGAGCACGTAAAACAGAGGGAAAATAAAAGTGGAAATATCAAATTGTACCTCTACAGGCCAAGGGTGCATAGCCTTTTGGCCAGCTAGATGAGGTTTTTAGCAGTTGTCATCTTCATGAGACTTGTGCAGAATCCTTCTAGCTATTCAGTGAATCCAACCGTCAGCCCTCAAGGTTTTTCAAATGCATGTGGATGAAGAATCAACAAAAAATACTGAAGAATGAAAACAAGCAGAAAAATGGTTGTGGAATTTACATACTCCCTTGAAAAAGGCGCCCTTCTCTTGGAGGTCTTAGATACAGTTTTCTCGATTCGTAATTTCCAGGAACATCTCTTCCAAGTTGTTCCAGCTTCGCAATGAGATCAACGACGTATGTATCGAAGCAATCCAGCTCCCGATAGCGAGGGTCAAAGTGCAGCATTCAATTGAAAGTTACAATTTGTAAATCAATCAAAAATGCATTTTTCTCCCCTATAGGTCAGGGGCGCCCTTGCATTTGAGGACCTGAAACTAACTTTCATACACTACACATACAATCATTCTTTGTAGAATTCTTCTAGCTACATGATGGATCTAGCTTCGTCGATGGGAGTCATCATTCACTAGCAGCAACAGATTGAAGCACAAAATGATAAAACAAAAAATTAGCTAAGTTTGGTGTTATGTGCATTCTTTTTGAGAAAGGCGCCCTTGTTTTTGAGGTACCAAACTCAGTTTTTAACAATCGCAGCTCCTGATAGACATTTCATCAGAGTTGTCTAGCTACGTAGTGGATGTGTTAGCTTAGCTCCAGGATCAATCGGGCACCCGAAAATCAGAATTCAACAAAGGCAATGATGACATTTTTCAGCAAGCTACAAAATAGGAACTTAGCTAAAAATCTCAACTTTTGAAGAAGAGCGCCTACAAAAGTCAAACTTTGACATTTTGGAATCAGCATGCAATTGTAAGCCAACCCATAAAGGTGGAATTCAGTTAACTCAATTAAATAATATTAAAATCTTCGATTTCACTAGTTAGTTTTGCTTAAGGTGTATTTCTTCAATATTTTAAAGGTGGTGCATATTTTGAGACTCAATGTTAGATGTTCATGTCGAGTTAAACTGAACTATAAAAAGGTGGTGCCTATTTCTAACTCCAAGTCAATTTCTATTAAACAAAGTCAGGCCCAATCAAGTACTTCCTTTTCCAAATCAGGGTTTTTAGTTGCATTTGGCGCCTAAACCCTCAAAGTTCTTTATTTATTTCATTTAGGCATCCATTTCTCTCACAATAGGTTGAGTGCAAATGATTTTTCTCTTGTGCAAGCAATATTTGAAGGCATTACAAGTATTATTTTTTAGAATTCCCTTGCAAATACAAGTCTAGATTAATCAACAAACTTCAATCAAGAATATGGAAAAATTTTCAGAAGTAGAACCATAAATTTCAATCTTCTATCTTAAATTCTTCTATTCTTGTCTTAGGTTTTCTCTCGCATGTCCAAGAATTCAACAACTTTTGACAATTTTGATCATCTAGGGTTTTTTCGGAAATTCCTTTTCATGGTAGAGTAAAAGTCAATAATTTTCAAAATGGAAGATCTGGGTTTGCTTAGAATCATCTTCTGCACAAAACCCATGTTCCAAATTTTTTTGTGAAAAATCTGCCCCTACTGCCCCTAATTGTTTTTTTTTTCAAAAAAGTCTTTGCATGTCAAGCTAAAAGGCATTTTTTCGGATTTCCGACGTTGTGGGTTTGCTTAGAATTATTTTCCACACAAAACCCATCTCTCAGAATTTTTCATGAAAATTGCCCCCCGATAGGCTATTTTTAGCCTCATTAGGAGTATTTTCAGTTTTCTGGCGAAAGTTGTCAAAACATAGTCATGTTTACAGTCAACAGGCAAGTTTTTCATAATGTAGTACACACAGACTGAATTCAAGACTAATTCATTCTTAATTCATGACTTCATCAAAACGGCTGACACAGATTTGCATAAGGTGAACCCAGAAGTTGACTTCAAAGGGTCAAAAATAAGTTCAAATACACTTCAAAGCATTGAAGAATCTAGGCTGCTAGAGGCGGATTCACTCCTTGTTTCAATTCATTGCATAGAATTCATGGTGTCTTGTGTGAAGCATTACAATTCTACTACCCGAGAAATTCAATCAGCAAATGGACGGGTGATTTGCAGTCTCAAGCCCCAAGACATTAAGAGGTGTTTTGGTATTCCTCAGCATCCAAACAATTTGGTCATTACCATGAGTCAATGTGAAAAGGCATTCAATGTTGATAGGACATGTGTTAGAGAAAAATGGCAGAAAGGTGGCTAAAATAGAAGAAAGTTAAATTGCCAAATAATGTGGGTCACAAAGAATTCAAAGATCAGTATGCGATTTTGATCACTCTTCTTCATCATGTTTCTGGTCACATAGATGCTCACAAGCAGATTACCGATTTCCTGGTTGCCCACAAATTTCACATGTGTTTGTATCTTGTATACCTCATTGCTTACCAAGGTCAGTTTAGAGGGTTGAACACGGTGGCGATTCTCATTGTATAAAAATTTCATCAATATTATGACCAGCTTGAGTTCACAAAGTCTTAGTGACATTTCAAGCATGTGCAGGAAGCATTCTTGATGTACACAATAAGGAACCTAGACCGAGAATTGCATGTTTGTATCTCAGTAGTTGCCAAAGAAGCAATGGTAGAATGGGCAAATTGGTTTATTTAGTTCCCTACCTATACCTACATTTTCATCTACGGATATGCATGAAATCTAGCCATGCTACCTTGTTATCCTTCGGATAAGATAGTTTTCATGGAATTTTTGAGGCAATTACATGATGTTCATTCACATCTATGCCACAAGCACAAGCCAGCTACCAATTTCCCATTGCAAATGGGAATCTACAGGTACAAAACAACATTTGATGCCAAGGATGTGGGCCATGAGTTAGTGAGACTTAATCTTAAGTACCTTGTTTACACACGCTCATATGACCCTTGGGATTATTACTCAGCACACCTTGACAGTCGCTCTTACCACAAGCCTTCTATGGAGGATTACTGGGTCAACTACGAGGATGAATTTGAGGTGCGTCGATGTAGTTACAATAGGGTCACCCTCTCATAGATATTCATCTTCATTTCAGAGGATGTGGAAGGATTGTCAAATGATGATGGGGATACACTTCCTCAATTCTTCAGAGAACAGGTTGATACGTTGCCACTTCTAGTTGTCGATTAGTTTGCCAAGGAATACTCATTTGTCAAAGAGAGATCAAGCAGATTTATTCAGAACAATATACTCTTCTTGGATATCAAGAAGACAAGGAGGGAAGTCATGCCAAGTACAGAGCTGCCACCGGTGGAATCTTCAATTCCATCCTCATCAAAACCAAAACAAAATAAAGGGAGCAACCCTCCTAAAGGAAACAAAGTGTCTGATAATTCAAAAGGGAAGGCACTTGTTACAAAAATACATGTGGAGATAGCCACAAATACAATTCAGAGCATGCCAAAGCCAGAGGTACAACCTCCTTTGCCATCACCAACACCACAACAGTCTCCAGTTCCGGTTCATATTGACTTGGAAATAGACTCGTCACCACGTAGCAATACCTCTACAGATTCCCACTCATCAAGTTTTCTTATGACTAGCACCAACCCTTCCAGTGAGATTAGTCGAGACTCATCTTGGCTTGAGAATCAGCTTGGTAGGAAGAGGAGGCAGCCATACTACAAACTAGACTTCTTAGATTTTGATCATGTCTACCAGGACACGCCAGATAAGAGAATAAAGAAGAAAGTTCATGTAGAGAGGAATGCTGACAAGGAGATCATAATAGAGATAGTTGCACCCCTAGAGGAAAAGAACTTGAACGAGGTAGAAGTTGAAGACTTCGATGTAATAAAGGTCAACCTTGGTAAAAGCACATGCCAAATGGAGGTTGATTTCTTTCAGGTTGCAATAGATAGCATAAATGATAGAATCATGAAGGAAAGATAAGACAAAGAAGCCCTCAAGGCTGAAATCAGGCAACTTCATGGGTATATCTCTAACCTTATGTATAGTACTAAAAACGTCATCGCCTTGCTCCCGCAGATGCTAGAGCTACCAGTAGAGCAGAATCAGCTTAATCAATTGGTTGTATAGAGGAAGCACCTGAAAGATTGGGAGGAGGAGTTTATCACAAGGGGTCACTTTGTACTTACAGAATTGTATCAGTAGAGATATAATGCCTGTGAACTCTAATGAGTCCAAATAATGACTCATTTTTGTTAGGATTTATTATAAGTTTGTTAGTGTTACTATGGGGTTTTAGCACCTAGTTACCAATACTTTCTATGTTATTTCCCTGAACTTGTGAACACTGGACATAAACTTATTCCTATAACTTTTTAATGATATTAGCTTGCTATGTGATATATCTATATTAACTTTGCATGTGATTGAATGAATGTTATCATAAGGTGATTATGGATATATATTTTTCTTGTGCACACTAATGTCACAATGCAGGTCTAGATTAAGATGCATATATATATGGAGCTTGCAATGTGGGAGAAGTGCATGTCAGTTGTTCGGTTGCTGAAAAAGTCAAGTAGAGATGGACATTGAAGAAGTCAAGTGGTTTGAAACTTCCAGCTCATGTGGAAGTTAACCTTAATGGCCATGTCTATTAGTTGAGTAGATTTAGGAGGTGTGTTATGCTAGATTTTCATTGAAGCAAGTTTGGTTTCATTGAATCTTGTGCATGCATAACCTCCTTCCTCTTTTTCATGCTTTCCATAAGTGGCATCCTCCTAATCTGTTGGAGTCGACTTCCTTGTTAGTTAAGTTAGTTAGAATCTTTCCTTCTATAAATAAGGATCAGATGCTCCTCTTCAAGAGGTTGAATGTTCTGAGAATTGTACTTGCATTTTCAGTTTTCAAGAAATATAGTTATGTTGTTGCTATGTTGTAATCATGTTTTCAATGAATAAAATGATATTTTAGTTTGTTGCATCTGAGTTAGTTCTAGGAAAAATCATTCAAGGGGGCCCACTTGGTGAGCATTCCATCCATTTAGTTTAGTAGTTACTTTTCTATTCAACAATTAGTTATAGTCTTAGCAATTGTCTATTCCTGTAGCCATTGAAACTTTGTTCTGTGTCCATTCCTGCAGCCACAATAGACAGAGTAACTTCCTATCTATTTACTAAGACTTTTGTTTTTGTAATTCATTTCAGTTTAGTTTGGTTGTTGGTTTATGTTCAAGTACTTATGTTGTTTCCTTTCAAGAATTTCACTTTCAGTACTATTTCCTTTTCTAGTTATAGGATAAGGATTACTGCAATTGAGTCCTAGTGCACATATACTGCTAATCCATTTCAAGTTCATGTCCCTGGGTTGATAATAAAATATACCTTCATGATGAGCAAGATAGCTACTTGGTTCGCATATTTAATCTTCAAGTTGTAGCTTTGAGGGCTTAGTTATTGAACCATTAAAGGAGGCTAACAGTTTTTGGCATCGTTGTTGGGGATGGTGTCAAACTATGAATTTCTTAGGAGTCATTTCTAGTTTCTTTCTTGTTTTTGATATCCCTGAAGCATGTCTTTAGCATGTAGCCTTCATTAGAATAAGTAATGATCTATTATCTTTCACCAATTCTTTGTGTGATTTGCTTGATATTGAGTTAATACCGCATGCATAGGGGCAAGAGAAGAGATGCTCTAGGGAGATTCCTTCTTGTTGATCCTAATCTTGATAACCAGCTAGTTGAGTTTTAAAATTTTCCAGAAGAAGAAGAAGAAGTAAAACCTTTTGCTGATGCATTTCCCAATTTGACCAGTTCTAAAACTTCCTTTGAAGAGCAAGCTGCTCAAAACCTGATTGAGAATCCATTTGCTCTGATAATCCATCAAGCAAATATGGTTGTCCCAAGTAGGCCTAACCAATCAACCTTTCAATTCCCTATCCCTCAACAAAATGATGTTGATAACCTCAAGAACATTCATGCTTCAGTTCTTCCTAAATTCTATGGGCTTGTAACAGAGGACCCTGACACTTTCTTGTTTTAATTTGATATCTTTTGTAGAAGATATGATTACACTATTGACGCTCATAGGCTTAAATTTTTTTCTACCACCTTGAAAGAAGCTGCATTAAGATGGTTTATGAGCTTAGGTAGGAATACTATGAACACTTGGGATGTTATGAAGGAAATGTTTCTTGAGAAGTATAAATAATACTACAAGGGTAGTGATATGAGAGGAGATGATATCTTCAAGATATTGCAGCAGAAGGAGGATGAAAATTTGGAGGACTATGTGTCAAGGTTCCTGTTTAGTCTACAGAAATATCCACATCGTGCACTCAATGAAGAGTCTCAAAAGTTTCTCTTCCTTAGAGGGATCAGTGAGAGTTGTGATGATGCTCTAGACTTGATATGAGGGAGATATCACCCAAGTTCCCTGGGATGATATTAAGAAGAATTGCAGAATCACTCCAGGGTTGCTATAAAGAAAGGAAGAGGTTACCAATATTTTATAGGTAAATCCTCCATTAATGGGATTTCAAGGATGGAAATCACTCATTTGTTGTTAGGCTTCAAGCAGGACATCATAAATAATATGGCAACTCAGCTAGATACACTTCAAGGAAAGAAGAAACATGAGGAGGTAGAGGCAATGTTGGCAGAATATTGTCCCCATTGTAGGCAAAAGAAGAAGGAATGAAAATGTAAAATGGTAGCCAACATTGACAATAAGCACATTCCACCTGAATTCAAGCCAATTGAGGGTGATGAAGATCAATTTTTCTATGTTGCACAAAGGAGGCCATGGGCTCCAAGACAAGGTATGCTACCAAACCCATTATCTTTTAGTGGACCTTATATGAATTCTTATGCATCTGGTAATCAATGGCAACCCCCATATCCATCAAAAATTGGAGGTTATCCACCTCAGCCTTGGGGAAACCCTCCAAATACTTTTCCTAATTATCAAAACACCCCACCTCAGTGGCATCAACCCCAGGGGAATTGGCAACAACCTTTAGGAAATTGGCAACAAACATCCCAATGGAGGGGAGGACAACAATGGCCAAACCAGGCAACTGGTTATATGAAACAACCTCAACAGTCTGCCATAATGCCTCCTCCTAACTCAAATGATAGCACACCTAGACCTACTCAGTTACCAGCTCAACCCATACGCAACCCAAATAAAAAACCACAACAACAACCCGTCTACTCTGCGGATCCAAACCAATATCCTGCATATGTTGTGAGTCTAAGTAATATTCATCTGCGTTCAGGAACCACTTTGTCATCACCTTCCACTCCTATTATCATAGAAATTCCTATGGAAGAGGAGGAGCATCAGAATTTACCTAATATCCTCGCTCAGACAAGTGTGCCCAAGAATTCTGAACCAGTTCAGTAGACTGATCCCGACCCACCATTTCCTCAAAGGTTAGAAGTTGCTAAGCAAAAGGAAGAAACAACCTTTGATATTTTAGATCAACTAAAATACATATGTGTCAAGATACCTTTGTTCCAAGCCATAAAATATGTTCCAATATATGGTAAGGCAATTAAGGAAGCATGCCTCAAAAAGACTAGGAGGAAAAAGAAGAACCCCACCACTATTCATGCAATGGGACAGTTGGCAGATATCATGCTTGGGAAAGTAACTGTTCCTAAGTATACTAACCCAAGTAGTCCTGTAGTTGGAGTCATCATAAATGGAATCCAAGTACAAAATGCTCTAATAGACTTGGGAGTTGCCATCAATGTGAAGGTTACAAATTTGAGACCTACTTCTATTGTCTTGCAGCTTGCTGGTAGTTCCATTGTCAAACCAGATGGTATAGTTGAAGACCTTGTTGTTATTTTAGACTCTTGGGAATATCTAGTTGATTTTATGATCATTTCCCCTAAAGCTACATTAGGAGGATTTCCTATTATTCTGGGAAGGTTGTGGTTAGCTACTGCAAATGCTTACATTGGATGTCGGTCAGGGGACATGACTATTTCAGATGGGAAAAACACTAAAAAGCTTGTCCTTTATCCTTTTGCTCAACCATCCAATGATATGGACAACCCCATCTGGCCAGAAGCTGGAGATGAGGCAGAGGAAGCCAATTTAGTTGCACAACTCATGATGATAGGCAAAATTCCTTTCATGCAAGTCCAGGAAGAAGATGGCATACTATCCCATATAATTCAAAATCATTGTGAATTGCATGAAGAAGCACCCACTCATGAATCTAGTTCTGCATGTCCATTGCAGACACTTTTGCCAGCTTCTTATACACCTGAGTCTCCTATAGCAAAAGATATATTTCATACATTGTTACCTCATGAAGTAAAATTTCCCAACATCAATGAAACAACCATGATTGAGTTGATCACATAAGTACAAGTGTCAGAGGGGAAACATTTGAATATAAATAACAAGCTTATTTTGGAGTAGTAGTTGTCTCTAACAAGCCTATTAAAGTTGCATCAACAAGAATTTGCATGGGATTACCATGACATGAAAGGATTAGATCCTAAACTTTGTACTCATAGGATCTACATTAGAGATGACTGCACACCAGTAAGGTTACCACAAAGGAGAATCGATCCTGCATTGAGAGAGATTGTGAAAGGAGAACTGTAAAAATCATCGGATGTAGGATTTATTTACCCTGTCTCAGACAACCAATGGGTGTCTCCTTTGGTGATTGTTCCTAAAAAGGGAGGTAAATGGAGAGTTTGTGTTGAATATAGAGAGCTATATTTTTCCACCAAAAAGGATCACTTTCCTCTTCCATTCATAGGCCAAGTATTGGATTCACTTGCAGGTAAGAAGTATTTTTTCCTTCCTTGATGGGTTCAGTGGCTATAGTCAGATACAGATTGCACCTGAAGACCGGGAGAAGACAACTTTCACTTGTCCTTGGGGAACTTATGCCTATTCAGTACTCCCATTTGGTCTATGCAATGCACTTGCAACCTTCCAAAGAGCAGTTATTAGTATATTATAAGATATTCACATAATTGTATGGAAATCTATATGGATGATTTCACTAATTATAGTGCTAATTTTGCAGAAGCATTGGAAAACCTCAAAAAGTTTTTGCAAAGATGTGAGGACCAAAATCTCTCCTTGAACAGTGAGAAATGTTTTATGATGATGTAGGAAGGAGTGGTCCTTGGCCATTATATCTCTCAAAAAGGAATTCAAGTGGACCCAACCAAAATAGAGGTAATTACCAATCTTAATAGTCCTGTCAAGCAAAAAGATGTAAGAAGTTTCTTGGGACATGCAAGCTATTATAGGTGTTTCATAAAGGATTTTAGTAAGATGACAACACCAATTTACACTCTTCTGACTAAAGATGTTGAGTTCCAATGGATAGTGGATTGTGATAAATCATTCTCTGATTTAAAAACAACATTAACCAATGCTCATGTGCTCAAAGGCCCTAATTGGGAACTCCCTTTCCACATTCACATAGATGCATCTGATTATGCTCTAGGGGTTGTCTTAGGACAAATAGAGGGAGAAATAGAGAATGCAATCTACTTTATCAATAAGAACCTACAAGGAGCTAAGTTTAACTACACAGTGACAAAAAAGGAGATGTTGGCAATCATATCATAAGATACCAGATATTTATCCATATAGACCATGCAGCCATAAGATATCTTATGAACAAGCCATTGATCATAGGTAGATTGGCAAGGTGGTTATTGTTAATGCGGGAATTTGATATCACCATCATAGATAACCCAAGGAAATCAAATTTTGTTACAAACTTTCTCTCCAGTTGACAACATCAGAAGACACTCAAGTCATTGATGACTCCTTTTCAGATGAACATTTGTTCTCCATTAGTGTGCATACACCTTGGTATGCCGATATAGCCAATTATTTGGTTACAGGAAGAGTTCCCCCTCATTTCTCTCCAAAAGAGCGAAGGGTTCTTATTGAGAAAACTTTTCCATTCTCATGGATGGCAGGTTGTTTATTCTATACTGTACCAAATCATGTGCTAAGAAGATGTATAAGAGAGGATGAGACTTATGTCATACTGCATGTATGCCATGATGAACCTTGTGGGGGACACTTTGCAGCTACGAGGACAACCATGAAGATCCTCAATACAGGATACTACTGGCCTACACTTCATAAGGATGCAAGCAAATATACTAAGAAATGTGATAGGTGTCAAAGGATGGGCCGACCAACTAAATCAGATGAGATGCCTCTGTACCCTCAAGTAGTTATCACACCATTTGATAAATGGAGACTTGATTTTGTAGGTCCAATTGATCCACCATCAAATGGAAAATCTTACATCTTATTTTGTACTGATTATGTGAAAAAATGGATTGAGGTAAAATCCATGAAACATGCTAGGGACAATAAAGTTGCAGAATTCCTCTATGAAGAAATCTTCACACACTATGGGGTTCCTAGGGAGATAGTCACAGATCAAGGGGCTCAGTTCACATCCACTCTTTTCATAGCATTGGTAAATGAGTATAATGTCAAACATGGGTGATCCCACAATGCTAGTTTACAATTTTTGGACAAACTAGACACTGAACTAATTTTTTTAACTAAATCTTCACTTTCGGGCTCCTATAGCGGCTAAACCGTGAGGAATTTGAAGATGATGCAAACTAGTGATTTGTGAAGTTTTGTCCATAGATTCTAAATATATTTTTGGAATCAGATTGCACTTTTTTTTCATCTCCTTCGAAAACTATTTTTTATCAATAAACAACATTTTTAAGGAGTGATGCTCACTGTATACAACATAAATTTTTTTGTATGAAGGATACAATTCTATTTTTTTTTATTTAGATTTGTAACTACGACATCTAACTAGTTCATTTGGTTTCATAGTATTTTATTAAATATTTTTTCCTTAATCAAGTTTTGAAGTCAAACCAATTACAATTCAGACATAAGTAGACTGTATACAACATAAATTTTTCTGTATGTATCAAAATTCAAATTTTTTTTTAATGGATTAAGGACATCAATACCCAACCTGAACATATTTTAAAAAAATAAAAAATTGATAATCTTTTATTTTTCCACATGTGCAGAACTGAGAGCTTGATTTTCGATGAAAAACCTGCATTCACAAGAAATAAAAAATAAATATAATAATCAAATTAAATTTAATTAAAATTATAGTTTTTTGGAAGCTTATAATAAGGACTACATACTTAAAAAAATAAAAAATAAATGAATTCATTTGAACCCCCAAAAGGTAAATCAAAAGTGGTTTTTTATTAGCATTTTGATAGGTGTAAAGGAAACTCTATTATAGGTATGGTTTAAAACTAGCGGGGTTCTATCCAAGGGGGCTTGGTCTAAGGTGGTTTGATCAAACCATATTCAATTGGAATCCTTTAAATGGAAATTTTCAAGGCTTAAATCATTATATTTTCTAAAAATATGTGATTTCAGCAAAAATCAGGATCTCCCAAAAAGTGTAAACCACTATTGTGGCAGCACCAACATAAAATATGTGCCCTATCACCCACAAGCCAATGGGAAATCTAAAGTAAAAAATAGGGAAATAGAATCTATTCTGACCAAGATAGTAACACTTCACAGAAAAGATTGGGCAAATAGGTTGACAAAAGTTGTCTAGGCCTGCAGAACCACTTGGAAAACCATAAATAGTTTTACTCCCTTTGAGATATTATATGACAAAACAACAACGATGCCTATAGATTTTGAACATAAAACTCTTAAAACAACACTAGACCTTGGAATAGATATATCTGAGACACATAAGGACATGGTTATGCAATTAAATGCCTTAGATGAGATGAGGAAATCAACTCTTCAACATACTGAAATGGTGCAGAACCAAAGAGTTAGATGGCATGATAAATACATCAAAGATAAGAAGTTCTAGCTAGATGATTGGGCACTTATTTATGACTCCAGGTATAAAGATAACTTTGGAAAACTTCAAACCTGTTGGTTGGGACCATATGAGATTGTAAAGGTCTACCCCAATGGTGTTGTTCAACTTATGACAATTGATCCTGTCATATTCAAGCTCCTGGTTAATGGTCATCGTCTCAGGTTATACCATAAGCTTGCCTCAAAGTAGGATTTCATGTAGCAATTTTTTGAATACCAAAACTTTGAAGTTTCTGCAACCAAAGGAAGTCAACCTAGTGTTCAACCCTTTGGCTAATTATAGGTATGCATGCAATCATAATAAAGATTTCCACTTTTTGTGGGAATTAATTTCTCCATCATCACTATCCGCCCATTCATCTCCACCTCTCTCTCTTCCATATCACCCCACCACCTCTTCATTTAATTACTCAATTGTACTTTTATGATGACCAGTACTTCCTTCCACATTCTTTGGAAAATATGTTCCACCTTTTCAGGTACGTGCATAAAACTTCATGTATATTAATTACCTTGCATTCATTTGTTTAATTATTGTATTTTAATATTTATATTTTACATAGCACCTCTGTTTTAAATGCCCTATCTTATCCAACTTCTATTCCAGCCTGTGCAGACACATGCTTTAATTTAGGTTGGGGGGAAGTGTGAGTGACATTATGTGTCATATGTCGTGCATGTCATCAGTTACATCAGTCACATTCCATAAATTTGAAATGATAAGTTAAAGTTGTGTACTACATGTGACATTAATCTACCACCATTCTCTTTGATAATACCCTCTCTTTATTGCCTTAGTCGAAATCATGATGCCATTGGAAAGGTAAAATTGAAAGGTTTGGACATTGGTTTTGGTATTTGTGTGAACTACTGGAAGTAGAAGAGACATTGTTTTTGGTTGAAGTATTACAGGAGGAAATCTTTGCAGAGGTGTTTGCCTATGTATGAGTTGAAACAATGGGAGGTTCATTGATAAAAAATGAACCAATGGTGCATCAGGTAATCCTATAGAATGCACTTTGTTTACTTGAATTCAGGAATTGTAGCTGGTTGGATTATTTTCTGAAGCTAGATAGTTTCAATGAAGATATTTCCTTGAAGTTTGCTCAAACATTTTCAAATGGTGAGACAATGGTTAAGGGGTTAAAAGTCATAGCTACAGAGGAAAGAATTTCCAAAGTATCAAGTTCACCTATTGAGGGAAAACCCTACCCTACTACTAAAGATGCTAGGTCAGCTAGGGTTGAATTCATAGAGCCTAGCGATCCTCCGCTTGTTGTGGACAAACAAGGTACGAGAAGACTTTCTTTGCTAGAGAAATGGAAACAAGTTGTTGTTTTTATTGTCAAGTATATTACCTATGAGGGTCGCCAATCTTGTATGCATTTCGTGCACTTCAAGTTGTTGAATCATATCAGGCATGGCAGGAGAATGAATGTACCAAATGTTTGGTTCAACCTTCTTGCGATTATGGCTACTGAAACACAAAAAGGTAGGGAAAATTCTGTTTCCCATCACTCTTTGATTAAATTGCTAGTAGAGAAATCTTTGCAAGATGTTTCCAGTATGTCGTGGAATGAATTTTTGGAAATTAGAAGATTTAGACCAGAAAATGTGGGTCTTAGAGGTAGACCCCTAACTCATAGGGTTAGGAGAAATGAGGGGGTTGTTAAAATCACTCCTGGAGCTTCAAATTATGGGGTAACACCTAGTACAAACCCTCTTGTAGCTGAAACTATTTCTTCTAAGTTGAGCATGCAAATGAAGGGAGTTCATCTTCAGACTCTGATGTTAATATTTCCCCTAAAAATACACCTTGCACTAGGGTTGTTGTTAGGCAAGAAAAAGAAAAAATGAGCAAAGCAGAGAGTGGCAAAGGGAAAGCTAAAAAGAAAGAGCCAGTGAAGATAAACCCTAGCCCCAAGAAGCGGAAAGTTGTAGAAACAAAGCATCTTGGAGCTGCAGAGAAAAATAAAATTCCTCCCAAGAAGTCAAAATTGACCAAGTCTCCTGCTAATGTACCTCCAAGAAGGAGCCGTAGGCTCAATGAGACACCTAAGAAGAAGGCAGAGACTCTTGGAGAGAAAGAAATTATAGATTTGACAGAGACTTCTAGGGAGTAGGTAAACATTGGGTTGGAGGAACTTGTTGTTGTTGCAGAGCAAGTTGAGGATCAGGTTGCATAGCAGGCTGAACATCTAGTTGTTGAACATCTAGTTTTTGAGAAAATTGAACATCAAACACCAGCACAAGGGAAGATCATGGTAGGAATACACATACCTTCTAATTTTTCATGGGCATCTGTAGCCCTGGATCTATGGAAAGATATGTAGGAAAAAGAAAAAGAATAGAGAAGAAAAAAATGCAAGCTACAGGAAGAGATTGATAAGAAGAATACAAAAATTCAGGAGAAAAATGTAGAAATTACTGCACTATAGGAAAAGGTTAGCAATGCGGTGACCTTAGTACCACAAATTCTGGAATGTAGGACTCCTCCATGGGTGTATGCATTACATTTGAAAGAGATTTATCTTTCTTTTAGGTTGTCAAGGGTTATTTCTGGTTTAAGCCCTTCTATTGAAACCCCACATGAATTTTTTCAAGCTTACCAATCTTCTCCTCCTGAGGTTAAAAATTTACTGTGTAAATTATGTCTACATAACTATGTTGTTCTTAATGGTCATGAGTGGAATCCATTGTTTTATATTGGAGATGTTCATTTAAGAGAATTGATGTCATGGATTCAGAATGAAAATATCTAGGGAGAACAATTCAAGAAGTATAGAGAAAAGGAGCTCCACACACCTCTGTCTATAAGAGCTTAATCAAGTAATACTCCAAAAATCTTCTACACATGGCATAGGTTTCTTTACATCCCATCATACAAATAGAGGATCATGCCTTTTAGAGAGGAAGCATACAATGAATATGAATAGGTAGCTGCTACTTCAGGAAGAACAGTATTGGGATACTTGTCACAAAGATGGAATGAGTTGCCAAATCAGTTAAAACAAGAAGAACCCCATTCCCTGTAGAATTATCATGCAGCTTGTAAAAGGAGCATCAGGTATATGCACCTTGGGAGAACAAAGCAACAATATTGGCTTCCATTAATATTTCAACCACCTATGTTATTGTGGTTAGTACCTGACTACATAACTTATCAATATGATTTAAGTGCAGAGAGGCCAAGGTGGGGAAGATTAGAAGGCAAGCATGGGTTCTACTGGGATCCAAACTTAGATAATAAAGAGACTAATAGGGGGTAGACATAAGTTGCTTATTTCAGGGCTATTGTAAGACAAATGAATTGAGTTCCCTCTACTAGAGGACCAACAAAAGATTAAGTTGGGGAGAGATGATGAGTCCAAATAATGACTCTTTTTGTTAGGATTTATCATAAGTTTGTTAGTGTTACTATGGGGTTTTAGCACCTAGTTACCAATACTAAGGTGATTATGGGTGTTATCATAAGGTGATTATGGATATACATTTGTCTTGTGCATGCTAATTTCATAATGCAGGTCCAGATTAAGATGCAGATATACATGGAGCTTGCAATGTGGGAGAAGTGGATGCCAACTGCCTGGTTGCTGAAAAATTCAAGTAGAGATGGACATTGAAGAAGTCAAGTGGTTGGAAACTTACAACTCATTTAGAAGTTAACCTTAATGGCCATGTCTATTAGTTGAGTAGATTTAGGAAGTGTGTTATGTTGGATTTTCGTTGAAGCAAGTCTGGTTTGACCGAATCTTCTGCATGCATAACCTCCTTCCTTTTCTTCATGCTTTCCACAAGTGGCATCCTCCTAATTTATTGGAGTCGACTACCTTGTTAGTTAATTTAGTTAGAATATGTCCTTCTATAAATAAGGATCAGATGCTCCTCTTCAAGAGGTTGGATGTTCTGAGAATTGTACTTGCATTTTCAGTTTTCAAGAAATACAGTTATGTTGTTGCTATGTTGTAATCATGTTTTCAATGAATAAAATGATATTTTAGTTTGTTGCATCTGAATTAGTTCTGGGAAAACTCATTCAAGGGGGCCCACTTGATGAGAATTCCATCCATTCACTTTAGTAGTTACTTTTCTATTTAGCAACTAGTTACAGTCTTAGCAGTTGTCTGTTCCTGCAACCACTGGAACTTCGTTTTGTATATGTTCTTGCAGCCACGACAGATAGAGTAACTTCTTGTCTATTTACTGAGACTTATGTTTCTGTAATTCATTTCAGTTCAGTTTGGTTGTTGGTTTATGTTCAAGTACTTATGCTATTTCCTTTCAAGCATTTCACTTTTAGTACTATTTCCTTTCATAGTTATAGGATAAGGATGACTGCAATTGAGTCCTAGTGCACATACATTATTGACCCATTTCAAGTTCACGTCCCTAGGTTGATAATAAAATGAACCTTCATGATGAGAAAGATAGCTACTTGGTGCGGATATTTAATCTTCAAGTTATAGCTTAGAGGGCTTAGTTATTGAACCACTAAAGGAGGCTAACAAACTCCATCTGCAGAGTCAAGAATCAGAGTGAGACTTGGCGATTGACAAACCAAGAGATGATATCATGATCTCTCATCTGAGGATGACATATGACTTAGTCACTGACGAAGAAGATAAGGAAGCTATTTTTACTTGGAGAACACAATTAATCTTCAAGGCAAAAATACAAGAGACAATGGCTTTAGAGTTGGCCAAGAGCAAAGAAAACATGACTAGTGCACTTCAATACGTGAGAACGTTTGTGTCCTGAGTTCCTTGCTAGTATCAACATGAGGGTGGTGAGTACATCGAGCTTGCCGATGTTCAGTCAGAGTTGCAGGTGCTCATCCATGGTATTTTCAATGGAGATTCTGTTGGTTGTAAGTTAGATCAACTTACAGTCATGTCACTGTTAATTGATGAGGCAGTTAAGAGTAGAGGAGAACTTGAAATTCAGATCACAGGCGGTGAGGAGATGTGGTGAAGACACAGTGTGTTGCAGAGAAGTATTAGTGCCCCACATGGTGATGCAGTCAACAACCTCGTGGAGGAGTTACTTGCTCGAGATCACAGCTAGTGAACTCCAAATCTGGAGGTCCCACCTTTCAAGATAGACATCATATCAATAGTTAACTCGACACCTCTTTTTGAATTAGCTTATTGTTTCACATCTCATGTATGTCTATTTTTGAATTTCCTATGCAGAGATGGATTTTTCATTTAGTTTTCATTCTCTGTTAATTAATGTTAGTTATCAGTTAACATGCATATCAATAAGGACTTGCATGTTGCAGGCATCCATTTGATTTAGTTTGTTCCAGTTAGCTAATGGTAGCTTTCCAATTAACTGTATAGTTACATACAATTAGGTTTAGCAATAAAATATCGCATGCTTGTGAGACTGTAGTTGACTCAAGGTGATTTTAGGGTTCCCTACACCTTTGATGTCTATAAATAAGAGCTCTTTGCTCATTTGTAATTAACTTTTGCACACAATAGTAATATATGTTGAGCCACCTTGCCTGAAATATTGTTGTTCTGTATCTATTCACGAGATTTTACTATAATAACAAATAGTTGTGCCACCTTGCCTGAATGTTATTATTATGGTACTTGTTCATCTTAGTTAAATATAGTTGCTAGTTTGATCATTTATTATATGCGTGTCTCACCAATGCAATTTGTTGTCCTAGTTTGCTATCTTATGTTGTGATTAATAGTGGTTCTTTCATATCTATGCCTTGAATAGGGGTTCCTCTTCCTTGGAAATTTGGAAAGAAGAATTATCGTTTAAGTGTTGTTTCCAATAAGCTTGTTGCATATCTACGCCTCAGATAGGGGTTCCTCCTCCTTGGAAATCCTGTTGTAAATTTTATTGTATATCACATTCCTACTCTTAATTCATCATGCTTTGTTTTTCTTGAGGGAATAGGATAGATTAAAGCATTTAGTTAGTTGTAGTTAATATCTGCAAAACAAGAGAAAACCCTTAGCTGCAATGTTCTTGGTTTCCTTGACTTTGTGCCTCTTCCAGTTGATTCAAAGAGATAGGATTTTAGAATACTTTACTTTTATGCATATCATCAAAAGAGGGAGCTTCCCCTCCTAATTTGAAGAGAATTCATTATGCACAATGCATAGTTGTTTGTACCAACTCGCATTCTAGAGGTGCTAATAGTTACGCTAACAACTACTTTGGCCAAAATTTCATATAAAAATTCATCTCTTCACCCACTATCTAGCTCGATTTGGGTAATGAACATTCATGTACAATGCATACGCAATTCCATTCTTAAGCTAATCTTTAACCTCGAGAACAACCTACGATTATAACATTCCTACTCAGTAAATGTAATAAAGTTATTCCCTTCATTGGGTATACCTAACCCTAGGATTAGCCTATGAAATTTTCATGGCTCTATCTTACAAATAACTTCTCAATCTATAGCATAGATACATAAGCCTCCTTTTCTTATAAAATAAATACTCATCATAAAATGAATCCTCTCATGAACATATCACATCATCAAATGATTCAAGAGTATATCCTTGTTAATAAATGATCTTAGTTCAAAGGTACGATCTCAACATTAAGTGGCCTCAAACAAAAGAATAATCCTATCAATAAATGACTCAATATAAGTATAGGCTCAACAATAAAGGACTCTTAATTCAATAATACAATATCATCAATTAAAATGTTTATTCAAAAAGTAGAATCATGACAATAAAGTGACTTCATGCCAAGAGTATAAACAACCAATTTAGTAGGGCAATTCCACCCATGACTCCAAACAAATAGTAATTTCACAAATTCAAGTGATCAACTTAACTGTATATGATAATCTAATCCTTAGTTTACCGTAATCCCAAGATAAAATCAACAATCAATGATAAGACTGATCAAGTACAGGTTATTCTCAACCTAGGGTTCTAATCAATAATCAAATAAAGCAATGAACAAGTGATCATTCAAGTATAGACTAACAATATGGTTTGCATGTCGTCTCTTTCTATCCATGACGACAAGTCTTCATACCAACATTGTTGTCGTGTTTGCTAACCTCATTACCCTCTAGGGTTTTCCTTAGCAAAATAGGTTATCAAATACAAGTAACCTCATGCATGCACTTATGATACGTTTATCAAGTAAGTTTAATACTTCTTCACTTTTGGCTAAGCATTTTCTATTTGAGATCTATTTTTTATATAGTATTCAGTACTATCAAAGATACTTATTCCATAATATGGAATATGTAGTAATATCACACAAGTAAATACATTTCCTATCTAGGTTTGTTATGAATCCATCACATACGACCAATGAATAAATTTAGTCATTTAATGTTAATCAATACATATTTTTCAAGTAAGCTTACCAATGACACTCAATCTTTTCAAAATTATATAAGGTATAAGAGTGCAAAATAACATGCCTATAACTCCCTAATCCCAAATGCAATAATTTGAATTCTAGACTCAATCCACTCCAAGACTCTTTAGTAATTCACCAAAACCTCACACAGAGATTCTCACAATAAGTCTCTCTTAACTGTCCTCACAAACTACTCTCAGCTCAAACAAGAAAGAATCAGATATCATGCAGCAGAATGCAAGTGGATAATGCATCCCAATGAAGTGATTTTTCACCCCTATTTATACATAATTATGAGACTTATCTGCCTATACTCAAGCTATGTTTATTGACACATCTTAGCTATAAGGTTCAACTCAACAATTTACTCTGATTGGTGTCAACATTCTAAAATAATACTCATCAGAATAGAACATCAAATCGAATGAAACAGACAAAAAAAAAGTTCATCTCAGAAATGCAAGGTGAAAGGAAAGTAGGCTGACTCCAAATATGCCAGCTAAAACATGAATTATTCTACCTTTTACTTGGTCTTCCATCGTTGGATAGTTCTCAGTAATTTGGACTTCTAATCATAATGCAGATTCATATTTTGGTGCCACCTATTTCTTTCCATCGTGCATTTTGGTGTTGCTGTGTTTAGAATAAATGACTAAATGCCATTCAAATATCTCATAAAACCTTTGACTGAGCCTTCATACACTATGCATTGTATTTTCAAGTTGGTTGATTCATATTACATGAATTTAGTGTTGCCTTTTGCTCATTCCTATCGTTGGCTTCTATTTAAGATAGCAAAATCTTGCGTAATATATGTATATATATATGTGCTATATTTACTTGAACCTATTTCAAATGCATTGAATTTTTTGTTCTAAACTTGACTGTTCTCACCTCCACGTGCTAGTTTAGGCGTTGGTTAATGCATAGTTCGTTGGCTTTATGCGTTGTCTTTAAAGCCTTCATATTGTTCCACTAATACAACGCTATGTATTGCACAAAAAAGCATTTGGTATTTAATATAAACAATAGTATAAACTATGCGTTGAACGCTAGGTTTATGGAGGGTCTAATACATATATTTATACACCATCTAGTTAATGCATTGATTTGCAAACATTATATATATTCGATTCACTTTATAATAATCGGTTCACTATGGATATGTATATTTAAACTATATATATATATATATATATAACTCTTCTAATACAAAGATATTTATGCAAGTTCTATTACATTGTTTATGCACCATCTAGTTAATGCATTGATTTGCAAACATAGCATATATATATATATATATATATATATATATATATATCGATTGGTTTATCTCCATTGGTTTATACTAATCGATTTCCATTAATCGATTCACTTTATAATAATCGGTTCACTATGGATATATATATTTAATATGTTTATATATATATATATATATATATATATATATATATATAACTCTTCTAATACAAAGATATTTGTATTTATCTATATATATGTGTGTATTACATATATATACCATTTCCCTATTATCCAAACTCAAACATATATATATACATGTACATATATATATACAAAATACATAATAATTACATTTTTGTCGACCGATTTATATATCTAATATATATATCTGTGTGTGTGTGTGTGTGTGGTATATGTCCACTCGATTTCCTTATGCAAATGCTGTACTCGTGCATGGGTTATAATTTATACTTGCACATATGTATATATTTTTATATATATACTCATTATATATATCTAATCATCGACTAAAACACACATAGAAGAACTCACACATATCAAAGAGACTCAACCAATTTATGAACAATCAAGAAACCAAAGAATAAAATCAAGGCCATTCAATCATATAATTTGATCAATAAAAACAACCTATCTCACTCAAGGATGACTACCCAATTATTCCAAATAAGTCAAGACTTTGACCAAGGCACTTACTTGATTCCCAAGCTACTAACTTGACCATTCTAACAGTGGGTTTGTGAAATCTCAGTTTAGACTTATTAAGGGTTACCCGACCAATCACTTCTCTTGAGTGATACTTCCTCTCCCTTTTGGAGGATTTAATTTGTCCCTGCATCCAACTCAATATATTGCACAGGTAGTTAGATGTTCACATGAAATCCACAAGAGCAACATAATCATTGACAAAGCATTAGAATATTCACATTGCAATTCAAATTCATTTCATTGTACTTCAAGAATATATCATATTACTCCTTTAAAACTAATAACACCACAATACCTATTTCAGTATTCCATTCATCTGTCAAACATATTTTAGCCATGATTAACATTTATCATCATATTTACCCGTGAAGGTTAAAGTAACTCAATAACAATAAGTCGGGGTGTAACATAATGTCAAGAAATATGTGGAGTGATGCAAAGTATGTCAACATGCAAAGGGAGGAAGTCAAAACACTAGTTTTTATCAACCATTACCAGTTCCATCTCAACCATGGGATTTTGAAAGTATGAATTTTGTTCTAGGTTTGCCTAGGACTCAAAGAGGCTATGATTCTATATTTGTAGTTGTGGATAGTTTCTCTAAAATGGTTCATTTTATTCCATGCGAGAAGACTAGTGATGCAACCAATATTGCTAAATGTTTTTCAAAGAAGTGGTTTGATTGCATGGTATTCCATGGAGTATAGTGTCAAATAGGATACAATGTTTGTAGGGAATTTTTGGAGAACCCTTTGGAAGAAGTTGGGAACACATCTTAGTTTCAGTTCCGCCTATCACCCCCAAACAGATGGCCAAACCGAAGTGGTGAATAGGAGTCTTGGTGATATGTTAAGGTGCCTTGTTGGGAACACACCTGGTAACTGAGATATGGCTTTAGTATAGGTTGAGTTTACTTATAATGATTCTCCAAACAAGAGTACAAGTTTTAGTCCATTTTATATTGTTTATGGCATGCATCCTCGAGGTGTCTTTGAACTCAAAACTCTTGGCGATATGGAGAGAAGAAGTGCAGATGGTGAAGACTTTTCCCAAGTCAATCATGAACTTCATGAGGAGGTTAAGATGAACATTGAAGGAAGCAATAAAAAATACAAATAGTATGCTGATAGCGAAGACAAGTTCATTTTCAAGTGGGTGATCTTGTTTTGGCTCATCTTAGGAGAAATATTTCCTACAAGTGAATATAATAAACTAAAAATAAAGAAAATTTGTCCTTGCAAGATTCTTCGAAAGTTTTTAGTGAATGCCTATGATATTGGCCTTCCTCTAGGCATGGGTATTTCACCTATCTTCAATGTAGCATATTTGTATCCATACAAAGGTTTTGCAGATGAAGAAATAACATAGTTGGAGTTGAAAGCTGCTAAAGACCAGCTTGTAACCAAATCAGTTTCGTTGGAAATTGAATGCATTTTAGATAAACAACTATTGAGACAGACCCGCAATAAGGAGTATTTCAGGTACTTGGTGAAATAGTGCAATCATCCTTTGGAGGATGCTTCTTGGTTGAATGCACCTAAGATTTCCACCTATGGTCATTCCATTGATGACTTCATTAACCATAGTTCATGATATTTTTGTCCCCTGGGGAGTCTGATTTAGGGGCATCAAGTGTAACTTCCCTTAAATTCTGGTTTTAGTTTTTTATTTGACGATTTTTTTCCCTTCTCTGCAACATGTGGCCCATTTTGGTTGTCTACAAGATTCTTGAATCTTGTTATCCCTAACCTCTCATTGTGCAAAGATTGTTATGGAAGTTAGTGCAAGGGTTTCTTACATGTCGCCTCTTGAACAAGTTCGAGGGTTCTGCTAGGAGAAAGGGGGGTCGATGGTTTTGAGGTGAAGCTTGATCTACTTTGGCTGAGGTAGAGTTTTTGGTGATGGAGAGAACATAAAAGAAGGCGGATTTAAATTGGGAAGAAGATAGGAAGCATAGGTATAGGACAAGAGGGCAACGCCAGGGAAGAAAGATTGGCTGAGAAGGATTCCAATTTGATTAAGCTAGAGGAAGAAAATTTTGTCAAGTATCAGCTATCATTGTAACCCAATTTTTCTTAGATCAATGCACATTTACTGTTTCATTTCGTTGTTTTTTGTAAGATTTTTTTGTTGCTTGTGTTTAAGGAATGATTTTTTCCAATGTTCTTGTTGTCTTTGCAAAGGATCGGTCTAACCGATTGAGCAACATTCTATAGGTTGCTATTATTGTTTATTGTAGTCTTTTGTTGCTTGAAGTGTTTCAAAGGCCTTGTTCTATAAGGAAGTCTAAGGAGATAAAGTTAACACATGCTAAAGGTGAATGCACATCTTTTTTCTTATTAGGGAGGGATTTATAACGGGACATACAACTCATATATAAGACATTAAACAAGGATAAATATGACTAAATAGGGATAAAACAAGGCTAAAAAAACATACAAAGTGGACATCTAAAATGAGCATAAAACATAGTAAAAGAAGTTGTGAAATCAATTTGATCTTATTGATCCTAATCTTATCTAGAACATGATTTAATTGAAAAAAAATCATAATTTATAATATAAAATATACATACCTTCTTTTTGAGCTTTTTTAGCACAATATCTTTATCTCCTTTCATGCAATTGTTGTTTCCTTTCTTTGAAATGATATTGTGTAGTCTTATTTTTCCTATTCTTTGGATTTCCCATCTTCTTCAAGTTGAAAAATATGATCTTGATAATTCTTTGTTAATTCGATGTTCCAAATTGGTAAAAAACTTGCAAAAAAAGACCTTTTGAACACACCTTGCAAATTTTCCTTTATTTTTTGATATTAAAATCACAAAAATCAGCCTTGTATATATACATGTAATTCAAATAGTCATGTTCTTTTCAAACGTTAGCTAAGTTTTCCTTCATTCAAAGGTTGATCACTAAATTAACATAAATATTATTTTATTGTATAACCTTCATTCGAAGGTAGTTCAATAATAGTTTTTATTCCAAGCAGTAAGGCCTTTGATCGAAGGCACCTTCGATTGAAGGTAATATCTTCATTGGAAGGTGCCTTCGATTGAAGGACCTTCGATCGAAGGGCCTTAGCTAGATAGCTTTGGCTTCTACATCAAAATTTCCTTAGAAAATTAAGTTTCAAACCCTGGGTTGGACCTTCAGATGTACTTAACTTGACAAGATATTTTGCAAGATCATAGCCCTGGAAACAAGCTTTCCAAAACATCAAGCTCTTTGTTCTACAAAGGTGTAAAAATAGTAAACCATTGTAAAAAAAATACCTTTGCCCTAGGTATTGATGGCCTTATTTCACCAAAAAAAAGAAGATTTAGATATATATAAAACAAGTTATGTTTGACAACATACACCTATGTCCAATTATAGTTATAGTGACTTTAGAAATTAATTAAAAACAATACATGTAACAAAAATTATGAAAAATATCCTTGCCCTAGATATTGATAATCTATATTTTAAAAATTAGAATTCTTGAAAGGAAAAGCAACAGTTGCGGAATACGCTTTCCTAATGCAAGATCCTCATAAGAGAAGTGCAAAAACCATCATTAAAACAAATTCCTTGCGTTTGAGATGCACATCCATAGTATAACAGTAAAGACAAAAATAAAACACATACACAGAGATAACACCAAATATACGTGGGAAAACCCTTACGAGAGAAAAACCCACCACACCAAGTAAAGTCACTTTGTATTACAGTAAACAATTACATACAAAATTACAGACTTCACTCTCAGATGTTAGCTCACAACAACATCCTCTTAGTTGACCTCCTCACAGACTTTAGTTTTGATACATTCACTGTTACAATGCTTCTCAAGCATACAAAATGAACTCACTTACTTACTTCAACCAACGACTATTAGGGTGTATTTAATTACATGCTTCACTGACAAGCTTTCTCCATCTTTGATCAAATCGCCCTACAAAATGCATCTGGCCGCCCCAGCATTAAATCCAATTACAGAGAATTACCAAATCTGGACTCTGTCAACCTGAATCGGATCACACATTAAATGCAAATATATTACTGTCAAAGAATAAAGCTTTCATCCAATAATCGTTGATTTGCAACAACAATGTAAAATCAACGAATGAGATCGTGCCATGTGTCGACACACCATTCGTCCACCGCTTTGAATATTTGAAACAGATCGGTCAACAATGCCCTGAGCTCCTTTTATCACGCTACCGTTCACCGTTCATTATACCCTCGAGGTAAGGCGATATACCGCACTACCATGCCAAGGTTCACAGGCACTCGCGGTATGGCGGTGCCACTGGACTACCGCTCCAGGACTTACAAGCACCTGCAGTATGGTGGTGTCACCACACTACCACACCACAGCCGGTAGACTTCAGCGGTATGGTGGTAACACCGCACAACCGACAGTCAGTCGAAAGAGCCTTGCGATAGGGAGGTAATCTCCCATTCGCTAGACCGCCACGGTTCACCACGCAACTGCTAAGGAAGATGAAGGACTTCACGGTATAGCGGTAACACCGCACAATTGCTCCTCAGCCAGAAGGAACCTGTGGTATGGTGGTAACACAGCACAACCGCCAAGTAGACCAAAGACCTCCACGGTAAGGAGGTAAATTGTGTAACCGCGCCACTTCCAATTTTCTCTAGCGGTAACGAGGTAAAGGCATGAATGAAAGGGAAATTCGTACAGGGTAATAATAAGCACACAAACATTTTCAGATTTGTAATACACACAATGATCAGATTTTGATCTCACAAATCCCATTGACAACACAAAGGTGTCAAAATATTGGTACCACATTCTAGGTGATTGTTTCAAACCATACAAAGATTTCTTTAACTTGCAAACTAGGCTTTCTTTACCTTTTTCAATGAAGTGCTCAGGCTGGGACATGTAAATTTCTTCTTCCAGCTCTCCATGGAGAAATGTTGTCTTCACATCCATCTGCTCGATCTCTAAGTCATACGTGGGTGCTAGTGACAAAAGAAATCTAATAGATGTCAGCTTAGTTACAGGGGAAAATATTTCTCCATAATCAATTCCCTCTACCTGGGAATATCCCTTTGTAGCCAACCTCGCTTTATACTTTTCAGCACTGCCATCTAGACCAGTCTTCTTCTTAAATACCCATTTACAACCAACAGGCTTTCGCCCTTCAGGCAAAGGTACCAAATCCCAAGTTTCATTTTTCTTCAATGATTCAATTTTTTCATTCATAGCTTCCAACTAGGAATTTGAAATAGACATATTAATTGCCTCTTTCATAGTCCTAGGCTCATCAGTGCTAGTAATCAAAGCATAGGCACAGTTCAAATCCAACATAGAGAAACCATACCTATGAGGTTGATGCCTTTCACGTGTAGACCTCCTCATTGGTTGAGGCTGAGGTTGTGGTTATTCTTCTTCATAACTCTTAGAGATGCTAGAACTCTTCTCAATTTTAGGTACACCATGTAATTCCTCCTTTTCTGGAGTTTGAGGAATCTCAACTACATCATTCTTCTTTTCCCTTTGATCTATCTATAACTGCGGATCAACTGTTGAAGGCTTCAGCTCACAAAATATCACACTTCTGATGTAAAAAACCTTCTTAGTGTCAGGATTCCAAAGCTTGTATCCTTTCACACCAACGACATAACTGATGAAGATACACTTAACGACCTTGTTCTCCAACTTAGATCTCTTCTCATTTGGCACATATGCATATGCCTCATAGCCAAAGACACAAACATGTCTCAGAGAGGGCTTCTTACCAGACCATGCTTCCAAAGGTGTTTTGTCAACAAGAGCAGAATAAGGTGAACGATTTACCAGGTAACATGTTGTAGCCACAGCCTCAGCCTAGAAATTTTGCTCTAGACTAGCACTGCTCAACATACTCCTCGCTCTTTCCATTAGCGTCCCGTTTAACCTTTCAGTAACTCCATTCTGTTGTGGAGTATAAGGTGTAGTTTTATGCCTTTTAATCGCATGTTCTTTGCAATACCTTTCAAAATCTGCAGAATAAAACTCACCACCATTATCCATCCTCAAGCATTTGATTTTCCTTCCAGTCTGATTCTCAACCAAAATTTTAAATTCTTTAAAATGACTGAACACTTATGATTTACTCTTAAGAAAGTATACAAAAGCCCTTCTCGAATAATCATCAATAAAATAAACATAATATCTAGACTTCGATAGCGAAGGAACATTCATTGGACCAAATACATCATAATGAACATAATCCAGTACACCAGAAGATTTATGAGGACTCGAATAAAACGAAACACGATGTTGCTTTCCATAAATGCAATGTTCACAAAAATCGAACTCAAGGTTGCAATCAACATGCCCTTCAACAAGATTTTTATTTTCCAAGGTTTTTAAACCTTTCTCACGTATGTGACCAAGTCTATGATGCCACAACATGGTCTTCTCTATTGGAAGTTTCACCTCCAAGGAATTTGCAGCTAGAGGTGCGTCGTCCTCCTCTACACGATCAACTTTGTTTGACTTTACAGAGACGTTGTTACATTGAACAGGACGTGAATCCAACTTGTACAGAGTGCCAGTTCGTACACCCTTAGCCAAAACCATTGCGCCTCTAGCCATCTTACATCCTTTACTTGAGAAACAAACTTCCACACCAACATCATTAAGCTTATTGATAGAAAGTAAGTTACGAGCCAAACTTGGTATGTGTAGTACATCACCAATCCCTTTGATTCTTTTGTCAGGGAATTGAATTTTGATTCTTCCATGACCAACAATCTCCAATGTTGAATCACTTGCCAGGTACACCTTTCCACCATCATACTTTTCATACTTAGTGAACCACTCCCTGTGAGACGTCATGTGGAAAGATGCACCTGAGTCAATCAGCCAGACATCATCTGATGCCTGAGTCGCCAAGGCTGCAATGAAGGCATCTGCATCACTCTGAGAAGAGTCATTGTCTAAAGAGTTATTATTCTTCTTCTTCTTCTCCTTACAATCCTTTCGGATATGGCCAGGCTGCCCATAATTCCAGCATTTCACCTTGGACTTTTTACTAGGAGACTTTGATCTCCCTTCAGATTTGGATTTAGACTTCTTGTACTTCTTCTTATCTTTCTCCTTCAATCTACCTCGAACAACAAGAGCATCCTTGGCCATCTTAGTAGACTTCCTCCACATTTCTTCTGACAGCAGCGAGGCAACCACATATTCTATCTTGAAAGTAGTTGTACTTCCAATTACCATTACCAAATGGTCCCAAGTATCAGGTAGGGAACATAAAAGAAGCATGCAACGATCCTCCTCCTCTATCTTCACACCCACAAACACCAACTGTGCAACAATCATATTAAATGAATTCAGATGGTCTACTACAAATGCACCTTCTTCCATCTTCAAGGAGTACAACTTCTTCCTCAAGAATAGCTTATTCACCAGAGACTTTCCCTGATAAATGTTACCAAGTTTCTTCCATAATGAAGCTGCAGTCTTCTCCTCATGGACGTTCAAGAGTACAAAATCGGCCAGACAAAGTCTTATCAAACCTCTAGCTTTTCTATCTACGAGGTCCCAATCTTCTTGTTTCATATTTTGTGGCATAGTTCCAGACACAACAACCCAGAGGTCTCTATCCACCAACAAGTCTTCCATTTTGAGTTTCCACAACTCAAAATTGCCACCATTGAATTATTCAATTTCTACTCTACTTGATGTACTCGCCATTTCAAACAATAGACTCGGTAATTGGTTCTCCCTTTGCAAGACTCTCACTGAAACAAGATTAGAACAAAAAACCATCCCTACTCACAAGGATAACACAACTAGCCAGGCTTTGATACACTTGAAAGGAAAAGCAACAGTTACGGAATACGCTTTCCTAATGCAAGATCCTCATAAGAGAAGTGCAAAAACCATCATTAAAACAAATTCCTTGCGTTTGAGATGCACATCCATAGTATAATAGTAAAGACAAAAATAAAACACATACACAACGATAACATCAGATATATGTGGGAAAACCCTTACAGGAGAAAAACCCACCACACCAAGTAAAGTCACTTTGTATTACAGTAAACAATTACATACAAAATTATAGACTTCACTCTCAGATGTTAGCTCACAACAACATCCTCTTAGTTGACCTCCTCACAGACTTTAGTTTTGATAAATTCACTGTTACAATGCTTCTCAAGCATACAAAATGAACTCACTTACTTCAACCAACAACTATTAGGGTGTATTTAATTACATGCTTCATCGACAAGCTTTCTCCATCTCTGATCAAACCGCCCTGCAACACGCATCGGGCCGCCCCAACATTAAATCCAATTATAGAGAAATACCAAATCTGGACTCTGTCAACTGGAATCAGATCACAATTAAATGTAAATATATCATTGCCAAAGAATAAATCTTTCGGCCAATAATCATTGATTTACAACAACGATGTAAAATCAACGGAAGAGATTGTGCCACGTGTCGACACACCATTCATCCACCACTTTGACTATTCGAAACAAATTGGTCAACTGTGTCCTGAGCTTCTTTTACCGCGCTATCGCTCGTCATTCATCATACCCCCAAGGTAAGGCGGTATGCCACACTACTATTCCAAGGTTCACAGGCACTCATGGTATGGCAGTGCCACCGCGCTATTGCTCCAGGACTTACAAGCACCTACGGTATGGCGATGTCACCGCACTACCGCGCCACAGCCGGTAGACCTCAACGGTATGGCGGTAACACCATGCAACTGCCAGTCAGCCGAAAGAGCCTCACGGTAGGGAGGTAACCGCTCATCCGCCAGACCACCATGGTTCACTATGCAAATGCCAAGGAAGATGAAGGACTCCACGGTATAGCGATAACACAACACAACCACTCCTCAGTTGGAAGGAACCCACGGTATGGTGGTAATATCGCACAATCGCCAAGCAGACCAAAGACCTCCACGGTAAGGAGGTAAACTGTGTAACCGCGCCACTTCCAAGTTGCTCTAGCGGTAACGAGGTAAAGGCATGAATGAAAGGGAAATTCGTCAAGTCTTTAACAGAGGTTCAAGCCAACAAGTTGAGGCACATTTTCCAACAATTTTATCCTTTATAAAAAAAAGTTATATTTGACGACATAAACATTACCTTCTAAAAATGTTGTTTTCTATTTAAAACTAGTTATTAAAGGAGATGTTGAAAGATTCGTGATTTATTTCATAAAAAATAAAAAATATATATTTAGAATCTACACATAAATTTCCAAAAATCACTAGTTCGCATCATCTTCAAATTCTTAACGGTTTATCTACTATAGGTCCCGAAAGGTGAAGATTCAGTTAAAAATGTTGATATAAATTCCCATCTCGGCAAAAAAATGAGACATAGTATTATAATTTCACCCCTTTATCTATTAATATTCTTTTTTCTAGCAATACTCTTTGCGACAACTTCTCTTCTTTTTAAAGTTTATTCTTGTATGCCAATAAACTAGGGTGTTTATAGTGGAACCAAATGTTGATAATATAAACCTAAGGTTTGGACTAATTATATAAGAAATTTAATTCTATGGTGATAAAATAAGAAAAAAATAGAACAAGTGTGAGAGATTACACATATAAGTAAAAAATTATTACATCCATATACACATGTCAAGATATAATCATTCATCTCTTTATCTATATCATAAATATATTACATTCATTATCATTTAATACAACAAACATAGGTATACACATCACAAATGCTTGGGTGATATATTCTTATCTATAGTAAATTTTTTTTTTTCCTTTTCACTCTATTACATTTATGGTATAGTGAGATGTTGGTAGGACAAAATTGACCCAATCTTATTGGTTTGAAAACGTAAAAGGATAGCCTAATGTAGGCCAATCATGTTAAACTCACAAGGGCACCAATTGTTGGCATTAAAATAACCCATCCTTATATAGAACATAAACATTCAAAGGTACCATTGGTCAAATGGACAATAAGGCATCACACTTAGACAACTTACAAAACAAAAAAATGGAACGACCATAAGGAAACATGCATAGGGATACACCTATACATGTAATTAAGCTATGACAACAACATATATGTATCACACTTAGATAGTCATGTATCAAAGTGGATTAGTGAGATATGAAAGTGTCACAAATAAGAGTGAGAAAATGTAATAGAAGATATTAGAGTGAAATATGATATGGAATGGATAATGATAACGTATTGTACAATGATGTAATTAATAAATGAGAAGTCTATGTGGATTATATATGTATGGATTGTGAATGGGTGTATATGAATATTTTCATTTGTTTACTTTATAATATTATTAGACATATTTTTATTCTCTTCCTTATCCATCACACTAGGGTAAGAACAACCCTAATATATAAATAACATATATGATTGGTCTACATTTTCTTCTCAACATGAAATAATTTAATATAGCTTATCTATATGTAAGGATGTGTCCCTATACCTATCCTTTTACATCTTCAACTACTAGGAGATACGACACATCACTTGATACAACTGCAATATGCTCTCTAGAATTGATGACAAACCCTAGTCTTCCTTATTCTATTAAGGATTAAAATTGTGATACTTGGATTTTGATGCCCTTTTAAGTTTTCATCATTAGCTTGAACCATTAGTCTAACATTTTATATTTTTAAACTAATAAGAATATATTTAGCCACTCTTTTATTTTTTCAATTGAATCAATTAAGTCCTTATGTTATATTATATATCTTACTCATACACATGTATGAAAGATAGTGCATATGCACCACTACAAAAGCAAGAACAAGAGCATTTGCATGCAATGTTGATAGGTAATAATTAACATCCATTAAAGTAATTAACAAAATTATCCACCTCTTTAGTGTAAAATAAGGATTGTTGTTGTGTTCTAATTGATATTACTAATCTATATAAACAATAAAATTTATTTCAAAATGACTAGATTGTTAAATTTGGCCAATCTACTTTAAACTAAAAAATGCTCAATTATGCATTGTTATCAACAATACCCATTACAAATTGAAAATAATATTTATGTCAAAGACATTCCTTATCTAAGAAAGAGCTTGTGAAATTCTAAAATCAATGACCAACAACTATTAATAAGGGATGCAATGCCATACATTTAATTAAGTGATATTTAAACACCATTTGCATTTGATTGAATAATTACCATTTGTGTATAGAAGTTTTTCATTGTGAAAATTAAACAAACTAAATTGGCTCCTTTGACTTACTTGCACATCATGAAGCAATAATATACAATGCAAGGAACTATATAAAGTAAGGAGGATTACAACTAGTTGACTTGTGCAAAGAGAGGAACCTTTATTACTAGTAGCAGGTGTGATAAAGAGAAAGAAGAGAGTGTTATGAATAATGGTTACATTGAATCAGTGTCATATAGAGGGTATTTATGTATAACCAAGACCTAGCTTTGCACTTTTTTAAGGCCCTCTCACTCACTCCTTATGATATATCCATCTTCTATACTACTTATTAGGTCATTGGATTTATAGATTGTCCTCCTCGTTCTTTTTCACTATCTATTTCCAATAACTAAACATATTGGACACCTCCAAAACATATTCAAACACTCCTCATTTTTTTAAATTTTTATATAAATATTCAATGGTTCCACATCTAATAGTTGGAAAAAATACATCATTTTTATATTTAAAAAAATGAATAAAAATGTCTTTACCTTATTCTGGTTCCTCCTTGAAGGGATACTATTGCAATCAAGTTCTATTTAACTAGTAGAAAAATCAGCCAATCACTTATTTTGATTATGTGTTATCCAAATTTTATATAGCAAAATTTTAATTCTTATTGGCTAAATAGTTTCACTTCGTATTATCACCTTTTTTTTGAGGTTTCCATATTATTAATATGACTGATGAAAAGAGTATTATTTGCAATGATGTTTTTGGTCCCTCATGCCCCAATAAACCACCCAAAATATTAGTTAGAAATGATTGATAAAATAATTTATTCATTGCTTCTGACATTGTAAAATAGATAAATACTATACTACACGCTAGCTGGTGATAACTATTTACTCAATCCTATTAGGCCCACCAAAATAGATACTTGTTTATTGACAAGAAAACCTTTCACCCAAAAACCTATTCTCTTAAAGATTTAGTATTGGTATGCTCCAATATATTGACATGATATTTCAATAATTTAAATTGGGCGTAGGCTTATATTAACTTAAATATTTATAAATTTAAATTAGAAGATAATAATAAATTTCGTTTAATAGGGCTATCGTTATCCTATATCTCCTCTATAATCGTTAAAAAGTAAAGCAATTAGTGTAATCTTTAGAGGCTAATCACAATCTACTTATTTTATAAATGTTACCTCTAGATATAGATAAAGAAGATATTCAAATGCCACCGTTCAAGGCTTTAATTCTCTAACTACTACTTTTTAAGAAGAAAGTAAATATTTTCATTTGTGATACACAAGCTAGTTCTGCATATATTGTAATAATATTGACTAATTTCAAATTAATTGTAAAAGAGGAACTAGTTGCTACATAACATTTGTTTATTTATTTTTTCTTTGATGAAAACTAGACCTTAGATGTTATCTTCATGGTGGTATGTATTAGTTATGTTAGATAATACAATGAAGGGTTCAAATATGGTAGCATATATTTATTTTAGACTTGGGTATTTTGAGTCCATTAGAGAATATATCATTGTCATTAAGTGAAGGATATATATATTATAATTGTCTTTCTATTTTTATGTGATAGTATTTCAAAAAAATTATCTATACTTTATATTACAAATGTTTAAATACAATTATATAGCTTTTAAAATTAAGGTTTGCATATGATTTCTTTCTTAATTCTTTTCCATATGAGTATTGTCTTCATAATTTTTTTTATTTTTTATCATTAAATAATTATCTTTTGAATTGTGTGTTTACAACTCTATCTCCTTGCATTATAATACGATCTTAATTTTTTAAATTTGATGAAGTTTTTTCAAAAAAAAAAAATGTGACTTGTGAATTGGTTTGCTTCTTTTTAAAATTAGAACACAAAACATAGTATTATGCATAATTTCATTCCTTCTTATGGAATCATATAAATCATTGATTCCATTAAAGGAGTGAATGATCCAAAGAAAAGTGCAAGGTTGATGAATGAAAGAAAAATCATAATTGATTAAATAAAAATTACAAAGCTTGAGGATCTTTGCAAGAAAAAGCTCTCATAGGCCTATTTACACTACTTTAAAATTAAAGTAGATCTTAAACATGGTTAAGGAGATTATGAAGGGAGGAAACACATAACAAAACAACAAAAAATCTTTATTCTTAGAATTTGCTAGAATTTTTTCAATGGAACTTCTCCATCTTCATAGATTTGAATCTTTTTCATATTTTCTAATGATTTTACCTCACAAATAAATACAATACAAATATATTTTTATGTGTAAATAATATGTAAATATATTAAAAGTAAAAAAAAAACACATAAATTAAGAAATAACAAGTGTCACATAGTGGCGAGTACTTTCTTTCATAGTATTGTAATAAAAGTATTTGTTGTGAGATATGTATTTAAAATATGTATTTAATTATAGACGATTTGACATGACATAGCAATTCAGAGGTAGGCTAGTAATAGTTTGAGATCAATAAACTTTGCAAACTTAATCTATTCTAGAGAGCGAATAACATATTAATTTTTATAATTGTACATTTTAGATTTATAAAATAATATTATATAAATATATTATTAAATTTAGTTAAGAATATTTGTTAAAAATAATTTAATTTTAATATAAAAAATATTAACTCTAAGCATTAAATTTAATTAACATTACTTATTTTTAATAAATAAAAATAATAAAAAATACGACACTTATAATTTAACCAATGCTTATATTTTAGAATACTGCATGCCTATATTCTAGTTTAATGAGAGGAAATGGAAGCTACATATTAAATACCATCTACATATATTTTATAAATATTAACATATTAATACAAAAATTACATTATCATTTAAAATACATGTCTATATTGTAATCTAGTGGGAATTAATATACTAATACAAAATTTACATAATCATTTAAAATACATGTCTATATTCTAATCTAGTGGAACAAAATGATAGTTACATACATTTTATTAATATTAACATATTAATACAAAATTTAAATAATCATTTAAAATACATGTCTATATTCTAGCCTAACTTAACTTATATAAGATAATGCATATGGATGCAAGGTAAAATCCATTCCTAACAAAACAACAAAATAATAGTTCATCTTCATTTTTTTTATAATATACGTGGAGAGTTATCCTAATATATGTATGCTAGTTACTTTTCTTTTCTGGTCAAGATCTATAATAGGAAGGCGGATATGGAAAATGAATGAATGAATGAAAGATTTTAATGACGTCCACGAGACTAAACAGTCTATGGGACCGAGAAACAACATGCCTAATTTGTCTTCATGCTCTTTTCCAAGTCGGATCTCCTGCTATAAATTTTTGACGTTTGATCCCAATCTCGTGGACGTCATTAAAAACCATTCATTCATTCTTGCATAAATCATTTATTTACCTTAAATTTATTTGAAAAAAATTAAGAGAATTTTATTTTTACTCTTCAAATGTGGAAGGCATAAAAGCTTGAAAGAAGGATGGCTTTGGCATAGGGGAGGGAAAACATAATTTTAGCAATAAGCCGGCCGAAATGTCGGCCCCACAGGAGAGCGACCCTTGCATCTAGGTTATAATGGAGTGCCGGCCGCATGTATAGCTGCCATATGCCACCCTCATTTCAAATTTACTCCATGCCTTCACGTTCATGAAATAAATGTATTTTATTTCCCATTTGATTGTTGTAACGTAGCAGCCAGAGCCCTTGTCCCGTCTCCCTGTTGTTTGCTCTCTATTCGCTTTCAGCTTTTTCAAATTTTAAGAACTGAAGCGAAGTGAAATGAGATGAACTGTTATGCGAGCATACTTGTAAGAGTAAGAGCGCCTCTGAGAAGGCGATGCCAATGGGAATAATGAGAGGGGCAGGGGCGAGCTCAAAGCCTTCATACCCCGCAAGGCGCTCTACCACTGCATTCAAAGATGATTCCGCAGGTCCATTAACATTAAGTTCACTCAAATGCATGCAGATTTTCTTTTATCGTTAGTATTTTGTATAGGTACAAGTACAACTCTCTGTTGTTTAAGTTTGGCAATTTCCAAATGGAATTCATATGTAAATTGCTTTGAATTTGTATTATTTGGTTTGTCTAATTTACTATTTTTCTTTTCGGATATGCTGCTTTATTATCTCAAATTTGCTGTTTTATTCCTACGATAGACCTCACGGTCTTATATACATATTCGTTTTCCTTAGATGCTTCTCTGTTTTCAGGTTTTTTCCTTCAATAGATAACAAGTCTTTAAAACTTGTGATATTTGGTCGGTCTTATGAGTGAGTTTATTTTCAAACAGGTTCCTTTTATTATTATAAGTTTTGTAGTTTTGGCCCTTACATAGACTAGAAATGTTTGAAATTTGTGTTATTTAGTCAGTCTTATGGATGAATTTACTTTCGACGCTTGCTTCTTTGAAATTATCTATTTTGCACAGTTTCCTTTCTTTAATTAAACTAGATTTAATCGAGATTTGTTTTAATTGGTTCTCTTAGGTGCAGATTTGTTTTCTGTGTATGCTCCTTTGATGTTTTGAAATTTGCAGTTTTCTTCCTCCAATAAAGTAGAAATATATGAAATTTGTGTTATTTGGCCATTGTTATGTGCTTGTTTTTTCATACATGTTCCTTGGTTATTTTAAAATTTGCAGCTTTCTTCCTTTTATGGATAACAATCATTAAAGCTTATGTTATTTGGTTGGTCTCATGTGCAGAATGATTTTCCGTGTATGCTTCTCTGCTCTTTTAGAATTTGCTGTATTTTAACTTTCAATGGACTTGAAAAATTTGAAATTTGTGTAATTTATTTGGTCTTATGTGCAGAATTGTAATTCATAATTGGTCATTTGTTATTTTCAATTTCGCACTCTTTCTTTTGTTGTCTAGAAATATTAAAAATTTGTGTACGTTTGATCTGTATGATGTCGTGTAGTGGCAGGAAGAGTAAGGGTAGCAGTAAGGTTACGGCCTCGGAATGCAGAAGAGGTTGCTACAGATGCTGATTTTGCTGATTGTGTTGAATTGCAACCTGAGGTCATATCCTTTGTTTTCCTCTCTTTTCTAATTTGAAGAAAATGTAGAGTATATCCATATGCTAAGATGAAAAGACATAAAAAGATAGAATAAATTATGCAGAAAAATGTGAAAAATATAAGCAATTTTCAGGTCAATTACAATCAAAAGATTAAAGCATATGATTCATGTGCAAAATATATGGGATAATTAAGGTAAAGACTGTATTTCTGAATTCAATCTGGTTTCTCAATGGCTGGAGAGTTATTTCGTCAATTCTAGAGTGATTCTTTTCCAATAGCCAATCCAAAAAATGACTGTGGAAGTCATGTTCTGCAGAATCTTGCAAACAAGGATTTCAAATTTGTTTTCTATTTTTTATTAAACATAGACAGGTTTGAGAAAGCATAAATCATGTTTCATCATGAATTTTCTTAAAGGTTAATTTTAAATTTAGTTTTTCTTTTCCCTGTATACAAATAATAATTTCAATACATTTAGGATTTCTAATGTATTGATGTGCTACGATTACTTATCTAAGATTATTGTATGATGCCAACTTTGTTTCATTGTGCTGACGTCACATGAGCAACTTCCAGTAGGAAGATTGAGGAGAGATGAAGATGGAAAGGGAGAGGGAGAGGTTGTTAGTGTGGAAGGAATTCCCATCTTAGAAATTTTTCCAATAAAAGATCAAGTGATGGACATTTTGTTAGAAGCATAGAATAGATGGAGAACATTTTTATTTCGAAATATTCATTACCATAGGCTAGCTAACATAGGAAAACATGGAATCTATTCTCAACACTTGTGAATTTTGACTAATTGAATAACTTTAGATGATTTTTAATTAAAAAAACTTAGCTAATTTCTTTTGGCCACTTAATTTATAAGAATTTTCTGAAAATTTATTCAGTTGGCAAAGAGCTGAAAATATTTTGGGCTGTTCAGATCTTCAAATTCAATAAAAGACAAAAACTAAAGACAAGTAAAAAAAATCTAGCCTCATTAAATTTCTAAAGGTGATTTTCTACCAGAAAAGGAGAACAAGAGGTGTCTGTTCGGTTCCGATGCACAACCATCAAGATGACTGCATAAAGTCATGGCTTATGAGAGCTGTGAGGGGCATTAGATGGGAGTCTTATCCAAAGGAGAGCTGCAGTCCATAGAAGGAAAGGCAGGCCTTGAATCCATAGAGGAGTTGCATTAGTATCTAGCATCATTAGAGCTATGCCCACCTTGTAACTGTATTGAGTTTAATATAAGTCCCAAGAGGCTGCCATTTTCATGCTAGATTTTTTCTTACATGAGTTTCCCCTGGATGAATTATTGTGTCGTGAGTATTCTTATGCATGTGTATTTGTACACATTTCCTTAATGTTGTTCATGGTACTTGTAATAGAATGGATAATATTTTGAAATGTAACAAACAGTACCTCAAGAATTTGCACTTAAAGTTATGCTGTAATAGTAATTCATATGAGCATGTACATATTTGCAATTCACACATTCTACTTCAGCATATTGGATGCATGTGGGAGCTTAACTTTTTATCTCACATCTAACTTTAGCCTCTCATATTGGGTTTCAGTAGTAATTCATTGAATAAGCAACATTGTTTATCTTGTGAATTTGTAATAGCCAAGCTTGTAGTAGCCAAGCTTTACAAGTTTACAGATTAAGCAAAAAGTAGCTCATAAGATTTTCATAACTTTGAAATGAACTCCTTTTTGTTATGAAATTTATTGATGCAGAATGTCATTTTTTACATCAATTGTAATTTAATAGTTTCATTTGGTATGAAATACCGCATCAGACATAAAACTGGCTCTAAAACTGGCAGCAATGTGCATGTGCAGCTTAAGAGGCTAAACTTGAGGAAGAACAATTGGAATTCTGAGACATTTCAGTTTGATGAGGTCTTCACAGAAACAGCTTCACAAAAGCGTGTCTATGAAGTGGTTGCCAAACCTGTGGTTGAGGTGAATTATTGGCCAGCTCACATAATTTAAAAGATATTGTATGATTGTGAGAGAATATTTTAGTAATGCTGTTTTTGATATCAATTGGTACTGATTAGTCATCAATAGCAATGCCAAAATGTGGATTAAGTATCTTGGACATCCTCTATTCTGGTGGAGGTACAGATTTATCTCATAGGAATGGGTTTTGCAAGACAGCTAGCTAATTGCATTGACTGGACTGGAAGATGCATTTTTACATACTTGTAACTGACACATTTTTACATACTTGTAACTGCAATAATTTAGATAAACATGGAGGAAAATGGGAAATATCATAGAATACTTCAATTCTGGCTAAGACACAGTAATAGCTTCTTCTAATCAAGTAGATAATCTTATCTCTAATACAAAAGCAATGCTAAACTGCATAAAGCCATCTTTAGTTTAGCTGACACATTACCAAACTCTGAATAAAAGACTTATCTATGTTATATTTTTTGCTTGCAGAGTCTCTTGAATGGGTACAATGGGACGGTGATGGCCTATGGTCAGACAGGGACAGGAAAGACATTTACTCTTGGTCAATTGGGTGCAAAAGATTCTGCAGAGCGAGGGATAATAGTTCGGGCTTTAGAGGACATTTTGGCTGATATGAACCCAGCTCTGGATGTTGTCACTGTTTCATATTTACAGGCATAACTTAAATTTTCCTCTAATTTTACTTAAAAAGACAATAATTAAGTTATGAAGGTTAGTATGCATAATTAACGAGCAGCAAATATATTCAGCATTAGGTGATATAATACAAAGCATCAATAATGAAGCATATAAAATAATCAGCAACTATATGGACTGGCAAAGGTTGGGTCATTGTAAGCTTGGTCAAAGAATGGAAACCTGAAGAATAACAAATTTGAACAATATACTAGGTAAATGAGAAAAAGAGCCTTGACCTAAAATATTACCTTTATATTCATAAAAGAAAAAAATCATAGGCTACAAAGTGGAAAAATCATAGATTGGAAGAACAGATTCAAGAGAATAAAAAATGACACATGATCTTTGCTTGGGAATGGCTTGCTTGGGGAGGCTTTTAAACGCAAAGCAAAGCCCTTATTTTTTTGAAACAGGAAATATAACATCTCATTTATTTATTTAAAAATTTGAAACTCTGCAGTAATGAAATATCCCTTGCAAATTCTGATTGTAAAAGCTTCTGATTTTGACCCTGGTAATTTCATCAAACACTTTGCATACAAGGGATATATGACTGATATAACATTTCAGTTTGCTTTAATGGTTCTTTCCTCCACTTAACAACAATAAGAATGCTTGCAAATGGCTCTAAATTGTCTAAACAATGTCCTAGAATGAATGTGCACCTATTTTGGCAATTTTCAATGCATTTACATGATCTAAACATGAGAAATGATCGCCTACAGCCAACTGGTATTTTAACAAACAGTTGGTATGCAAACTTCTATCATCATGAACATGGACATATCTTCAAATAATTAGACCTGCAACTTATTACTCCTTTATTAGATGCAATCTCTAAGTACAATAGCATATGTAGATGCCAAGACTCTTGGCTTATGTTCATGAAACAAGTACAATGCAAAGTCTGAAGCAAATGGTCATCTACAACAGCAATACTAATGATATCATATGATCAATGCAACTATCATAATGTACATGGAAACTTGGTATTTGAAGTCGCTTTGTGTTGGAGATGAAGAAGCAAGCACAAATCAATGCAATGATCTCCTTATATGGTAAGGAAGTTGTCTCAACCCTAGCCGCCCCTGCTGTGACTTTCAGACTTCAAAAACAAATAACTAACAGCTGCAATCCTTTAATTTTTATCACCAATCATCTTTGCCAAGCCTCAAGAGAGTGATTGCTCAAATACCCATAAGCCAAAGATGTGTATGTGATTTTCTATGAATTTATTTGTGCCCTCAAGTCCAAATCGCCCCTGTTATAGCAGTCCTCAGAAAATAAATATGAAACAACCTCCAAAGATCTCCTCAAGCTCCAATAATAATCTCCAACTCCTTAGAAGTCAAGCTCTCCAACCCAAGACCAAAATCGATGGATATTGTGGCCACAATGAGCAAAATCGTGGCTCCAAGAGGGCTGTAGATAAAGTCTGGAAATGACTGGTAATTAAATCAGACTGTAGCACAGTACTGTAGCTCGGTACTGTAGCGAGACACTGTTCACGTGCACTGTATGACTTGCCTACAACCTACATGTATGAGCTACCATACATTGGCTACAACCTACATGTATGACTTCCTTGCCTAGAATGCAATCATGGATCATAGTCAAATGACAATGTAAACAGTGGCTACTTACACTACTTTGGCCAAAGAATTCAACACCCAGTATTTCGAGTGCAAGTCATCCATTCACCCACTCTTTAGCTCGATTTGGTATTAACCATTCACAAACATAACACACATTCAATCTAAGGTGTTGACATAACAACTGTTCAACAAGGTTACTCCCTTTCCCATGGATTATCCTAACCTTAGGAATAACCAAGTTATAACAAACTTGACTAACTAGGTTACACCCTTTCCCATGGATTATCCTAACCCCAGGAATAACCAAGTTGTAACAAACTTGACTAACTAGGCTACACCCTTTCCCATGGATTGTTCCAACCCCAGGTATAACCAAGCTAAACATACATGCACACATAATAAGTGACCAACTAGGTTACTCCCTTTCCCATGGATTATCTAACCACAGGAATAACCTGATTAACCATATGGGTATTCATAACGTCACACCATTAAATGACTCTAGTCAAAAGTATAGTCACAACATTAAGTGTCTTTATTTCAACAATATGATCTCATCAATAAGTGGCTTCAATTCAAAAGTATGATCTCAACAATAAATGACTTCAATCAAAAGTATGATCTCAATAATAAATGACTCCATTCAAGAGTAAAATCTCATCAATAAATGACTCCATTCAAGAGTATAATCAACAATCAAGTGATCATAAACAATCTTAAAACCTCTACATTCATATGACTCAAATATTCTCATGTTTACAATGTTCACTATATTTGAATATCATCAGGAGGACATTAGCCTGAGAGGAGTTTTGTGCTTTTGCACCTTCAAGTCCTCTTCTAAATACGGCTTTGGGTTGTCGGAAGGTGAGTCCTCTTTTAGAATTCCGTGAATAGGAATAGACTCTTAAACAAGAAATAAGAAAATAACATAATCCGAAAATACATTTTTCAACCCTAATGTTCAATATTGATATAACAATCAAGTATACTCCCTAACCCTAGGGAAAAGATTCTCTTCCTACTTCAAGGAGATATGAGTAATCAATCAAGTTTAGACTATCAACATGGTTTGCATAATAACACAACCTATCAATGATGACATGTCTATCATGCCATCATTCCCGTTGTATTACTAACCTCATTATCTCTAGAGGTTTACCTAGCATCATAAGCTAACAATTTCAAGATTGCACTTTAATTTCCAAACTTCACAGTTCATGCAACATACGTATAGTCTTGACAACCAAGTATAGTTCTCATAGCATTATAACTACGGAAATTCCAATATAGTATAAGTATTCCCATGTAAAAGGGTTTTACTAATTCAAGACTCAACTATGAATCACACCAGATTATTCCAATCTAGGGAATAAATCAAGTTCATAAGAATAAGCTTATCAAGCATTCAAAATCAATCTTTCCCAAACAAAGGCAATTATAAACAAATGACCTTTCAAACATAAAATAATAGAGTAGAAATCAGAATGCCTGGATTTATAGTTCCAACTGATAACACTGCTTTCCAAATTCATCCTTCTCAATCATGATAGCTACTCCTTCTAAGCCCAACCTATCTCCAAATTCTATCCTCTTCACAAAGCTTTCAACAATTGCAATCTCACAAAGACAACTCTCTTTCCCACCAAAAACTCTCAGAATTATGCTTGCACGAAAAACTACAGCAGAATGACAGGTAAGGAAATCTAAATGAATAATTGTAACAAAGGATAGAGAGGATACTTCTATATATACTAAAATATGAGCATCATAATGCTACAAATAAGCTATTAAATCTGCCACCACTCTAACAACAACCAAAATACATCGACTCAGCTGATATGTGGCTGATTTAAACTCTTAGATTGCAACACATAACAGTCCTCTTATTTCCAATTCCAAAGAATGGATGAGTCGACCCCCTTCTTGTGACAACATGACTCTTTTACTGAGTCAAGGCACAAAGACGCATTACTATAGGTTTCCTATTTGATTTGCAAGTCAACTACCCTTACAAATTTCTGCCATCTTTGCATTGACTAAGTTTCATACTTATCATATGGCTTTACCTGGATATGGAGCAGGTATTAGGTTTCTATTGGTTTCCACTTTCTACAAATTTTGGCGCCACCTTTCATACTTTAGCGCCCTTTCTCATGCGCGTTTAAGACTAAGTCAGCAATGTTTGAGATTGCATTTGCTTTCACTTGCAACGCTTGAATAAAATTTGCTTTCACTTGCAACACTTGAATAACATTTGCTTTCACTTATGCGCTGCGCATAAGTCTCTTGACTTATTCTCCTCATGCTTTATGCGCAACATTTAAGCTTTGGGCATAGTAACATATATGGCAGCGCTATGATAATGCACTATGCTCATTCAAAGCGCTTTTAATATATATATATATATATATATATATATATATATACATATAAAATTATATCCACATGATCACTAAATACATTACTTGCCAATTAAATATATATAAACATATATCAAAATAATTATATATATATATACATACATATATTAGTATATATGTGTATACGTTTCATAGTACCGATACTTGGGCTCGGGGCTCGGCAGCCAAACTTGGCACAAACTCGACAAAGTGAAAAACCCAAGAAATTTGGAGATTTTTAAGGATTTAAAACTTGTTTCATGCACCCTTTTTAAAATAAACCGTAAAGACACAATAACATCATCAAATAGTAGTATACATTGATCACATACACAAGTATACATTGATCACATAAGTATAAACACAAATTGTAGCTGAGCTGCTGAAGGAAATAACACACTTAGATATATAGTCAAAGACTCAAATGTATACAAAACTCATGGAATATGAAATCCATGACATCAAATGTTCGAAACAAATATGAAATATCAAAACAATAACTAGAAGTCTATGGCTCAAAGGAGCCTGCATCCTTCCTACGAATGCGTCTAAGATAGGTCTTGGATGATGCAGCAGCCATAATCTCAAGTTTGAGGGCAACTGCTTCAATGGGGTTGAGTGGTAGCACCCTTTGTGGGGGTTTGGGGCAATGCCCCTAGTGGGGTCGAGGGGCAGTGCCCCTTGTGGGGGTCTAGGGGCAATGCCCCTAGCGGGGTCGAGGGGTAGTGCCCCTCCTGGGGGTCTGGGGGCAATGCTCCCCAGCGGGGTCCAGGGGCAACACCCTAGACGTGCTTCCTGTCGTGATACAGGGCAGGGTCAAGGGGCAGAGCCCATGCCACCAAGCCCAAATTAAGACCTCCAAAACCATACAAACCTTCATAGCGTACATCATTTTGCATTCACAATAAGTAAAAAAAACAAGTTTTAACTTTAAATTTATGTTTTGTTGTACTTTTCAAACCTTCTTGCGTGAGTCTGCCTGACGGGACTCTCCCGGACTCCGTGAGTCCGGCGAGTCTAAGAGACTTGGCGAGTCTCGCTAGGACTCATCCGGACTCGGTCGAGTCCGAGTTCGAGCCCCCTAGACTCGACTGGGGTGACTTGACTTGGGACTCGTCGAGTCTTGGTGAGTCGCGTTATATATATATATATATATAACATTATTTTAATATCCATACTTAAACACATATATCCTCATATTCATTGATCGATTTATATACACGAAGTGTATATATATATATATATGTCACATTTGTCCAAATCGATATTCCCATGCATATGGGTTATCCGTTCATGAGCATGCATAGATATGTCTATCTACGTATACTCATGCACGCATATACTCACATTTATGAGGTATCGTAGACATGTACATATATACATATATACATTCTATGTATATACTTCATTGATTTAAATATGAACATATGAGGAAGAACTTTCACTCAACATAAAGACTCAATCACATATCCACAAACAGGAACATTTAAAGACTTAAACCACATACCAATACAAAACATACTCAAACCTTGATAGAAGGTTACTTACCATTTCCTGAACTATCTTAATTCAACTAGAACAACTAGGAAGTGAGTGTGTGTATGCTCAATTAGGCTCATTAGGGTTACCAGACCAAACTCTTCTCCTGAGTGATACTCCCCCTCTCTTACTTGAGGCTCGACTCCTTCCTGCATCCAACTTAGTGCATCACAAAGGTAGTTAGCCGTTCACATGAAATTCATTTACAACATAAATCTTCAAAGGATTAAAGTATTCACATTGCAATACATATTCATTCATCTCATTTTCCATCAGTATAAAAAATAATCATTCCTTTAAAAGCAATAACATCTTAATGCATATTTCAGTATTTCATTCACCTATTAAACATATTAAGGTCATGATTTACATTTATCATCATATTTACTCATGAAGGTAAAAGTAACCTGGTAACTGAGAAACGAGGTGTAACACCAATCATCAAAAGAAATGCTAATATTCTTGTTCATCATACAATGATATTAGAACCTTAATGAAAAGGTAAATGAAAGACGGGTGCAAACTCCTTAAACTGTGCTCTTCTGCCATAGAATTATAATTTTATTATTCTTCCTAAAGAGAGTTATGTTTGTCATAATTTTAAATTTGACTTTTTCCAGACATGATTTCTTATACCTTTTTACAAATTTCTTATAGAGATGAAACTTTGCAAATATACAAGGGAAGTTGTTAATGGCTGGAGTCTGTTGTTTTCATGCTGTTTTATTAGTTTAGGTGTTTGAACATAATCAACTAGTTCATTTATGCATTTCAAAAAGCTACAGAAAATATATAATTCCCTATTAGTTCTATGTTTAGTGACTGCTAACCATTGTTATTCAGTTCGTTCTCCAATGGTCCTTGATTGGTCAACAGTTTTGATGACAATGAGACAGGTTAAGTTGTTCACTGTTATATATTCCTTTGCTTTTTTTTTTCAAAGGATTTTGAATTGCTCCAATTGTTGTAGCAGCAGAGGAATTTATTCTTGCATGCAGAATCTTGATAGGTTTTAGTGTAGGTCAAATTTATTTGAGAATTTTCATTACCTGGAATCTTATTTATATCATCACTTACTTTCCAGTTTTGTCATGGTTCTCTTCCATCAGTTGTATTTGGAGACAGTGCAAGATCTACTTGCACCTGAAAAAGACAATATACCTATTGTTGAGGATCCAAAATCTGGGGATATATCTTTGCCGGGAGCCACAGTGGTACAAGTGCATGACTGCAAAGGTTTTGTGCAGCTGCTACAAACTGGTGAAGCAAATCGTTTTGCAGCAAACACAAAACTGAATACTGAATCTTCACGAAGCCATGCAATTCTTCTGGTCAGTGATACAAGCAAACATATGAAAAATATTTAGCTTTTGCTCAGGTTATTCTGAGTTTTCCTATATTATATGATCCACATTTTGCTTGATGCACTTTGTATTGATTGAATGATTAAATAATAACGATGTCTCCACAGGTATATATAAAGAAATCCGTGACAGTGAAGATGGAAAATGATTTTCCTTTACTAAATAAGAATGGCAGTAGTTCACAGCTATCAAAAGAGCTTTCTGTGCCTGCCATCCGAAAAAGCAAGTTGCTTATAGTTGATCTTGCAGGGTCAGAGAGGATAGATAAATCTGGTATTTTCTTCTCTGTACATTGAAGGGTTATTAAATATTTTGCTTTTTCATATTCATAATTTGGCAAGACCGTTGTTGTAGTACCACTTTAGTACCATTGATTAAAAATGTGAGAATGTGGGATTATTCTAAACCCAACTACAATTTTATTTGTTGAAGATTAATATCGCACAAAACATGGCAATTATCCATTTGACATACATAATTCCCAACATGGTTTCTACCTAGTTGGCATTCCAACTTGCATAATTAGAGAATGTCTTGAACGATGTGCCAATCTGCTACCTATGACATATCAAAGATGTTGGACTACATGGATTCTCTAGGCTCTAAGATTGTATGCTGTCATATTAGGTTGACATAGCTGTTCTGATCACTTCCTCTAGTCAAGAGCACCTATTGTTATGGAAAAAAGCGAGCATTTCAACCCACAAGTATCTAAATTGTTTGAGTCATGCTTCAATACTATAATCATCCATACCAATCATTCCATCCAAAAGAAATCCATAATAGTGTAAGACTGCCAAACCTGATGTTGTAAAAACACAAGAAACATAAAATGAAGAGGAAGACTTTCTCCATCCCTCAAAAGAAACAAGTAGAAATTACAAACTTATAACATATCTTCCAATAAGGACAGTAGTAGCACTGACTCATCATATTGCTACATAAAATTAAGAGAGTATTAAAGCATACAGTGGATGTTTGGCACATTTGCTAGATCCCTCAAGCATCTACATGTTTCAATCACATACAATAGAATGGAAAAAGCAAGGTTGTGTCTCTAGTGAGCCAATCTCCAAGGCTAGGGAAGCTTCCTTAAATCACCATCTCCCTATCCAACATTGAAATAAACTATATCAAAAACTTCACACGTTTCAATATTCCCAATTCACATAACAACTAATACGAAACACCATGCACCAATGTCCCCTCAAACATATAGCAATGCGTGGAAACATATCATAATGGTATCCATTAAGGATCCCAAAGAGAAGTGATCTAAATGTATAGACTGGCAGCCTATAACTAATCTCAATGCATGACATAAAGAAGCATACATGCTACTCCCAAAGGTAACATGTACATAAATAAAATTTGTAAGAACCACCATGCCATAGAAATATAAATCATAGCCTCCATAGATATAAATAATTGAAAAAAGGAAATATCTCCCACAAGAGTAAGAATAAAGGCTAATGATGTTGTGCAAGATTGTAATGCATGAGGCTCTTAAATTCCGTAAGGACATGATAACTCCATCATCTCCCACTAAGGTAGTATCCCATTCTCCAACATGATATGAAACAGACAAGCAAGGAATATGTTTGACCATGTGCTATGCATCATGTTTATTTTTTAATCTCCATTTTTGGTTTTGTATCTTTTGTTCTTGGAAATTTCAGTTTTATCAGACATTTGTTGGGTCTTTCTCATTTTAGGAACTTTGGGAGCTCTGTTCTTGCACATACAAACACCTTTTTGAGTTTTTTCTTTTTTTTGAAAGTGAATGAATTTTTCATGCTCTTATTGAGTTCTTATTCTCCCTGAGAAATGTACTTCCAGCTTATTAGTCTTATTTGCACACTATAAAATCTAAGATCAAAATCATTGTTTGTTGATTTGACCCTTTGAGAATGCACTTCTCTATGAAGTGGCAAAATATTTCATGGGGATCATCTATCAAACAAATTGATAAAGTTCCATTTTTGGAGGTTTCCATCATGTTTTGTAGTATTTACCAACCACCCTTTTTTTCATATCGAATCATCAAAACTATACATATTGGTGAGAAGTGATTAAGAATCACTACGCAGTAGGATTTGTTACCCTATCTCCTTGGACTCTTTCTTGAGCCAAGTGATTTTGAGTAGAAGGTTGAATGGGGCAACACCAATGATAGAGCCTATGAACTAATCTATTATATTGTTCTTGAGGATACATTACATCACCTAGAGCACACTAAGTACCCTTACACTACTAGACCATAATTTGGTAGTTGTTTAGCTAAGTTTCCGGTCTTGGTATAGGGATGGGCATGGGTTTGAGGTTTGGTTACACCGGTGTGTGTGTATAATATGAAATTTATATATATTTAAAATTCTATATTTTTTTTAAATTAATACTTATAAATTCAATATTTGTAATTGCCAATGAACAAAATAATAAAATATTTAAATACCTCGTAACTTGCAACAAACAAAATACTCATGAATTAAAATTGAATGATATGTAAAAGACTTGAAGAATGTTGATACAAAATGAAAATTACAATCAATATTCAATATTTTTCATATGGCTCTTCAATATCTTCATCGAGAGCATGATAGTTGACATTTTCTTCAATTTCATTTGAACCACAATTGGTTGCAGTGCCACTCTCACTACCCATGTCATATGTAGAAGTTGCCTCATCAATAGAGACTTGGGCAAGTTGTGCAATAGTAGCATCTAAGTTTGCACATTAAGAGTTAGATTCCAATTTCTTGTCACCGCCTCACTATAATTAGGCATGCTATGTGACTAGATATGCAAGTTGGAGTGCACAAAGACCAAACTTTTACATTTTTTTGCACCCAATTGGTTGTGTTTAACTGAGTGGATAAATGAGTATGTACTCCAATTCTGCTCAATTGAAGAATTGGCAACCTATTGAATTTACATACAACATTTACAATTAAAAAATATAATTTATAGTAAATAGCAGTGAAAAGAAAATCAAGTTAAAAATTAAAAAGAAAAGATGCATACTTGAGATAGAAATTTGATTGCAAGAGGTTGCAAGTAAACAAAGCCTTGGCAATGTAGGCACCACCATTCATGAGTGTTTTTCCTAGTCTCAAAGAGAACAAACATGATTTTTGAAGATATGAAATGGCCAAACTCAGAAAGGCAACACTTTGTATATCTACATTTGGGAATATTTTTGTGAATGCAATCTTGTACCCAAGAGCAACATCATGATCTATATGGTGCCACCCTCCTTGGGAAGGAAAGTATCTCTTTTCTATAATACTTTGAGGACACAGAAAATGCTAGGAGATGCAAGGGCATGGTCATCTTGTTCCAATGGTTAACAATGGTCCTTTGCACTCTATTGTACCCAAAACAATTTTTTTGCTTCATTAAGGCATTTTGATAAAAATGGTCTAAATCTTGTAAAAGTGTCGTCAAAAGTCCGTTTTAGGTCAAACCAAGCATGGGCTTTTTGTGGGTTTACTTTCTAGAAGATACTGGCAAAATTTGAAATTTTTGAAAATTAGGGTTTTTGGGCACCTATTTTTAGGAAATCCCCAAAAAATAGGATCTTTTCAGAATTGGCTGAAAATAATTTTGATTGGCTTATTTCACTTCACGATCACATTGGTGAAGTCAAAATCAAGAAAAAGTCAGTTTTCTAGTGGGTTGTTTTCACTTTTTTAGGAGAAAAGTTAGGACTTCCGAGGTCGTCAATGGCAGTTGGCCAGTACCATGTATCAAAATCTAAGCCTCAAACTCATTACAGAAGATTCTATGTCAAAAGATGCTCAAAAAGATGCTTCGCGACGAAGGGGATTTTGAAAAGGTAAAAAATGTGAAAAATATTCTGTTTGGAAACACTTCGCCTTGCTACGTGGGAGATGCTTCGCAGTCAACACCCAAGTCAGCTTTGCAGTGTCCGTACACGTAAAAATGGTGAATTGCAGTCACGTACTTGCATCAGCAGTAGTAATGCTTCAACGCAGTCAACTCAGGGAGCAACACGGTGTTCACGAAGTGCGAAAGAGGTAAAATTGTTTGAAAATTACCAAGTCTGGGGCTAATTGCGCCCCTGCAAGCCAGGGGTGCCCTTGAATTTGAAGGCCCTAATGTAGTTGTTGATGCTTACAAAGACATTCATCTTCTTCGGAATTCTGTCAACTTTCCAGCGAGTCATCAAGCGAATCCATTAGATTTGTCAAACATCGATAAACGAAGGCGAAGGCAGAAGATGTGGAAGGCAATGAACATCAAAGACGACAATCAAATTACATAAATTGTGCCCTTGTAGCCCAGGGGCGCCCAAGAATAAAGCCTATCAGATGTCAGTTTTTGTGTTTGCTATCTTCAGATGATCTTTCTAGCTTCAGTCCAGCTCTACAATGAATCCGTTTGCCAGTCCATAAGACATACTGAACGACCGTAGTTGTTGATCCAGCGAGCATGTAAAACAGAGGATAAAATGAAAGTCAAAATGCTAGATGTACCTTTATAGGCCAGGGGGGCCTAGCCTTTTGGTCAACTAGATGAGATTTTTGGCAGTTGTCTTCTTCACGAGATTTGTTCAGAATCCTTCTAGCTATGCAATGAATCCAATAGTCAGCTCTCGAGACTTGTCAAACGCCCGTGGATGAAGAATCAGTGTAAAACACTGGGGTTGAAAGCAGGTTGAAATTTGGCTGTTTAGAAAATACACCCTCCTTGAGAAAGGTGCCCAAATTTCTGGGGCCTCAGATGCAGTCTTCTGATTTCACGACTCCCAAGAACATCTCTTCCAAGTTGTTCAATCTCCGCGATGAGATCATCAATGCGAACATCGAAGCAATCCAGCTCTTGGCAGCGAGAGTCAAAGTGGAGCGTTCCATTTAAAGTTACACTCTACAAAATCAATCTTAGAATGTCAATTGTGCCCCTGCAGGCTAGGGGCGCCCTTGAATTTGAACACTTTAAATCAACTTTTAGAGCTTGCACATATAGTCATCCTTTGTGGAATTCTTTCAGCTTCGTGATGGATTCAACATCCAGTCGACGGGGATTGTCAGTCACCGATAGTTGCAGATTGAAGCATGGAGGGTCGAAATCCAAAAAATAGCTAAGTATGGTGAAAAAAGAGCACCCTTTTCACAAAAGGTGCCCAAAATTTCAAGGCATCAGATTCAGTTTTTAGCACTTGTAGCTCCCAACAACATCTCTTTAGATTTGATCCATCTTCGCGGTGAATCTATCAGCTAAGCTTCAAGATCAACCGGGCATCCAAAATTCAGGGTCAAACAGAGGCAGTTTGTCACAAACGAAGTTGAAAATCTTAAATTTTTTTCTAACACTTTCAAGCTTAGGCGCCAAAAGTCAAAGTTTGACCATTTAAACTTCAGTTGTGATTTTTGCATGCTACCTCTTGCATATGGCGTCCAAAATTAATGGAGAACCTCAGTTCACGATGCATGTACAAGGATTAACCAGCATAATCAAGTAATTCACATATCCCCTCCTAATTTGGAAATCTTTATCCTAGGAGTAACTCAACTTCCCTAAGTTAACCCAATAACTAAAGCTGAAAGAATCTTACTTGACTCTTGTCCTCATCTCAATCCTAGTATATAAAAACTAATGAAAACAGTACTCTCCTTATATAGAGATCATACATTAATGCAGTTAACAACAAAATGCATCTTTTATCCCTTAAATTAAACCTCTTTCAATGTGAAAATAGACATAAACAACTCTTTCACCATACTAAACAATAGTACAATTTCCTTCAAACAATTCCCTGACTATACATAGACAACAAACACAGAATACCAAACATATTTAAGATTTATTGTTGTGAATGATAGTAGAAGAATATCTCATGCCTGGTTTTCGGCTTAATTCTAGTTGATGAAGAATCGGTCTATCTTCTCAGCACTTCCAGTAATCGACAATTTCCTTCCAAGTCTCAATTTCCTCTCTCAGAATTAATTTATCAGATAATGATGATTTAGACCAATAAAGGTTGCAGTCTGATTGGGATATAAGTCTCTCAGATGAAATTGATGCTCAGTCTCAACTTCTTGATCAAATTCGACTCTCCTAAAATGACAAATTTGCACTTTTCACAAAATGAATGAACATAACAAAATAATGCGTCTGAGTGAGTCAGAATAAAAATGATGATGATGAAGAATAATGAAAAATACTGAAAAATGAAAAATGACTCCAGAAGAATGGCGGCTATTTATAGAGCTCCTCCGCCCTTTGAATTCCACTTCAAATGGCATGTTGAATGACAAAATTGTATTTTGAAAAGGTCAATTAAGCAAGTGGCGGGTTTGCAATTCCCTACTCAGCATTTCCAGAGATGAGTCGACTTAATTTATTGACAACAAATGGAGAATATTTCAACTCGCATATGATGAATTGAGAGGAATCAACACCTACAGGTGTCTTCCAAAAATGGTGCCAATAGTGAAATCTGGCGGGTGTATAATCAAAGGAAAAAGTCCATAATTTATTTGTAAACTCATAGCCTATAATTCAGGCTTCCATCAACATTAAAACAGGTGAGTTCACACCTTTTGTGACTTAGTCACAATCCCGTGCAAGCGCGCGTGTTTCCTTTCGACGCTTCAAATTCTTTTATTTTTTCAAAAGTTCGCAACTATAGTTTTAGCAAAATATTTCTCTTTCCCAGAGTTTAGCGTATATTTTCCAAAGCCAAGGATAAAATAATGATTCACATTTTCATAAAGTCGGCTCCTAAAATTCCATGCGATTTCCAAGTTTAATTGCAGATTCAGATTAAATAGGAATCTAGTCGATTTCCTATGTTGAAGACAACATTTGAAAAATAATTCGATCTTTCAAATTGTGAGATGATATTTAAATCAATGATTGATTTTCATTAAATATTAAATGAATACATATATATTATAGATTATATATTTTATATGTATTAAGGTAATAAATAATTTATATAAATATATATATATTTAATTACTCTATGTAGTATATATATATATTTATGTATATTATCTTACCTTAATATATATATATATATATATATATATATATATATATATATATATATATATAATTCTGCAACCGTATCATAAGCCAGTCAACATATCAATATATACATATACATGTATATGTAAATTGTTAGGCAATAATAATATAATATTATTAATATCCACTTACAATAGGTTGTGTGCATATGTACATGTATATACATCCGTATATACCTCAATGTGCACGTATATGTAGGTATACCATATCGATGCAACCGTATGAGCATATCCATTTGCCAATCATACGCTTGTATCGATATGTATATACATATGGATACGTGTATATACTATATACATGTATATATGTCCACTTCCTATTCACTTACATTCATACACGTTATCATCATAATGATTGTAATACAACAAGATAGATAAACATCACTCATAAAGCGTAAAGAAGTAGACACGACTCCTAATGCCAATATACGAGTTACAGATGACTTATCTAGAACCAACATAACTGATTCAGTTTACCCAATCTATAGTGTTGTGTGTGTATGCTCAGATAGTTCACATTATCGATTAACTGACCAAGCTCCTCTCCCGAATGATATTTCCCCTCCGCCTGGAGGAATGGTACATATACCTGCATCTACTGACATACGCTCACGAAAGTCAAATGTTCACAACATAAGCAATATACATAACATCTCATAAGTTAGAATATTAACAACTCAATAATTTGTATGCAATTATTCACCAAGAATGACATCAATAGAACTACATTAAATGAGACAATCATCAAATGTAAAAACACTCATATTGATAACAAGGAACAACACATTTTATTCAATCATAGAATTCTTATTACAATCATTCGGTCCTATGCAGTACTAGTACATAGTTGCTTACAATTCGGGGTGTAACACAAGGAATTCAGCAACTTGAATTGAACATCGCAGAGAACAAACAAAGAGATGAAATCATCATTTCTCACTTGGCAATCGCCATTGTAGCAGATGAAGACAAAAGGAAGCTTTGTGCTTGGAGAGAACAACACCTCTTCAAAGTAGAAACTTATGAAAGAGTGTCTACAAATATGGCTGAAATCAAACAAGATGTTGTCGGTGCTATCAAGCTCGTAAGCGGATTCATCATACAGATTTCGTGCCATTATCTTCATGAGGATGGTACCTACATTGATCTCGATGTCGTACAAGTAGAATTCCAGAGTTTGGTTCGTGATGGTCTTGATGGTGATCTTGTGGCATCTAAGTTGAATCATTTTTCCATGATGTCAACAAGTTTTGACAAGGCAGCTGAGGAGGTCAAAGAATGTCTGAGATTCATCACAGATGGAGGGAAGACATCGAGTAAACAGTTTGTTATTTTGGACAGCATCAAAGTGCCTGAGGAATATGCAGTTAACGATTTCCTAGAGGAGATTATTGCTCACGATGGCTTGGAGTAGACAATTAGTTAGATTCGACGATTTTTGCAAGGATAGAGTCAAAGTTTATCTCATCCTCGAGGATATCTTTTGGTGGAGGTGGAGCTTTTAGTTAGGTTTCAGTTAACAGATGTTGGTTATCAGTTGACTCTCATGTCAATAAAGACTTGTGTGTTGCACAGTCTAATTAGTTTTAGTTTTAGATCAGTTAACTGAGGTAATTTTTCTAGTTAACTATTAGGTTATCTTTGTTTACAAATAGTAATAACTCTTGCATGCTGGCAAGATTGAATGTTGACTCAAGGAGATTTTAGGGTTCCCTACTCCTTTGAGATTCTATAAATAAGAGCACCTTGCTCATTGTATTTTAACTTTTGCTTGTGATAACAAATTGTTGTGCCACCTTGCTTGCAATATTGCTATTCAGTATTGGTTCCCATTGTGTAAGAACAGGATTGTACGCTTACTTTGTGGCTGCAAATCTTTGTTCAGTTTATTGTTTAAATGCCATGTTATAAAGCTGGTTTGATCGTCTATTGTGTGATTGTTTCATCAATGCAATTTGCTGTCCTAGATATACTATTGTTGTTTCCGTAATCTTTCTTTCATCTACACCTCGGAGAGAGTGTTTCACCTCCTTGGGAATTTAGAGATAAGGATTATCGTTTAATGTTGTTTCTAGTAATCTTCTTTTCAGCCTACACCTCGGATAGAGTGTTTCACCTCCTTGGGAATCTTGAGATCTAGCTTGCCATTTCATGTTGTTTCCAATAATCTTCTTTTCAGCGTACACCTCGGATAGAGTGTTCCACTTCCTTGGGAATCCTGAGAACTAGCTTGCCGTTTCATGTTTGTTTCCAATAACCTTTATTCCAGCCTACACCTCGGATAGAGTGTTTCACTTCCTTGGGAATCCTGAGATAGAGTTTATCGTCAACCATTCCCAATTGCTCCTAACTCCTTTTTCTTTGATTTTACTTTAGGAGATAGGGTAGTCATAGCTTTAGCCTAGTTGTAGTTAAGATCTGCAGAAACCAGAGAAAACCTTAGCTGCAATGTATTTGGTTTTATAACCTTGTGCCTCTATCAGCTAAGTAAAAAAGATAGAAATTTAGATTACTTTACTTTTTACGCAAAACAGCAAAAGAGGGAGCTTCCCCTCCTAATTTGAAGAGCAGTTAATATTGTGCATAGCTGTCCATTTACAATACGCACTCCAGAGGTGTGAATTGAAACGCCAACAAAGCCCATTGTGATGCAGTGGTGGAACACTTTGAACACCTTGCTTCATATGACAACCTTTTCTCTAAATCCCAAATGGTATGCACCAAAGCCTAGTAGGTTGCTTCCTTGTCACAACAAAGAGGTGAAAGAAGGGTTAATGATGAATAGAGTTGAAGATAGATAGAGCTACATTAACTCAAATTGATTCTATTGGATGGTGGACATGGCACAACAAGGATACAATAGAGTTGAGGATGCTCAGTATTTACCTCCTTTCATAGGTTTCCAATTCTTCTGTTGTAGAGAAGAATTGGTCAACATATAGCTTCATCCACTCTATCAAGAGAAAAGCGCTTACTTCTAGATAAGCAAAGAAGTTGGTGGCTGTGCGTGGTGCTTTGTGACCTCAAGATTGTCAGACTTCAGAGTATCAACATACTTCAGCTTTATAGTGGGATGTTGATCCCAAAGACGCCATTGAGATTGATGAGGAGGAGACACAAGAGGGCTTGTTTGGAGTTTCATTGGATGAGGTAGTCCCTCATAGTGGTAGTGGCTCAAAGTCAAACTTTGATTTGGATGCAGTGCTGGTAGATGCCAATTAGGGGCAGCTTCCTTCTTTCTATCACTATGTTCTTGTGACTTTGTCATTTCGTAGTTCAAAGTTGCAGCCTTGGGGCATTTTGTTTTTTCTTTAAATTTATGTCATATGCACATTGATAATGATTTGTGGAAGCAATTAAATTTTGAGTTTTGAAATTTATTAATTTGTTCAACTCTCATGTGATCTCAATTCAACTCTAATGTTGTGTATTAAGGATTTTAGTATATGATGAATTTCTTATCAATTTATCATATGAATATTTGAAATTTCCCTATATTTTAGATTTTTTCCCTATTTCTATATAGCCATTCCCTTTTCCATCCCTTATTGTCCCCTAAAATGGCCTCAAAAAAATATGTCCTACAAAAGCATCTCCCATCCCTTGCCATTCCTTTCTTAAAAACTTGGAGGAACACGTTTAGCTACTTTCCTATTTTAATGTTAATTTTAATTTTCATTTCTTTACATATCAAATGGAATCTTACATCTTATTATCTAGAGTAGTTACATGGCAAAATAGTGGTTAATTATCGCCTTTTGAAATTGTTGGCGTTTCAATTCGCATCTCTGGAGTGCGAATTAGAATGGACAGCTATGCACAGATAAATTGCTCTTCGAATTAGGAGGGGAAGCTCCCTCTTCGCTGATTATGCTTAAAGAAAGTAAACTAAACTATTTGCCAATCTTTTTGTTCTCAGCTAAGAGCACAAGGTTATAAATCTCTAGTGCCATAGCTGAGATTTTCTCTTTTTGAACTTCAAATACGACTAAGCCTACTCTAATGACGCTTTTAACAACTCAAGTAAACTCAGAGTTTGAGAACTAAAAGTAAACAAGGAATGATCTTCACACAGATACTTAAACAAACTTTCTCTCAACGCACACCTGAAGACTCATTGTACTTTTCGATGCAAGCTGAAATAAAAATTATGTAAGCAAAACACTTAAAACAAAACCCGAGAGAGTAGATCAAAGTAAATGAGGCATAAGATTTCCTTTCTCAAATTTCTAAAACGATTACACTTCTTGGACAACAAGATTGTAGCAATGATAGGTTTACAGTTTAGCGATCAACCAGAATACACTTGACACAAATTACACATGAACTGGACAATATCTTGCAGCAAAAGGCAGGCATGCAAGCTTGCTCTTACACTAGGTGAATAAACATTGAATAACAACTTGCAGGCAAAATGGGCTCAACAATTTGCTATCACAATAATGGTTTTGTGTTTCTGTAATGTCCCTTTCTGGCTAGTGAACAATCTTGAAGAGATTTTTCTAATCTTTTAATTCCCGAGATTAGGAAAATAGCAAATTGCAAGGGAATATGGGATAATTAAATAAAGGCTGGAAACCTATAGTCTATTAAATTTATTTAATTATTCATTTTTAATGATTGGTGGGACCACGGGGCACTTCAATTTGATAAATCCTATTTTTGCTTAAGTTAAACTAGAGCAATCTTGGTAAGGATAAGATCGTTTGATTTTATCAAAATTGAAACAAGCTTTCCTCAAAGGTGATTGGTAGCTTTTGTGAAGTTAAAAATTGGCAACTTCAGTTTTATTGAAGGAAATCGTCTGCTTTTTAGAAGATGGGATTTGGCAACATTGGGTTTATTAAAAGCTGCGAATTATTGAAGAAGCAGGATTGAGAAAATCATTATTTGATGTTAAATTTCTCTCAGCCGAACTTTGGAAGAGAATTATCCAGGACGAAACCCTTGGTTGTTGTTAGTGGGACGGAAACCCCAACTCAGTGAAGTAGCAAGCATCGACTGTATCAAAGGCAGATTGAAGAAATCCATTCAGATTGCTCAAGAAATCAGGACAGGCATAGAAGTAAGAAATCGTGGATAAAGGTGAGACAAATAAATTTATAGAAATTAGAGGTGCCATGGAATTTTGGAGCTCAACGAATGAATCCAAGAATTCGGGAGCTACTTGTATATTGAAGGGGCGCTATTAATTGAGGAAGGCCGACAATTCAGTCTATAGATGGAATCGTGGACAAAGAGAAGAGATGCGAGCATTCACAGGGTCCAGCGACTAAGTCAACAAGGGAGATGTAATGATAATATGATTGTATTGGCACTGGGAGACTAAGTTTGAGGTGGCGTATTCATAAGCTGGGGATCATAATAATTCTAGGTCATATAAAAGACAAGATTGGTAGACGGTCGCTCAAGAATTAAAGATTGAAAGCTACTGTGGAAATTTACAGGAAGAGACAAATTGGGAATTTCTTATTTGGACGATGTGGTCTAGTTCCTTTACATCATAGTTTATTTTGGAAATTGTTATCAGTGAATAAGTAGTTAGGTAAAGACAAATAGAATAAGACAAATTTGAAGGCGTCATATTGTAGACTTTAATCTTTCCTTGCCGATAATTTAAGGAGAAGTCGAGAGCTACTTGTCTTTTGATATTCTGCCATTGTTTTCCCAAGAAGAGATGGCAGTCAGTGTGGGTCAAAAGAGGATTTACATTCCTGAATTATGTGTATATATAGAATGTTGAAGTTTGTTTGGATCTGGAAGTGATTATTTGGCATAGACATGGATTCTTGAATATAGTCATCACTATATTCTGGATGGCGTATCAAAGATTGAGGCATATGGCTGCCGTTGTATGTGTTTGGGCATGAGTTGAGTGTGGAGATTAATCTGAATATGGTCTTTGGTGTCTCTGCTGTTTGCCATCGAACATCCTCGGAGGAGTCTCGAAATTGGGCATTCATATTCTTGGAGGCGTCAGCTTATTGGCATATGTATAACTTGATATTAATTTTTGAATGATATGTCTGCTGTATGCCTATACAAATTCGGAATATATTCTTAGTGGTATCAAAGGTTGAGTTGTCTGTTTGACAAAATGTTCTAGATATTTTATGAATGATGGAATGAGCTTATGATGAATAAATGATTCAAAATTTTAGATATAGTTGTTCTAAGTGTTTATAATCTGGAGTTCTTCATAATAGTTCAGATACCAAGTGTTTGATGAAATGCTAGCAAGCTAAAATCAGAAATACTACAAGATTGAGAAAAATTCTTGGTAGGGACATTATAGTTTCCACCTCCGTTCAATTTGACATATCTGATGCTTGACAAATCTGATGAGCTCGCTGTTGACTTCGTTGGAGAGCTGGTTCAAATATGAGAAAAACTTGTTGGAGGTCTCAAACCCTAATTTCCACTTTTAGACCCTCAAAATCTTGGGCGCCCTTGGCTACCTGGGGTGCCCATGATCACCAGACTTAGTCATTTTTCAATTTCTCAATTTTATCTCCCATGTAATGTCCTCTATTTGATTTGCAACTGCGGGTGACTAATAAATCTGATGATCTGGCTGAGACATTCATTGGATAGCCTGAGGAATTCTGAAGACAATGATTTGCAAACCCTAACAGCTAGATTAGGCCTTTCAAAACCCTAGGCACCCTTGGCTAGCTAGGGCACCCAAAGTTCCCAAACTTAGAATATTTTCTGCGAATTTCATGATTTGCATTTTGCTACTTTGATGGAACTTCTCTGTTTGATTTGAGATTCCGGCTGATTGGTTGATCCGATGGACCTGCTGCTGGATTCACTGCAGAGCCAGAAGAATTGTGAACAAAATATCTTGGAGGAAAAAACCCTAATTTCATTTTCTAAGATCTTGAAATGATGGGCGCCCCTGGTTAGCAAGGGCGCCTTTACTGGCAGGAGTTAGTTTTTATATCAACTTTTTCAACTTTCCTTCATTCTTCACTTTTCGCTTCGTGCTCAGTAGTTGGAGACTGAAAAATGACTAAGGCATAGAATCCCAGGCGCCTTGATTGGGCAGGGGCGACTGAACTCTCCAGACAATCAAAATTTCACCATTTTCAAGAATTTCAAACTCCCCTTCTTCATTTCCTGTTTCGCGAACATCTTTCGCCGTTTCTCGATTTGTGCAATGCTTGAGGCCTTATATCTGACACCTAGCAATTGAGCATCCTCCATTATTGACCTTGGAGCTCCTATTTTAGCTTTTGAAAAAGAAAAATAGACCCATTAAAGAAATATTGATCTTTTGACGATTCTGACTTGACCAACCTGATGAAGAAGCGTTTGAAGCCAATCAAAATTAGTTTGAACCCCTGGAGTTAGACTTTCTATTTTTAGAAAATTTCGCTAGTATCCATTTGAGAAGAAACCCCGAAAACCCAGAAAAAGTCTATTTTTAGAAACTTTCTATTTAAAAAAAAATTCCTAAAATTTAGGGCTGAAAAATTGAGATCTGGGTTTTGTAGACAAGGTCGCTCTTAGCAAACCCAGATTGTCAGATTTTGAAAATTTTGAGTTTGTGACCCACATGCATGACATGCAAATTTTCATTTTTGATCTTTTTGACAATTTTTGACAAGACTTTTATCATTTCTTCAAAATGCCTAAATGTAGCGAAAATTTTAATTTTGGGTACAACAGAAACTTATCAAGTTGTTAGGATGTAGTCAATCGACACTTCTAAGAAATCTAGAATCGTGATTATTTTTTGTTATTTTGTATGGAAACTGGAATTGTGGTTATTGTTTGTCATGCTATTGTAAGATGGGGCTTTATTAGGCATTACATGCACTAAAATCTTTCTCAATATAGAAGTATGACTTTGGAGCACAAGTGCTTGGGTGGGTATGTTGTCCTTCATTTTGGTGCTAACATTACTTAGAAGTGTTATATGCTTTGTGGGCCCCTTGTGATTATTTACAGTTTGAATGCTCTAAAAAGTTACAAGCTCATTCTAGACAAACTGGCATATCCCACTAGTTGAGGATTTGGATACCCTATAATATATATCTTTGGACTTGTGGATACTAGATCTGATGGAAGCATTCTAGTAAAGGTTGCTAAAATAGTAATGTTTTTCAGTCTATAAAATTTTACTTTGATGAAATCTTGTTCAAATTTTGCAGGAAGTGATGGTCACACATTAGAAGAGGCTAAATCCATTAACCTTTCCCTTACAGCACTTGGAAAATGTATCAATGCACTAGCTGAAAATAGTTCTCATATCCCTGCAAGGGATTCAAAGCTCACCAGATTGCTTCGTGACTCATTTGGAGGTTATTGAATTTATTTGCATCCTGTTGACTCTTTTTGTGGTTTCATGCTTTAATTGATGTTCTTTCTTCATGTATTATTTCATTAGGGTCACCACTAACAAGAAATGCATCTGAATCTTTAATTTGTGTCTGATTGTACAGTTATTAGTGACTAGTGAATAAAGCTACTGAATTTATATTCCTTATAATACAGATTCTATCAATAATAATGTATTCCTTAACATTAATGTGTGTACCTGTAAAATGGAACTCTGGTCATGCAGTTCCATCCAGCATGAGAAAATAAGTTTTTTTCTAGGGTTAACCAATCTGTTTGATGGCTAAATCTTTCTGCATGGTGTTCAGGAACTGCAAGAACTTCATTAGTGGTAACAGTTGGTCCATCTCCACGGCATCGAGGGGAAACAGCAAGCACAATTATGTTTGGCCAGAGAGTGAGTTGTAATCTTAGTACCTTTCTGTACTTGTTATCAGTTTGTTTTGTAATCATGTAATACTTTTTTGTTTCAAAATTCATTACTTGTTGATATTATCTATCCATATTAAGAGATATGAGCTAATATATTGACATTCTAAAAATTCTATGAGTGATGAGATATTTTCTGGGATAGGGTATGTTCTCAACTTTTTCAAAGGAAAACATACATTTCATACTTAATAATTCCATGATATTGTTGATTTAGTTGAGGTTGACATGTGTCATTTTTAGGCCATGAAAGTGAAAAATATGGTGAAGCTAAAGGAAGAGTTTGATTATAAAAGTCTTTGCCACAAGCTTCAAAACCGGGTCGATATCCTCATTGTACAGAATGAAAATGCATCTAAATTAGCTCTTGATACCAAGCAAGATTTGGAGAAGCTTCAAGAATCCCAGAGGTCTCTACTGGTGGCAGAGAAAAAGCTTGCTACCAGTTTTGAGGTGATAGATTTACTCCATCTCCTCTTTAAAATGCTGGGCATATGAGAATGCTAACATATGTTATTCCTCAGTGATTGTTAATTTACTTTGTTTCTCTCATATGTAATTTGATATTGTTTGATGAATGGTTAATAAGTTACAGGCTTGCTACTTATAGTACTGACAACATGATCTTCACTTGCACTGCGAATTATTTTATTTTTTCTTTAGAAAATTGATGGAAGTATTCTTCATTGCTTGTAAAGTTTTCAATGACAGGCAAAGATGATGAGAATTGTGGAAATTGAAACATCACTGCTTTATAGGGACTTGGCAAATGCATGTGGAATATCCTTTACATCATTAGTTATTTCTAATGGTCAATTAAATATGGAAACAGTTACCAGAAAGATGATGCACAAATTTAATGAAATACAGATGTTGCGTGTTGTTTACAATGATGCTCCAACTATGTATGACACATGCTAGTCTTTCCTAAAAAGCTGGTACAATATCTAACCTCCAATCATCACTGTATTGCATGATGCAGATGTTATAGTACAATTACAGACATATTTATCTGTAGAATGTGAAGATGAACATTGAAATGCTAGTCATACAAAAAGGCTACTACTGACAATTCCTCAAATACTACTTGAGTCGTAATATACTCAGCCATTGATTAAAGACATATGTCAACTTACCAAAATATGATCAATATAAATGTATGTCACATCTGCTTATGTGAACCTCACATGAACAACAAAAAACAAAAAAGTTTAGAAGGAAATTAAGAAATTGGCTATCAAAAATGATTGTATACAGAATACATTTTGAATGAGGAGGGTGTTTAATGGTTGGATGAGGTCAAGCACATGACAAAACTTGAAAAATAATGACAGAAATAGTTACAAGAGTGAGTCTTATCATTTTCTCCCTGCTGATAGGCTGTTGTCCCCAACATCTAATTTAGAAGAGGAGAGTTTTCTGTAAAAATTGCATCAGAGAACCACTTATGTCCATAGAAAGAAAATCATATCAATTCCAATAGATGGCCAAAAGTAGGTGATCTGGATTGAAAAAGTACATTTGTGATTTCATCTAAAGTAGAAAAGCAACAGGGAAGTTATATATATCTTTTGTGACTGACCACGTAAGTAGTGGTTTGCTTCTTTACATTAGTGCGAGATACACATTGAATTATGTATCCTAGATCAATGGTTGTTAGCAATGTGAAATAGTAGCCTCAAGATAAGTGATGGAAACCTCTTTTTCTGAATGAGATGACTCATACAAAATGAGTTGGATGACATTGAAAACCTCATAAATGCCAAGTTGACTTGGTAGATTTTAGGAAAAAGCATTGAAGTCAACATATGAGGAATTCCGAATTTCAAATTTGAAACTTCAAATTATGATATTAGTAAACCTTTCTTTATTCAAGTGAACCTAAACACTATCAGCAACATGGAAATAATCAGATACTTCTTGCCCGTCATGGAGTGCCTTGAATTTGGCCTGAGATTATTTAAGAATTTATTTAGCTATGGCATGAATTTTTCTCAAAACTTCAGAAAAAAGAAGCTTATGTCTGTGGGAGGTATATATAATTTTAAGAGCAATCAAAATCTTATTATGTGTCAAAGGTTGGAAGCTGTAACAAAGATAAAAAAAGAAAAGGTCTTGTATGGACATTGGTAACCCAGTTGCATATATGATAAATGATATATAGGTATTGTCCCATTCCTTACTCTACATATGATGAATGTGAATAGTATGAGGTTTGATTAATAACCTTAGAGTGGGTGTTTATTTGTAGATGAAAGGAAGTGAAAAGTGCAATTGACAATGAAGAAGCTTCCACAATAATGGATAGAAGTTATTCATGACATGTTATTCATAATCTGAAATGATACTTCATGCAGCCTGAAATTGCTCCAAACATGCTTAAAAAACAAGTTGGCAGCCTATGGAGCATCAAAAAACTTGGTGCATGGCATGGAAATTTATATATTGGAGAACTAATGCATGATAAAAAACATAATAATGTGATTTTTGAATTTTGAGACTTTGGATCAATTTGTTCTAGCATCTGCTTTACTTTGAAATTCATGGGCATTTATACAAATATTATGGTAGTTCTCTATCCAATTTCTTCTACTGCCTAAACTAGAGGCGCTTGACCCTTTTTCTTTATGAGGTCACCACTTTTAGCCATAGATCTCTTTGTGGAGGTCCAAAGTCTACTAGATTAACCATCATAGATGTTGGAGGCATTAAGTGCTCTTTGGATACAATTGATTCACATTCAGATGGAGATTGGTGATGCATTGTCCATTTGTTGTGTTCTACTACAATTAAGACTCCTTGACACCCCAACTCTCATTCTAACTGTCATGGATTTATCTCTTCTGAATGTTAGGGACCCTCTTAAAACCCCTCTTTATAGTATAGATTTGGAGGGAAAGTTCACATTATTAGTTTCATTTTGTCACTAGCTATTCTTTGGATTTGAGTGTTAGGAGAGGTTATAAATGGAATCAATTGCTTCCTAGGATTGTCTAGCCTAACCCTTTTTTCCTTGGACTTTCTCGAACCTTGACAAGAATTCTTAGCCTCTACATTGTACTCTATTAGTTATTGATGCTAATATTGTTGGCTCCTTTGACGTGTCTTAGAATATTGACACCTATGTATATTTGTTCCTTGCTTGGGTGGCCTTTATCTACTTCCATTGCTTTGTGGGGTCTTCCTCACACATTTATCTATTTTTTTGAAAGATTGGGGCTTAACTTTTTGAGGTTAACCGTTGCTTGTATGTAATGTCCCCTTCTCAATGATCATCCTTGGGGACATATTAGCCTATTTAATTCCCGTAGGCTATAGTCAGGAAAAGGGAATTGATTTATTTAATTGTATAATATTACCTGGTGGAAAAAGTACATTTAAAAGGGTAATGTTAAATAATTAATTAAATGGGTTATAAAGTGACTTTTGGAAATATTTTAAAAACAACTTTATAAAGTCACTTTATTATTTTATTGAGAGGGAAATAAAGCAAGTGATATAAAAGGTGTTTTTGGAGCTCATTTGTACTATGATTGTTTATTTTCTCACTTTCACTTTTGGAGAGCTTCTTGGAGTTCTTGGTCTTGGGGAAGAGAAACCCTAGGGCATTCGGTTTTGGTGGTGAAACGATTCCACCCTAGCTGGTTTGAGGGGAAAATCACTCAGCTTTTCCAGTTGGGCGATTATAGCAATTTTGTGAGTCTCCTGCGGAGACAAAATTGGAAGAAACGATATATTTTTCTATTGCTTGAGGCTGAGGTTTGGCGTCTAGGTTTAAGGAGGGTCTGCTCATCAGATTGGCCACCATATTTCTGCATATTCAGAGGTTGTATTGAGGATTGCTATTGCATACTTAGGTCGTGGGTCTAAAGGAGGTTATTGTTGCTAACCTGGGTGATTGATAATACCATGTTTTAGCTTGTGATTGGGTTGTGGTTTTTTATATTGGTTGTAGACTTCAACTCATCACTCAAGGTACTCACAAAGGGAGAAACGTGGGTTTTGGAGGTTTGAAAATGATCGACAGTTAAAGAATAACCAGCTGTATAAGATTGAGCAGGGATGTGAGGGTTTAGAGTGTCATTGTTGCATTTTCCTCTCATGGCGTGGCCTGGAAGTGTCTGTTGGAAATGCGTGAAGCTCATTTTCTGAGTTGTTTTACCTGCTATTCATTCCTAAGTTGTGTGGAAGCCTTTTCTAGGGGGGTCGAGCTGTTGCAGACCTATAGAACAGTTCCATTGATTTTCGGGTGCTTATTTGAAGGGCTGGGAGTGAACACTTGCTGCTATGGGAACCGCTATACTATTGCAACCATTGTAGAAACCTGTTGATAACTCAGAATCAACCTTAGAGGACTATCTACGGGTATTTTATGCATTTCTTTGTGAACAAGTATATCTAATGTAAACTCAGAAATAGCTGTCATACATTTCTGAATATTATTGTGTGAAAATCTGCTTCTTGTATTGCTCAGGCTGGAAGTTAATGTGGCTGTAGCTTGTCTTGAACATATCTATTTTGTAACTCAGTCTTTAGCATTGTATGAAAGTGTCATTTCCCATTTGAAACTGTCCATGCATATTGAATACATATTGCAGTGATTTTATGCAATGTATGAATGTAAGTTTGACAAAATGAGTTCATATGTCAAACTAGAAATATCGTTTTAAAATCGTGCAAAAATCAGTAAGGGCTTTTATAGTCAGAGCTGGTCCTCCTGCCAGTATGTGTGTTTGGGGTGCAAAGTTGCATATCAGAAATTTATATGCATAATTCTTTATGAATTCAGAGGACGGGGCCTACATAACCTACAAGAGTAGAAGGGAAAGAGAGAGAGCATTGGTTAGTATATTTGATTCAGAGTCAGAGGAAGAAGAAAACTTGGGAGATAGGCGTGAACTGCCTGAAGGTAGTACCTTGCAGATTTTAAATGACCTTGCATGGGGTCAACAATAGGTTGTCTAACTCCTCACTCAGTTGATGGCTGATCGCAATAATGCTGGTAACAATGGTACATGAGGTACTAATGGGCATAATGGTGACAATGGGAACAATGGTGAAGGGAGTAATACTCACATTCCTGCTTAGAGCCACACTAGGGCAGCGAGTAGGGTGACTCCTAGACCACTTATGCCTGAGTTTTTCAGAGGATAGCCAACTGGTAATCAGGGAAAGAAAGCACAAGGTGAAGGATTCATAGATTACTTGAGGGAGTATTAGTCTCTTAGTGATGAGTTCCATGTAGCGATGACTCTACATGATTTTTGTGCCATAAAATACAAAAATAGGCCAAGGGGTCGTAACAGGGGTCCTCAGAATCAAGATTTGCAGTGTAAGGTTGGGAAACTATCTATGCCTTCATTTGATGGTTCAAGCAAATGGATTGCTAGAGCATGGGTTCAAAAGTTGGACACCTATTTCCAACTCAACCCTATGTTGGAGTCTGAAGCCAACAAGTACACCATGTTACATTTAGAGGGTGAGGCCCACAAGTGGTGGTACCATGGGTTAGTCACCTTGGGGCATGCTAGCATCACATCCTATTTGGACTTTACTCAAAAGTTGATGGATAGATTCGACAAGAAGGACCCAGAGTTGCATTTCAGGGAGTTGGCGCAACTCAAACAGGTAGGTTCTGTGGATGCATACATTTCTGAATTCTAGAAGCTCTTAGTTATGGTGCCAAATGTTTCAGAGCACATGCTGATCATATTCTTTATTGAGGGTTTATCCGAGCCATTGTATGGGTGGATTAAGGCCTTAAATCCAGAATCACTATAGAATGCCATCATCAAGGCACGTGACATGGAGAATTTAGTGCCTAAGAATAAATTTCAGTCCAAACCATTCATTCCTCGAAAGAACAAAGATAAGAAGCCCTTTTAGAAGGAATGGCCAAGGAAGGATAAGTTGGATGATGAGGCTTGTAGGGAGTTGAGGAGGAAAAAGCTTTGTTTCAGCTGTAAGGAGCCTGGACATCGATGCATGGGCAAAGGGAAAGTACACTACATAGTGAGGTCCTTTCAGATAGTGAGGATGAAGGAGAGGCAAATCAGGTATTGGGCAGCGATCATAGCAGTTCTAAGGATGAGAAGCCACATGAGGAGAGTAAGAGTGGAGCTATTGCCACTATATTAGGTACTCCCAGATTCAATTCCTTCAGAGTTAGGGGAGTGTTACAGGGGCAGCGTGTTACTGTTTTGATTGACAATGGGGCAACCCATAATTTCATAGATCGACACTGGTGTCCAAGAGAGGTATTTCGACAGAGGATTTTGGGGGATTTAGTGTGATGGTGGCAAATGGGTTCAACATGACTTGTGCACAGAGGGTTCCTCGGTTGGGTGTGACATTGGGCAACTACACTATTACAAATGACTTTTATGTAGTTGACCTGGGTGATACCAATGCTATCTTGGGTATACATTGGCTTCATTCATTGGGGAAGTATTCTCAGAACGTCCAGACAATGGAGCTTAAGTTTAGGGCAGTAGATGGGAGAAGGTTGTGCTAAGGGGTATGGCCAACGATTCTCCAAAGATAGTGTCAACTAAGCGGATGGAGAGTATTTTCAGGCATGGCGATGTCGCTTGGGCAGCTGAGTGTTTGATTACATCCAAGGAGTCTCCGGATAGTAGCCAGCCTTACCATGTGGATATTCAGTCATTGTTGGGTAAGCATGACAGAGTTTTTGGGGAGATACCTCTAGGGAGACCTCCTCACAAGGGTTTCAAGCACACCATTGAGTTGGAAGAGGGAGCTAAACCTGTCATAACCACTCCTTACAGACATCCTAAGAAATTCAAGGATGAGATAAAGAAGGCTATTAAGGAGTTGTTAGACATGGGCCACATCAGACCTAGCTCCAACCCATTCGCTTCTTTTGTAGTTCTGGTTAAGAAGGATGGGACAATGCGTATGTGTATAGACTATTGGGTGTTGAATAAGAAGACAATTAAGAAAAGGTACCCTATACCCAGGATCAACGAGTTACTTGATGAGTTACATGGGGCAGTCTACTTTTCGAAGATTGATCTTCGATTGGGGTACCATTAGATTAGAGTCCAAGAACAGGATATACACAAGACTGCCTTCAGGTGCCATTATGGGCACTATGAGTTCTTGGTCATGCCTTTTGGTTTGACCAACGCACATGCTACTTCCAGTCTTGTATGGATCATATATTCAACAAGAAGCTGCGTAAGTACTTACTGGTGTTCTTTGATGATATCCTTATCTATAGAAAAACTTGGGATGACCATTTGAGACAGTTAGATGAGGTGTTGGGCATCAGAGGAGATCAGTCACTATATGCTAAGGCATTGAAGTGTGAATTTGGCATGAAAGAGATTTTGTATTTGGGCCATGTCATCAATGCATAGGGTGTTCAGGTTCATCAGGAGAAGATTCAAACAATACTAGATTGGCCAATGCCTAAGTCCCTTACAGAGTTGCACAGGTTCTTTGGGTTATGCAGTTATTACAGGCAATTTGTTAAAAGGTTTTCTCAGTTGGGTGCGCTATTGACAGATCTCACGAAGAAGGGAGCTTTCAGATGGTCAAAGGAGGCTCAGAGAGCATTTGATAGGTTGAAGGAGGTGATGAGTAGTCATATGCTAGCACTTCGTGATTTTACGCAGCCTTTTGTGGAGTGTGATGCGTCAGGTGAGGGCATAGGAGCAATGTTAATGTAGAACAAGCATTTGAGAGCCGAAAGTTGCGGGTGCTTGAGAGATTGTACTCCATCTATGATAAGGAGCTGCTCGCCATTATGCATACATTGGTGAAGTTCAGGCAGTATCTGGTAGGTGGGAGATTTGTGGTGAGGACCGACCACAACAACCTTAAGTATTTCTTGGAGCAGGACTTAAATGAGAGGCAACATAAGTGGGTCAGAAAAATACAGGCCTATGATTTTGATATTGAATACGTTAAGGGTAAGAAAAACATAGTTGCAGATGCCCTCTCCAAGAAACCAAAAGCATGTTCCCTTGCTGAGATTTCAACTGATTGGAAATCTCACCTCTTAGTGGAGTACTCCAAGAACAAGTTTGCTTGCGAGTTGATGGATGTCAGGTGCAAGATGATCGGTATAGGGTGGTAGATGATATCATCTACTACAAGGATAGGATATACATAGTACCTGAATCTAAGCTCAAGGAGAAGATTATGAGAGCTACAAATGATGCTCCTTTGGCAAGGCATCAGGGGTACTTCAAAACATATAGGCAGATCAGGGAGAGGTTCTCTTGGAAAGGCCTCAAGGATGATGTGCTATGTTATGTGAGAGAATGTGTGACTTGTCAGTAGAACAAGTCAGAGCATACCCACACAACGAGGTTACTACAATTGCCTATTCTTGAGCAGAATTGGGAAAGTGTATCTATGGACTTCATTACAGGTCTACCTAAGGTTCATGGTAAGGATTGCATCTATGTTGTCGTATATCGGTTGATTAAATTCGCTCACTTCTTTGCAATTTCGTTAGAATACAAGGCACCACGGGTAGCAAAGTTGTTTTTCAGAGAGGTTTTTAGACTCCATGGGTTGCCTAAGTATATTGTCGATGACAGGGACAACAGGTTTCTTATTGCTTTTTGGCAGGAGCTGTTCAAACTTGTTGGCACTGAGTTGACGCTAAGTACAAGTTACCATCCCCAGACAGATGGCCAAACAAAGTGAATAAATGGGTAGAGGGGTACTTATGTAACTATGTCTCAAGACAACAAAGGACATGGATAAAGTGGTTGCATCTAGGGGAGCATTTCTACAACACCACTTACAACATGTCCATTGGTATGACACACTTTTGTGCATTATATGGTTATGATGCACCTTCATTTCTAGATTTGTCTTTTGGGGATAGAAGGGCGCCCAAAACCAAGGATTGGATATAGGAGAGCCAAGATTTCTTAAGGCTCTTAAGGAGAATTTACAGGTAGCATAGAATCAGTAGAAGACTTATGCAGATATGCATCAGGTTGAGCGTAGCTTTGAGGTGGGAGACTTGGTTTCCTTACGGTTGCAACCCTATAGGCAGTCTTCACTGAAGAAAAGTGGTTCAAAGAAATCGAAATCATATTTCTATGGTCCCTACAGGATAACCAGGTGAGTGGGAGAAGTAGCCTATGAGTTGGAGTTGCTCGAAAACAACAAAATTCACAATGTTTTTCATGTGTCATGCCTCAACAATGCACTGGGGCAGTGGGTTTCTTCATCGACAGAGTTACTTTCGTTGGATGAGGAGGGACATTTGGTCTTGGTTCAAGGAGATTGTTGACGTCAGGGAGAGGAGATTGAGGAACAGAGTAATCAAGGAATATTTGATTAGATGGAGAGACTTGCCAGCAAAGGACACAACATGGGAAGGAGAATAGATACTGCAACATCCCAATTTACAATTGCTTGAGGGCAAGCAATCTCGGGAAGGGAGAACTGTAATGTCCCCTTCTCAATGATCATCCCTAGGGACATATTAGCCTATTTAATTCCCATAGGCTATAGTCGGGAAAAGGGAATTAATTTATTTAATTGTTGAATATTACCTGGTAGGGAAAGTGCATTTAAAAGGGTAATGTTAAATAATTAATTAAATGGGTTATAAAGTGACTTTTGGAAATATTTTAAAAACAACTTTATAAAGTCACTTTATTATTTTATTGAGCGGGAAATAAAGCAAGTGATATAAAAGGTTATTTTGGAGCTCATTTGTACTATGCTTGTTTATTTTCTCACTTTCACTTTTGGAGAGCTTCTTGGAGTTCTTGGTCTTGAGGAAGAGAAACCCTAGGGCATCCGGTTTTGGTGGCGAAATGATTCCACCCTAGCTAGTTCGAGGGGAAAATCACTCAGATTTTCCAGTTGGGCAATTATAGCAATTTTGTGAGTCTCTTGCAGAGACAAAATTGGAAGAAACGATATATATTTTTATTGCTTGAGGCTAAGGTTTGGCGTCCAAGTTTAAGGAGGGTTTGCTCATTAGATTGGCTGCCATATTTCTGCATATTCAAAGGTTGTATTGAGAACTGTTATAGCATACTCAAGTCGTAGGTCTAAAGGAGGTTATTGCTGTTAACCTGAGCGACTGATAATACCATATTTTAGCTTGTGACTGGGTCGTGGTTTTTTATATTGGCTGTAGACTTCAACGCATCACTCAAGGTACTCACAAAGGGATAAACGTGGGTTTTGGAGGTCTGAAAATGATCATTAGATAAAGAATAACTGGCTGTATAAGGTTGAGCAGGGATGTGAGGGTTTAGGGTGTCATTGCTGCATTTTCCTCTCATGGTGTGGCCTGGAAGTGTCTGTTGGAAAGGTGTGAAGCTCATTTTTTGAGTCATTTTACCTGCTATGCATTCCTAAGTTACGTGGAATCCTTTTCCAGGAGGGTTGTGGGGCTGTTGCAGACCTGTAGAACAATTCTATTCATTTCTGGGTGCTTATTTGAAGGGCTGGAAGTGAACACTTGCTGCTACGGGCACCACTATATTGCTGCAACCATTGTAGCAACCTTCTGATAACTCAAAATCAACCTCGGAGGACTATCTACGGGTATTTTATGCATTTCTTTGTGGACATAGAACAAGTATATTTGATGTAAACTCAGAAATAGCTGTCATACATTTCTGAATATTATTGTGTGAAAATTTGCTTTTTGTATTGTTTAGACTGGAAGTTAATGTGGCTGTAGCTTGTCTTGAACATATCTATTTTTGTAACTCAGTCTTTAGCATTCTATGTGTAATGTTCCCATTCTCAAAGTAATATCTTGGAGAGGAGAACTAGCTCATTCACCATTCTCGTGACCTAGTCAACCTAGTAAGGGAATGATATCTGGCCATGAGAAGCATAATTTTGGTGAGTTACTTTTGAAGTTTTAAAAAGGGAATTATCCTTAATGGAAAATAAAATATAATGTTGATTATATTTTATTATTATTTCATGATCCACTTGCCAAGTCCAAGCAATCTTTTGAGAAATATAGAAAGGGGAATTTAAAACAAATAAAATATCATTTTTCTTCCTTAAGTGGCCAAAAAGAATCAAATCTGATCATGAGTTGGTCGACCCACATGAGATCAAATCTGATTTGCTTCTAGAAGTCAATTCTCTCTCCTAAGGCGGTTTAGACACTTAATGGGGAAGGCAACTAATATTGATATTTTAAGATCAAATCTGATCTTCTTTATGGCGGTTTAAGAAGGCATCTAATATTTTAATATTCAAGACCAAATCAAATCTTTTCAAGGGCGGTTTAGTGCCTTAATGGAGAAGGCATTGAATATTTTAATATTTAAAATTAGATTCTCCCCTCCTTATGGCGGTTTGGATAAGGGCGGTTTAGATGCCTTAGGGAAGAAGGCATTGAATATTTTAATAAGATAAAATCAGATTCTCCTCTATGGCGGTTTGGACTAGGAGCCTTATTTAAGATGCATCGATGGCTTTGAAGAGCATTATGTTGCATTGATATTTTGAAAAAACATTGTGAAGAGAGACTTCTCTTGGCTGGAAGTGAATTTCAGTCGACTCAAGGTGGTGTTCCCTTGAAATATCTATGGTTTGGTGATGACCCCATTCCACCTTGAGAGGTGAATCCGCATGGAGTTCATCATATAGCCTAATTGTCATGCTTTTGAGGAGTTAAGACTTTGAAAGATTAGGGTTTGAAGACTGGTTTTATTGCAGGTCCAAGAAGGAATCAAGTAGATTGGGTTATATTTTGACTTCAAGAAACAAATCGCTCCTTTTGGCATATTGGGGTTTCATTTTGAAGAGTTTTTGCATTGTGGGTTGGCTGGAAATCCACAACAGGCTTTCACAAGTTGCTAGTAATCAAGTTTCAGACTTGATATCAGTCATTTTTCATCTTCTTTCAAACATAAGAGCATTTTTGGGTGATCTTCTTCAGATTGCATACCAGCTGTTACAGACTTATTTCAGTCATATCAGACCACCAACAGTGCTGCTACAGACTTTTTCCAATCAAGGATTGAAGGATACTTCATCAAGACTACCTAGGGTTTCATTCTTCAATCACTTGGCTAGGGTTGGTATACATTTTGGCTATTTTGCATATTGTATGTGATCTGATTTTCTAAATCAGACTATCTGATTGTAAGCTACAATCAATCCTCTATTTGTAATCAGATTGATCATTCAATAAGAAGCTATCATCGTTTTCTGGGTATGTCATTCTCATATTTTGATTGATTTGGTTATAGCTTTACCATTTGGTATTCTGTTTCATGTTATATTTGAATCTTTTTATCTACCTCAAAATATTAAGCCAGCAAGGAGGAAAAATTGGGTTGAGATAAGGTAGGCTTCTTACAATATGAAAGTGTCATTTCCCATTTGAAACTGTCCATGCATACTGAATACATATTGTAGTAATTCTATGCAATGTATGAATGTAAGTTTGACAAAATGAGTTCATATGTAAAACTGGAAATATCGTTTTAAAATCGTGCAAAAATCAGTAAGGGTTTTTACATTGTACATTTTTTTGTTTTTTGTTTGTTTTAAAATCTTGGATGATGTCAGGAGGATGTTGGTGGAAGTGGCACTGAAAATAATTGGCTATAAGTTAACTTGAGTTCTGGTATTTCTCATGCATAAAATTGGCATAAATATTTCTCCAATCTTTCATATGAATCCATACGTGATATTGAAAAATTGCATGGCCAAAGGTAATATTGAAGCATTTGACTATATGAATCTGTGTTTAACCTTCACAACTATTCTCAAGTTAAGATGTCATAGGTTTGTTTTTAAATTTTCCATACTTCAAAATAACATCATAGAACACTCTATATAGGCTAGTACTAAGGCAGTGGGCTTTTCAAACATTCAGGCTATAGTTATTTCAAAATGCACTAGGCATAAAACATAAACTTTCTGATGAGATTAATGGGAACTCTGTACATTAGATAATTGGAAACTCAATTCTTGATTGTGTTGTCTTCAATTTAGTTCTTTTGGAAACGAGTTACATCTATTGACCAACCATGGTAGCTTCCTTCACATTGTATATTCACTTGTTCAGTGTGAAATCAAACATGCAATTAATGGCTAGGTCAAAATTAGCAGCTTCTTGGTTTATATATTCTGTATAAATTTCTTATTCTTTCCTTCTTATTCTTCTATTATTCGCTATTGATCTTTTTGATTGAATAAGATGCAGATTTGTTTCATATTGAAACCTTTTTCTTTTCAAGAATATTGTAACATGATTTCTTACTTTAATTTACTCTCTTGGGAATGGCAGGAGGAACTACAAGCTAAAAAACAAATGCATCAAGATGAGCTTGGTACCATCTCACAACTATACCGACAAGAAATATTGGAGATTAGAGATAAGTTAGAAGCTGAGTGTAGTGAAAATGAAACGTTGAAGAGAGAACTATTTGGAGCCAAACAAAGTCTGTATGAGCAAAATGAGAAAATTCATGTAAGTCCTGGAAACATATACTATATGTGTCATTTTTATACTGTTCCTTGGGAAACTTACAAGGGAGTGAATTTGTGCAAACAAAAAGTGGCTTTGCTTTTCACAACTAAAATGTGAAATAGTAAATCAATGGAGTATCCTATACATTTGAAGATAACTTTATTATTTCCTACGAGACTGTGAAAAGTAAATTTCAATTATTATTTTATGGGTCTAGCATGTCAATGGAAAACAAGGAATAAGTTAAATTTGTTGAAACACTAACCATCAAATCCTTTCTCTTGTAACCTAGGAAAAATACCTTATTTTGAATTCTTACTGCTCCAGAAAATTTCTGAATGTTTTAGCTTCCCATCTACTTTTACACTTCTTTTGGAGGTACCATAGTTATCCTCTTAATGCTTTGACAATTAGTCAAAAATTAAAATGTGGTTGACACATAAGAGATATTTCGATGAACATATTCTATCAGACACAACATATACTATAAACCACTATGCTTAAATCATGCTAAATAAATACACCTACCAAGAACTCGAGTTGTACTTCTTGCATTTATAATAAAAAACATTTCTCAATCTTCTACAAGTTAGAATGAGAATATAAACGGTTGTGATGGGCACTTACAGCTTTTACATACAAAGCATTTGTAGGAAGGAGCTCAACAATTTAGTGTTAAGACACATTGTTGGAGAAATTCATATCTAATTTGAATATGCATGACATGTATCAATCCATTGCTAGGAAACATTCAAATTTCATACACAAGCATGCCTAATTTACATGTGCATGTCTATGTCCATCAGATTGATTTTTAGGTACCTCTATATGAAAGCATCTTTAATAATTATTAGCTGTTTTCTTGCTTTTCTGAGCTAATATTTCTTCTAGCCTAGCCTAGTTTGTCCATGAAAATGTCTTTTTCAAGCAAATTTTCATAATGGTACTTTTGTCATGTCCCCATTTTAGAACTAAAGAATTAATTGAGGTCTTGTAGCCTATTCCTTATTTTTTGTAGGCTAAGGGATAAAATAAAGGAAATAATTTAATAATAATATTTTAAAGTTGGGTTTACTCACTTTATATTCAAAAGGGCAACTTAAATATTATTATAGGATGTATGCAATATGTTATTTAAAAAGTGTTATTAAACACTTAGAGGAAAAACTAAAATCAAATGAAAGGCCCAAAAATGCAACTATAAAAGAATGGCATTTTCTCAAAGCAAATAATCTATTTTATCATTTTGTTTTTCCTTTCATTTTTGACATTAAAGCATTCAAGGGTGAAAATCCTTGGTGTAGGAGATCTGGAGGATGAAAACCCTCTTGATTTCCAAGATGGATTTGAGGAAAAAAGCCCTCGTGTCCATGAGAGGTGATTCCATCTGGAGATCTAGTTGTCAAGGATTGTTTTGATTGAGTATTTGCAAGAAAATCTAATTGAAGTCACCTCTCATTGTTCATGAAAGGATTGCCAACACTTGAGCTGCTGATTTTCCATCTTTGTTGTTTTAATGTCCCCATTTTAGGGTTCTCTTGCTTTGCATTTGGAGATGGTTTTTTGGGTTTGCATCTGCTTCATCAAAAGGGTGATTTGATGTTACCAGTGAGCTTAGACGGTTTAGAGGAATTAATTGATGCTTTTGGATGTTATGTCCGGCTTCCGGTTTGGGATCCAAGATTCTTGGAGGGAGTTTCTATTTATAGAAATTCGGCCGGTCGGCTCTGTTTGTCATCATTCTTCATTTGGATCACTCCTATGCAGTCACTTTCTGATTTTGATGCATTTTGACAATCCCGCAAAAATGAGTTTATTAATGGTTATATTTTAATTAAATTACTAGGTTGCCAAATATTAATTAAAATATTTAAAATGGGCCTTAGTATTATAGCTCATCGAAACTGAGATGAGACGCTTTAAATCTTGGATGCATTTAATAGGGACCTTGCGTGTCAAAATATCATTATTTTAATGAAAAGGTCATTTTTCGGAGTAAAAAGGGTGTTCAAATTAAAAAGTGCATTTTAATAAAAGAAGCTTGTTGTACCCAAAATTATTATTTTTACTTCATTAAGGCATTTTGGTAAAAATGGTCAAAATCTTGTAAAATGGTTGTCAAAAGTCAAAAAAGGTCAAAGTTTCTAAAAATAGCAATTTTCTATTTTTTAAATTTTTTGAAAAATAAATGGATCATAGGGTTTTTTTGGGTTTATTGTCAAGAGGTTGCTCCTAAAATTTTGAAATTAGGATTTTAGGCCCCTATTTTTAAGAAAAAACCCTAAAAATAGGATCTTTCCAGAAATGGCTCAAAATGATTTTGATTGGTTAATTTTTCATCACGATCACACTAGTCCAGTCAGAATTATCAAAAAGTAAATTTTTCTCTGGAGGATCTATTTTGTTTTTTCAGGAGAAAAGTTAGGACCTCCAAGGTCATCAATGGAGGATGGCCAGTTGCAAGGTGTCAGAATCAAAGTCTTAAACACTGCATAGAATGATCTACGACAAAAGTTGTTCGAAAAACGGTGAACAGTAGAGGGGGATTCGAAAAGTTGAAAATTGCAAAAAATATTCTGTCTGGAAAAGCTAGGTGTAGAAACCCTTGGTTTCCCCTGTTTCTGAATCAGACTGAGTTTTTTGTTTGTTTTTGCAATTTTTGATTTTTTTTGTGGTTTTTGGGTTTTTTTGCATGAAATAGAGAAATTGCGATTTTGCTTGAAAATGATAATATATTCAATAGAAATTAATCAACACTAAAAACTACAGTATCAATAGCAAATACTGATGCCAGGCTATTATTGAAACTTCTGCAATGATTACAATGACGATCCAGATACATGCAAATTAAAAAGGCAGTGATATTTATGAAAACCTGATTTGCTGCAGCAATAAATAATCTGCTGAATATGGTACGGCTGCAATGATTACACCTTCATCTCTCCGTCTGATGATCAAGAAATGGTCCAGTAGTCTAGGCGCCTGGATGAGTGAAACTGGATAACCAAAAGAGAAGGCGTTTCCTTGTGTGTGAGAAGTACGGCCCTCTTAATGGTACGGCCTGACAGATGGTACGGCTGCAGCAGCCGCAATCAATGCAAAAGGTACGGCTCCCTTGAAATAAATGTCCAGACTCTGTAATATGGGGCGCCTGGATAGATGTATGTTCTCTGGATGAAAAATACTAATAGAACTCTGAAGATAAAATAATCTCTGAAGCTCTGTAATTTCCTCTGGATGAAGAAACCTCTGTGCTGGCAATAAATCAGATGTTATTTCACACCCTCTAAACTGCTTTCAATGGAGATGGCTCGTTCCCCAATGAGTTTGAGACTGAAACCCTAAAGCTTCTTGCTCAGACAAAACTTGATCAATTTCAATTCATAAAATGACATAATGGCTCCATTTTCAATGTAAATGACTTATATTTCTCAAAAGTGCGATTTCCTCAATAATAGGGTTCATTAAAAATTCGACTTCTCTTCTTTTTAATTTTTCAATAGTCTCAACTCGAATTTTTAATTATAAAATATAATTAAAAATTGGCCCCCTCTGATGATGGTGCACCCCTCAAGAAGAATCACTTAAGTTATAATTTAATATTATAACTTTATATTATAATAATTAAATAATTAATATTTAATTAATACAATTAAATATTAATATTTCTCTCGTTACTCATCCGATGACTGTTCCGTCTGAAGCTGACGAACATTGAAGTGATTCTGAATGCCGCCAAAGCCATACTGCTAAAAATAGCAGGGGTCCCACGCTGACTGCCAGGAACTGCTAAAAATAGCAACTCAACAAGAAGTCTCCGATCGAGCCCAAATGAAAGCCTACTGATCAAACTCTGCCAACTAAAGCTGAGCCAAGCTCCGAAATGACCCTCTATCCAGTCTATCGGCCTACGAGGGTCGTGTGATAGGCCAATCCTGTACTCCGAGAGATGTCACTGAGAAGGGGACATGACACTAGGCGCCTTCTTTCAAGGGAGGCACTTGGCAGTCAATTCCTTAGTCAAATTTTCAGTCTTCATAGGTCACGCATGTGCGACAGTGAACATGGTCAATGTGCCAATAGCGTGCTCGATGCAGTCGACGGGATGGTGAACACAAACCTCGGAAAGGATGAAAACCATCAAAATATGACTAAGTCTAGAGCACAAAAGCGCCAATGCTGGCCAAGGGCGCGCAAAGTTCCAGGCAGTCAGAAGTGCTTTAAAGTTTTGCAACTACAAACAATTTCTTTCCAGATTTGAGTAGGCCTTCAGACGAACTCATCAACCAGTCTAGAGGAGTCATCAAACGTCGAGAAATGTAGATCGAGTGAAGACACACCACAGGAAACATAAAGGGTCACAAGGAAAAGTTGAGGAAAGGCACCCCTGTTAGACAGGGGCGCCCAAGATTTCAAGGGTTCAAAGGCAGTTATCATGGTTTGCAGTTTTGGGGATCCTCTTCGAAATTCTGCAGGCTTTCCAACGAGTTCAACATCCAGTTCACGGGATTTGTCTAACGCCCGGAAACGAAGATCAAGTGGAAAATGCTAAAAGTCAAAGAAAATTAAGAAACTCAAAATTGACTGTCTAGAGCAGAAAAGTGCCCTTGCAAGCTAAGGGCACCCAAAATTTTGAAGCATCAAATGCAATTTTCAAGTTTCATGACTGCCAAGAAGTCCTCCTTAGATTTGGTCAAGTTTTGCGATGAGTTCGTCAACAGGTTCATCGGAGTTGTCAAATGACCAGAATTACAGATCAAACTGAGATGTTTTGTCAGAGGGAGAAATTGAAAATCATCAAGTTTTTGAAGGAAAAGCGCCCTTGCTAGCTAGGAGTGCCCAAGATTTCAAGGGACCAAAATCACTTCTTAGAGTTTGCAATCCAAGAGATCCTTCTCAGATTTGATCTAGCTTCGCAACAAATCCATCAACAATTTCTCAGGATCTCTCAATCTGCCAAAATCTTGGATCGAACAAGGATGTTGCAATAAAGTGAAAATCAAAAATCATGAAAATGCCACATATGGGCGCCCCATCTAGCCAGGGGTGCCTAGGATTTTGGGCCTTTAGATTCAGCTTTTTGAATTTGCAAAACTAGCCATTCTTTTCAAAATTCTTCAGGCTTTCCATTGAATATCTCAGCCTGACCACATGATTCATCAATCATTGACAATTACAGATTGAATAGAGAATGAAGCATGGGAGATGAAAGAAAAAATTCAATAAAGTTGAAAATCATAAAAATTGTGTAAGTCAAGAGCACAAAACGGGCCCCTGCTAGCCTAGGGCGCCCAGGATTTTAAGTCATCAAAACCACTTTTTAGGGTTTGTAGCCTCCAAGAAGATCTTCTTAGTTTTGCTCACGCTCCGCAGTGAACTTGTCAGCCAGTTCATAGGACCTATTAGACGTCCGAAATCAAGGATCAAACAAAGGCATTTTATCCTAAGTTACCGGGTTCGGCCCTGGGGGGCCCGGGTTCGATCCGGGTTCGAAATTCGGGTCCGGTTCGCCCTAATTCGCCCAGGGTCCGGAAAAATGCTCTGTGGGTTCGAACCGGGTTCGGAACCCGGACTGTGGGTCCGACCAGGGTTCGAATTTTTCGAACCCGGGTAGAATTTCGCGCCCAAGCGGACTTCAAAGCATGAATTTGACTTTTTTTTATAATTTTTTAAGTCTTTGTTGACTTTTAAATATTTTTTTATTCTTTCCAACCCTAATATGTGCCTCTAAAACATGAAATAGGTAAAGTGATAGTCATTTACCAATTTGTGAATGAAAAAAAAGGATTTTTTGCCTCCATTGCTGAACTTTCTCTTTTGCTTGCACAAGCTTGAATAGACTTGAAGGTTGATTGTAGATTGTTCGAAGTTGGTTGTGCTGCTATTCCTAAGCACTTGCAAGTGCCTATTTGTTGCCAAGAAGATCATTGAGCAAGATTTCTTCAAAAGAGGTAGGTTTTTTGAAGTTTTTTGATTATTTTTTTTACATTTTTTTTAAACAAATGGACTTCAACTCTTTTGTTTTGTTTTTTAGTTTTAGTTTTGTTTTACTTTTCATTCCTCTAAATGTCTATAACACATGTTCAATTTTTTCATTTTTTGAAATTAATTAAGTCTGTTAGTTTCAAATTCAATCAATCAATACCAAAATTTCAATATGTTGTGCCTTAGGTATTCCATATTACAATGGCAACCGGTACCTCCTCAGGCTCAAGCCAATCTCGTTTCAAAACAAACCCAAACTCTCCCCTTTGGAAATATGTAGAAATGGTTCAACAACTTCCAGGTGGTGGAGGATATGTTTGGATTTGTAGTCATTGCCATGTTCAGTATTCAAGCTCATACAGTCGAGTGAAAGGGCACTTGTGTGGGATCTCTGAAACAGGCATAAAAAATTGTCCAGGTGAAGATGAGAAAGGCATTCCAGATAATATAGTGTTGAAATATATTGCTGAGCAAGAAAAGGCAGACCAAAGAGCAGCCAGTGGTAAAACAAGCCATCCTTTGAAGAAAGGATCTCGTTTCATGAAACCCCCTACACCGCCTTCTTATTTTCCACCTACAGGAAGCCATCCATTTATGGACATCCCTCAAGAGCAAACCACGCCCTCTTCAAATAAAAGATCTAAGGGACCGTTGGAAGCTTCATTTCAGAATGAGGCAAGAGAGATTGCTGATCAAGACATAGCAAGATGTGTCTATGCCAATGGATTGGCATTCAATGTTGTTCGTTCACCATATTGGCAAAAAATGGTGAAATCTATTAATGAGGCTCCAAAGGGGTATAAGGGCCCAGGTTTTGAGAAGGTTCGTTGCACCTTATTGGAGAAAGAGGTGAAACATGTAGCAGACTCTTTGAAGCCCATAAGGGATTCGTGGATCGAAACAGGGGTGACCATCGTTTCTGATGGATGGAAAGATGCAAAAAATCGCCCATTGATCAATGTTATTGCTGTGTCCCCTAAAGGGGCAATGTTTTTGAGAGCAGTGGATTGTGAAGGACAGGTGAAGGATGGTCCATTTATTGCTAACATCATTTGCCAAGCTATTGAAGAAGTGGGCCATAAAAATGTTGTGCAAGTTGTAACTGATAATGCCAAAAATTGTAGGGCTGCTGGGTTATTGGTTGAGGAGAAGTATCCACACATTTTTTGGACACCTTGTGCTGTCCACTCCCTTAATCTAATGCTACAAAAAATTGGATCCAAAATTGAATGGATCAAACAAGTGTATGCTGAGGGCGAAGACATTCAAATGTTTGTCACCAACCACCATATGACACAAGGAATATTTAGACAATTCTCAAAATTGGAGTTGTTGAAGGTAAGTTAATTCTCAATATTTTTAATTTTTTTAATTTTTTGTTAATTTTAAATTTTGATTTTGTAAATTTAAATTATATTTTAGTTTTAATTTTGATTTTCAAACAGGTTGCCGAGACTCGTTTTGCCTCCAACACAATTGTGTTGAGACGCCTTATAAAGGTTCGTGAGGCACTCTCTGCAATGGTAATCAGCCCTAATTGGGCCATATGGAGGCAATCTACCAGTGAAAGGGCAAATAGGATCAAGCAAAGGATCCTAGATGATAGTTGGTGGGACCTTGTTGAGTATCTCGTCAGTTTCACTGAGCCCATATTGAGCATGATCCGTTACACTGACATGGATAGACCTTGTTTGGGTGAAGTATATGATGGTATCGACTCAATGATTGAGAAGATGAAAATCATCATCAATGCAAAAGAGGAAGATCCCGAAGAAAAGTTCTTCAAAGAGCTACAAGAAATCATTGTTGATAGATGGAACAAAATGACCACTCCGTTGCATCTTCTTGCTTTTGCATTGAGTCCCAAATATTATAGTCCAGAGATACTTTCTACTTCAACAAGAGTTGCTCCATATAGGGATGTTGAAGTGGGTCAAGGGTACAAGGCAGCAATTCGTAGACTCTTCACTGATCGTGACCAACGTGATCGAGTGAGGGCTGAGTTCATGGCTTTTGCATGCTCTGGTACTGTTGATCATAATCTTGATGCTGTTCGAGACAAGGTTAGGGTGGATGCTCATAGTTGGTGGTACTTCCATGGGCAAGAATACAGGCACCTCCAACCTATTGCAATAAAAATTTTATCCCAAGTAAGTTTTATATTTTGTAATTTTAATTTTAATTTTAAATTTATATTTATATTAAATTATTAATTAATATTTTTGTTTAGTTAAATCAACTTAAATTTTGTAACTCCTAACTATTTAATTTGGTCTTAATAGGTTGCTAGTTCATCTTCTTCTGAGAGGAATTGGAGCACATACTCCTTCATCCACTCAATAAAACGCAATAGGCTACATTCGAAAAAGGCAGAGGACTTGGTGTATGTGCATTCAAACTTGCGCCTCCTTACACACAAGCAAGTTTCCTACAAAGAAGGAGACACAAGGAGGTGGGATATTGAGCCAGAGCAGCTTGACTTGGATGCTTCCACAAGTCACTTAGCTGCACTTGATATTGATGATGACTATGAGCCTGAAGCAACCGCTGAGCATGAGAGTGGTAGTGTTAGTGCTAGTGGCAGTGCTTGTGCGAGTGCAACTAATGCTATTTGTGGTTCTACACATAATGTAGCATCTAATGATGATGATGATGCTGCTTTTTTTGATGACCCATATGACTCAGATTGATCAATGATCAATAATTATTAATTATTAATGGCTGATTGTAAACACTTTACATTTTTATGTTTGAACTTTGATGATTTGAGTATAAAATGGTGGTGTATTTTTCAATTTTGCTATGTTATTTAACTATTAATATGGTGGTGTATTCTGAACTTAATTACTACTGCAAATCTGTATATATTTCTGATTTTTATATGTTTTTGTATTACCGAACCCAAAACGAACCCAAATCGAACCCAAATCAAAAAAAAAAAAATCCCGAACTGGCGAACCGGGTTCTCGAACCCGAACCCGAACCCAAAACCGAACCGGTAACTTAGATTTTATCAAATGAAAAGATAAAAAATTGGAAAATCTTCCAACTCTGATGATGTAAAGCACCCCAGTCATCCAGAGGCACCCAATGTTTGAGACCCTCAAAATCACTTTTTACGGTTTGCAGCTTCTAGCAGATTCCCCTCAAATTTGATCATGCCCTCCAACCAATCCGTCAGCTAGTTCACAAGATTTGTCGAACGTCCGGAATCGAAGACCAAACGGAGGCTTGTTATCAAGCAAAATTTGAAAATCTTGAAAGATAATCTAACACTCTTGAGGTTGGACGCCTTATCTCAAGGTGGTGCCCAAGTCAACTTGAGTTAACAGATATTTTCACGTGATGACTCCTAAAATTAGGGTTTTTGCGAGTTAACTGCTTCTTTCACCTCCAAACTTTATCTAAGAAGCATTTGGGCATCCATACTTCATTATTTTTCTCGTTTACTTCAAGAGACAAACACAAATTTTTCTTTTCAATAGCATTCAAAGGATCAAATGAAGGGGCTTTTCAAAGTTCTTCATGGTTTCGAGTTTAGATTGCATAGAAGAACACTTTTCCAAAATCCATTCTTCTAGGCCATCATTTTTCAGAAACAAGTCTCCTTTTGAAAGTTTCATTGATTTGGGTCTTTCTATCTAGCATTTCTCTTGAAGATTGGCGACTTTTTATGGAAGCTTCCAACCCTATTTTTTAGGAATTCTTGAAAAATCACCTTTTTCAATAATCTGGCAACCTCAGTCTATTCTACACAAAATTGGCCACAAAATCCACGTCCTAGATTTTTTCAAAAAAATTGCCTCGCTGCTTCCATTTTTTTAGGGTTTCTTGCATGTTCAAGAAAAATCAATTTGTTGAGAAATTTGACATTCTGGGTTTACTCAACACAAGATTGGCTACAAAACCCACGTCCTAGATTTTTCCCAAAATTGCCTCTCTGCTTCCACTTTTCTAGGGTTTCTATCTTTTTCAAGAAAAAACTCGATTTTTCGAAAATCGGATGATCTGGATCTCTTCAGCACACGAGCACCTACAAAACCCATATCTCAGATTTTTCTGGGAAAAAATTGCTTGGCAACTTCTACCTCTGAGGGGTTCTTGCATGTTCTTGAAAAAGACAATTTTTCGAAAAATGAACGATTTGTGTCTATTCAGAATGGCATTCTTTACAAAATCCATATCTCAGATTTTTCTCCAAAAATATGCCCTTTTTCTAAAGAAGATTCAACGAAGCTATTTTTAGCTTTTGTGCAGAACTTGTCTAAACATATCCATGTTCACAGTCAAACTTCACAGTTTCATCATGCAATACTCTTCCATTGAGAAAAATCAAGAAAAACGTCAAAAGCATAAAGTTGCAGAAGAAACAGAGGTCATCACTCTAGTTATAGAGCCGCCAAAGTTACCAATCACTGAACTGCCAGTTGAAGCATGCAGATATTTCCAAGAATAGAACTCAAGTGAAGGTAGCAGTTAATTTGATGCCTTTTCCAAGTTAACTGGCTGTCCTCTTTTCATGCATGTCTATTCTTTGGAGTTATCTATTGTATAGTTGGAACTTTCTTTAGTATTAGATCAGTTAACTGATGTTAGCGTTCCAGTTAACTTTTTGTTATTTTTCATTTAGACTTAGAAATAAAGCTTGCATGTTGGCAAGACTAATTGTTAACACAAGGAGATTTTAGGGTTCCTTACTCCTGTGTTTATGTATAAATAAGAGCAGCCTTGCTTATTATTTTCTTAACCATTATTGCTATAACAAAATTGCTGAGCCTTAGTGTTGATGGTGAAAATGACACAAACAACATTAAAACAGAATATTTCTACTCTATTTCTCCTGAAAAAGAAAGACAACATATAGTAGCCTAACTCCCAAGGTCCTGGTAGTTGGTTCTCAACTGTCTGGTGTCACTCAATCGGTTCATGCAACTGTAATATTCAAGGGGCCTGTGCTGGTAACAAAAGATTCAAGCAATGACTCATTTTACCGAACTGTTTTAGTAAATCAATGGGGTTTCAAATAAAAGAAAAAGATGGATCATAGGGTAAACCAGTAAAATGAACAAAACTTATCTAGCATCCGGACATATATCTTCAATAATGAGTGTTTTTCCAATCAGATCAAGAAAACCATAAGATGACACAATCTATAGAATAATTTATACCATTGCATACATTTTAGGTGCTTAATTAACTTCACACTTACACATCGCAAATACTTCAAAGATTTCAAAACAACACACATTCATTCATCATCAAGATTATAGATCAACAAACTTCAATAAATTTAATTCAATGATAATCTAACAAGATAATCCTTAAATCTGGTTTCTTCTAATGACTTTCATCACATAAGAAACTATCATGCTTCAGCACAATCACTGGCATTCAGATAGATTATAACTTATCAGCCTTATCAAATAAAACAACTCAATTCTAACTCCATATTGCGTAAATCGGTAATTCTATTAACTGTAAAAGATCAAGTACAATGTATCTCTGTAAATCACTAAAAAAATTTATCTCCTAATCTCAAGTAAGCCAATTCTATTATCAATTAGCCGACCCTTACAATGTGATACCCAAAGGGTATTTATAGATATACAAAAATTCGAACTCCACTTCTATTTTAAGTCATCTACCTTTTTAGGAACAAAGACTTTCTTGGAAACTCAGATCAATTTGATCTTGAGTTCTTACATTAGACATTCAGTTCAACTGGAGAAAAGAAAATAGAAGAGAAATAAGGTCATGTGCTTCAAACTGTTAGTGCTGCATGCAACATGCAAGGAAGAAGGAAATCATGCATGCAAGAGATTTATGCATGTGAAGCTGGATCTGCAATGAACTCATCATAACTGGCGAAGACTTGTTGTAATATATCTATTTCTGGCCCATCAACCCAGCTGTCCTCAAACTTAATTCGCTCCAACTCTTCTGCAGCAAACCCTCTCATACCTTTTATCTTTGCCAACTCTCTTCTAGGAGCTTTTATTTCTTCCTTGACATCCATCAGTCGATCTATCATTAAATCTTCTCCATCATCACCTTTCTGCATGAGTCCTCTAAATCTTTCATCCCATTTCTCTTTGATCTGACTCAAAGGCATGCCTTCCTTGGTTAACACATTTACATCTACAATGATAGCAATGACTGCTTCCAACTCCTCAAACTGTTCAGTCAGATTATTAACAACATCTTGAACCTCATTCCTATGTTTACACAAGAAATTTGCTCTAAATCGGAGTATACGAGAGGTTTTTCCAACAAAATCTTTATTATCTTCCTCAAGTATTGACTGCTCAAGAAGAGTAGTCAAAGGCAATGTATTAACCTTCTCTAACTTCTGACTATACTCTTTATACTCTTCTTCTTGTTTCTCCGATGCTTCAATAAACAGATGCATTTCTCTTATTAACTCTTCAGTGCCTTTGTAAACTTCAAAACCCTCAACCAAAACCTCACCTACTTCCCGATTCAACTTGTCCACCCATCTGTCTACCATCTCCGCTTTACCTCTTACCTGCACCAAATCATCCACCTCCTTTTTGCTTAACAAAATAGGAGTCTCAATGGCCAATACCTGTTGTGATCTCGGAGAGGAGACACTTTTCAAAAATGAATGTAATTGATCCAATTGAGCCTTAAGCTCATCCTTCTGCTGTTTATCTTTTATCATTCTTGACTTGGTTGTTGAAGCCGCTACATCAATCAGGTTCATCTGCTGATTCCTAGTGGGCCTTCCCAAGTTGACAGTACTCAACTGATAATCTGTTAGCTGCATGTCCCCTACCTCTTTTTCTGTCATTGGCATGGCACACTTAGCAACAATCTCTCCTTTGTCTGTGAGTCTGGTAGAGTGTAGAATCTTGGCCTTCTTTTTAGGCCTCTCTTGTTCAATCCTCTTCATCATATCCTCCCAATTGAGAGGTTGTGAAGGTGTTACTGCCCTTTTCTGCAGGTCCAGTTTTAACCAAGTGGGAGCACTTGGAGCAGCAGTCACCATAGAGGAAGAGGAAGCAATAATAGTAGGAGGCCGCACATTTACCTGGGGTTGAGAGTCAACCCTTGATTTCTCTTGTTGTTCTTGCACTATATGCATCTGCACAAGCTTTTCAGCCTCTTCCCTATCTTTCTGTTCTTGTATCTTCTTCTCTTCTTCTTCCTTCTTCAACCTTTCTTCCTCCAGTCGATCTCTCTCCAACTTTTCCCTTTCCAATCTTTCCTTTTCTATCCTTTCTCTCTCTATTCTTTCTTTCTCTAGAGCTTCCTTTTCCAATTTCTCTTTCTCTAAAGCCTCTAGCCTTTCTTTCTCTAAAGCCTTCAGCTTTTCTGCCTTTGCTTCTTGTTGTTGTTGTTTCTTCACCAACTCTTCGGCCTCTCTTTCCTTTCGTAATTGTTCAGCTTCTCCTTCCTTTTGGCGAGCTTCCTTAGCAAGTTTTAACTTAGCAACCAAGATTTCTTTCTCCCTCCGGTTTCTTGCTTTCTCTTCTTCAAGGTCATGAATCTTTTGTATTAGTTTCAACTTGTCATTCTCTTCTTTGACCCTGAGTTCATGTTCTTGTTGCCTCTTCTGTTTCTCTATTTCATCAGCTACGGCCTTGGCTTCAATTTCCTTTTGTTTCTCTAAGGCTGCAATTCTTGCATCAGAATCCTTCTTCGCCTCTTCAAATAGCTCCCATTGATCTTCTTGTGTCAAAACCTGCTCAATATCCTCCTCTAAAGGCACATTTTCTTATCCTTTTCTGACTCAGTCTCATCTGAATCTGTCCCGACATCCAAAATTTCCTTCTCCACCTCTTTGCCCTTTCCAGCTTCAGCCATACTATGAAGAGCTCCCTTTTGAACTTCTTTACTCTTCTTCCTTGTAAGTGGGACTTGTGCGGATGATTCACCCAATGTAAGTGTTGAAACAGTTGATCCCTTTTGTACATCCTCTTTTTGTATTTCCTCTTCATCATCTACTGCCTCAAGTTCCATCTCTTCGATGTCTGGGGGAAAGAACTCCAATGGCTCTTTAGGAGGTGTCTTCCTCTTGATCCTTTTGTATCCCTTACCCTTTTTAGGGGCTGGTCCTTGTGGAGTATTGCTTCTTAGAACTAACCATTGCACACTCCTATCCAATACTGTCCTTCCAATCTGCTTAATATCAATGGTTTTTTCAGCATCCCAGTCAATCGAATCCAGGCTCTGGGTGCCAATGTTCAAAGCTTCATAGGATGGATCCAATACAATTCCATCATCCACCAATGTGTCAGGAATGTTGTCTTTAACTCCAAGCTCTGATATGAGTGAGATAGATAATCTTTCATAATTCTTCTTTCTTAGATCATACTCATCCTGTCGGTCACTCTAGAAGTCTTCTAACAAATTGAAATGTTTGACAAACACCGAAGGCAACAAGGCATACATCTTCCCCTTTGGATCAAAATACTTACGAGCTGTGTATAAACCCAATTTCAATTGTATCAGCTCACTGCAAACAACCTTTGCTCCTACGAGATGCTGATAACCATACTCACCCAACTTCATGGGGAACTTGTGACATCCTGTTTTATGCTTTATTCCAAACCTAGCATTGACTCCAAGACCTTGATATACAAACTCCATCAGCACTATCCTGTTAGTGCAACACCTTGGAAGCAGATGTGGATGGCCTTCAAAACTGGCTAACCTGAAATATGTGAATTTGGGGTATTGAATGTACCAACATCCCCATTCAGCAATGAATGCCATGGCTTCTTGACTCAACTTGTACCCTGCATTTCCATTCAATTGGTTGATGACTACATATATGAATGCATCATTGACTCTTCTGTATTGAGTCTCAGAAACTTGCAGGGACAGTTGGTCATAGTGCTCCCACACTTTCTTCTGTCCATCCAATGCTCCTATTATTCCCACTCTGTTTAAACCTGGGAAGATACCCAATCTTGTTGTTGCATACACAATATAAGAAGTCATAAAGAAACACTTAGTGTTTCTGATGTTAGTCAGCTGATCATGGATAGCATTGGATACGATCATAGGGCAATCAAACTGCTGGACTCCATTTAAGATTGTCTGGATGAAAGGAAACATCCACTCCTTGAACCGAAATGTATCTCTCTTCCCAAAAACTCTAGACAACATCATAATTATATCTGACACCTCTTTATAGAAATCTGCCCTCTTTGGTTGGTCTGCAAGCTTGCTTAAAGATTTCTTTTCTGTCTTCAACCATCTTTTGTTTAAAAGAGATTTATTGGAGTCCTTATACTGGCTATACTTCTCTAAGGCTTCTGCCTCATCCAATTGCACCAAGTTCTTAGGATTCGGGACATTGAATATACTTTGCAATGCTTGAGGAGTAAGATCAATAATCACATTGTTTTGGGAATCCATGCACTGTCGGGTAGCAAGATTATAGGCACTGACTGCTATTAAGATCAATTCTGGGCATTGGATTGACAAGGGAAACAAAGTGATATGAGCCAAACCAGACTCAACAATCCTCTTCATTCTAGGCGTCGCATCCTCATTGAACGTTTCAGCATATGCCTCCTCAAAGTTGTACTGGCCCAAGTTAGTGTCAGTGATGTCTGACCAGTCGGATTCCACTTTGCTGACTTTGATAACAGGACTCCTGTGATTATACCTCAAGGTATAAGGTAACTCTTTCGGCTTCATCTTCTTTGGTTTGGGCGCTGCCTTTGATGTTCCTGCAGGTCGATTCCTTTGAGCAGCTTCTCCTGATGTTCCTGACATTTTCTAGCTTTCCTGCCACAAAAACGTCCAATTAGATCTTTGAATATCATCATAAAACATGCTTTAATCCATACCTTTCATGTATACATCGGAGGCGGAACCAGGCAGAAATATGTTTTAAACAGTTTCTTTTAACTACTGCCGGGATCGGAGTCGGAACTGGAATGGTAACTCTACTAACAAGAGGCAGGATCAGAGTAAAAAATGGAAACGTGACTGGAACCGGAACCGGAACCGGAATGGAAACTGATTCGATTTCCTTCAGATTTTCCGTTCTCATATTCGGATTCGGTTCTGCTCCCGCTTCCGTTAGGTAAACATTTTCATAAAGTAAAACTCCTTACCACAGGCGGAGTCGGAGACGGAATGGAAAATGGAATTGACACCTAAACAAAAAAGACATTCAAGACTCTAAATCAATTCCGATCCTGCTTCCGACCATGTTAACCATGACGTCATCAAATACTTTTCACAAATTAACGCATAACTTCATGACTAAAACTAAGGTCATATTCAAATGAAAAGAGGCTTTAAAAAATATATCATGAAATCGACCATGCCCATATGACCGTGGGGACGACTGTATTTTAGGGCATCATATTTAAACACCTAAATGTGATCACAGAAACACACGAAGACCCTAATCTAGAAAACCCGATAAAACTAGGGCACGGATTTGAAACCCTACCATTTAATCTAACGAATGCGCAATGAAACCTAAGTAAAACAACAGACTTAACTAACCCTAACTCACTGTAAAAACATGAATTTAATCTACCTCACTGTAAATCCCTAATTTTAACTAACACCATTTAAAACCTTTAATTATTGTAAATCAAAATAGCATGACGCGATCATGACAAAAACGTGAAAGCGATGCCCTAAAACACAAAAAGAACTAAAAACAAAAGCAAAAGAAACGAAGAATTAACCAGGCAAACAAATAAAACAAGAACCTATTCAAACAAGCATACGAAGAACCACGAATTCGTTTAAAACAAGAAGATTCAAAGCACAAGCAAACATAAAAAACGCGACGGTAAATAAACGAAGAACAGCAAAAAAAAAGAAACCCTACCTCGAACACAACAGAACCTAGCTAACCTTCTGAACTAATTCACAACAATTATCTCCTTCAATCGATTCGCTCAAATGGACTCCGCAGCTACTCTTCTTCACTCTTCAAGATTTTAACAATGATAATAATAATACGTTTTAATCCTTAATGAAGGTAAAATCAAAGTTCTTACCTACACCAACAGTTGTCATTAATGCATTAAATGCAATTAGGTGGAGTCGGAACTGGAAGAGAACTAACAGTTCACTACAGTGTGACTTCAGTCAAAAAGTCAACGACCAAGAAAACGACGGGGGTGGAATCGAAATTGAAACTGATTCAGAAACTTAAGAAATTTCTTAACTTCGTTCCCATTCTGGTTCCGGTTCCGTCGATAAAGCAGAAAACGAAACCAAACACAAAAAGTAAAACAAAAGACCAACATAATAAAACTTAACACAAGGACTAGACCAAAACAAAAAGTGAAAAAGTGGAGGCAGAGACGGGATGGACTTTGATTTTACAATTTTTATTAAACACCAACTTAACACCCACTCCGGTTCCGGCTCCGACAGAGACAAAACAAAAGATGAAAAAGCAAGACTGTCGGGATGGGGCCCGGAATGAGTTTTGCTTCAAGTTTTAGAACTTGATTTGGTTCCGGCTCCGATTCCGGCAGACTCTAAACAAAAGAAAACAAAGTGTTGGAAGCAAAGGACTCCAAACTTTGTTTTGAAAACAACAAAAGATAAAAATAACAAAGGGGGACCCATTTTTTCAGAGAAGGTTGGATTTTTAAAGTCAAGTCGACCTCCTTGAGGGGCCGTACCTCTTCATGCTTGCTTCCTTGGGAATCGTGCCTACTATTGTGTTGTACCCCAAATTAATTTTTTTGCTACACTTAGGCATTTTGAAGAAATGAGTTAAAGTCTTGTCAAAATTTGTCAAAAAGGTCAAAATTGGGGTTTGTATGTCTTGCATAGGGGTAAAAAACTTGAAATTTGCAAAATCTGACAATCTAGGTCGGCTCAGAATGAATGAATGAATGATTTTAATTACGTCCACGAGACCAGCCAGTCTATGGGACCCAAGAGATGAAACCGGGAAACCGTCGCACCAAACTACCTTTTGTTGTTTTCAATCTTTTTGCTGATTTCATTTCTTCTGCTGTGTAATTGGGACAAGTAACTTGCCGTTTTAACAATTTTCTCCTCTTCAAACAAAGCCACTAAAGATTTGAATTTTAACAAATCTGAGTAATAATACTGGATGTCCTCGTAGGCTTTGCACTCCATGACGTAGTGCCACTCTGTCTCCACTAAACCTGAAGAGCAGAAACAACAAATCCTATCTGACCACCCCTCTTTGGGTATTTTCCATCTTCCCGTTTCGCATCTCAAACGGTGTGAGCTAGTTCTCAACTGGGCTATTAGCATTTTAGCCTTCCACTTTATATCTGCCCCTATGTAGAATTTTTGCTCATGATCACAAATAGGATTAAAATGTAAAGCATAGTGTTCACTTTTCCGGCCAAGTTGCTTCAGCCACATGGTGTTTTTGACTTTCTCTTTTACATACTTTTTCATTTCAACTTTTGTGCTTGGACAATCTTGCAAGTTAATCCCCCATTTCCCCATCCACTTGACATTTTGTTTTATCCATGTGTTCTTCCTTCTAGTTAATTCTTCTTCCACCACAATTTTAGGCCAACGATGTTCCTCCATATTCTCTATTCTTTGCAAATAGCCTAATAAACGGATTAACGCTGCCATTTCCATTGGGAAGGCCCCAGCTTCAGCTAAAGCAATCTCATAAGGGACCGTACTTTTTATTTTGAAATTGCTTGTGATTAAATGTTTTTGAATTCTTTCTATTTGTTTCCATTTTACAGCCGACGTGTTGCTGCCCCAGACTTCACAGCCATATAAAATCACAGGTGTAGCAAGCAGCCCAAAAAGCTTCTTTTTTGTTTTCCAATCCCATAACTTAGCCGACGTACATCTATTTTGGAGCAGGAAAAGAGCTTTCCAGCCCCCTTGAATTCTTTTCATCCTACAAGCCTCCCAATTGAGATTGTTGCAGAAATCGAGCCCCAAATACTTGTATTCATTCACCACCTGCAAATTGTTTCCTTCAAACTCAAAATTTATTTGTTTCCTAGCCCTTTTCAATGTGAATATCATGACCTTCGTCTTGCTGATGTTGACTTGCATCCCCACATCTTGACAGAAAAGTTCTAAAGATTTTAGGGGCTCTTGAAGACTGTTTTCAAAATTAGCCATTAAAGTAAGATCATCCGCATATAACAACAACTTGATCACGTAAGTGGCCAAATGAACACCATCTCCTCCCCACTTATCTAGCCACTCTTCTAGCTTGTCTATGTATAGCCCGAACAAAGTGGGGGACAGAGGACAGCCCTGCTCGACACCAATGTCACTCCCAAAGCTTTCAGAAAGACCTGTCTTTGTTCTGATTTTGGCCCTCACCTGCTCATAAAGCCTGTGGACAACAGCCCTATACTTTTCTGGGATTCCAAGTTGTTCCATTCTATCCCAAAGTTTACTTCTAGGGACCGTATCAAAAGCCTTTTTGAAGTCAACAAAAGAACAAAAAACTTCCCCGCCTTGTTTATCCCAAACTTTTTCAACCATGTGTCTGAGAGTAATGCAATGGTCAATAGTAGAATGTTTCGGTCTGAAACCAACTTGCCCTTTCGCCCTCTTACCCTCCTTCTCGGCCCAACGGCTGATTATTCGTTCAACCATGCTCCCAAAGAGCTTCCCAAAAAGAGGATTAATCATTATGGTGCAATAGTTTGACGGGTTGTTGACATCACCACTCTTGTGGAGAGGGATGACAACACTTGTGGTCCAATTTTTTGGGAAACCGTGCTGAATAACTCTATTGAAAATCTTTTTGATATGCGGTGCCAGGAGCTCTAAACCCCATTTCAAATGTTCAGCTTGTAGCCCATCAATGTCTCGAGCCTTGCCCACCGCCAAAGCCTTAATACCACCCTTGATATCCTTTGTGGAGAAAAGCTTATCATTAGAATTGCTTGTCGGAGGGTAGGTCTTTTCTTGAACTCTTTCATACAACATTTTTGTGTACTCTAGCCATTGAATGTCCGTGATGCTGTTTTCGGTAGTGCCTCTAACTTGCTGCAATTCTCTCCAAAAACCCTTCGGATTGTGTTTTCCAAGAGAGATTAGCTTCCTCCTTCTCACTATCATGTATTCTTCTTATTTTGATCTTACTAGTTTTTCGTAAAACTTTTTATTTGTTTGTTTGCTGCCAGGTATTTTCAACCTCCTTTTAGCCATCTTACACTCTTCGTCATACCATGGGTTTGCTGGAAAACTATTTTTGGGACCCCTTTTACCCTTAGCTCTCTTGCAAGCCATAAGAGCCTTGTGAATGATTAACATCAACCTGTCACTATTTATAATGTCTTGGTTTCTAGTGGTGCTGCCAACATTTTTTGTTCCAACAAAACCTAGATTTCAAAATTGTAACTGACAATGCATCATGTTTCTCATCAGAGGAGCTACTGGAGTTTTGCTTTGATCACAACATAACCTTATCTTATTCATCAAATTATTACCCCTAGGGTAATGGATAAGCCGAGTCATCAAATAAGAACATAGTTACAATAGTGCGCAAGTTAGTTGATTCCAATCAATGAACTTGGCACAAGAAGCTCTACGACGCTCTCTGGGCTGACCGAATTACACCAAAGAGAGCCATTGGTACCTCACCTTTTATCATTATGTATGGTACGGAGGTTGCGCTACCTATCACACTGGAATTGTCCGCATTGCAGCTGGCAACCGCAGTGGAAGATGGAGAGTTCGCGGATCCTATTGAAAAGCGTATCTTGTACCTAACAAAGCTTCAAGAGGAAAGGGTGGAGGTGGTAGATAGAATCACTCAGCATTAGGAGCGGGTGAAGAAAATTTTTGACAAGAAAGCTCGTCAGCGAGATTTCGAGGTCGGTGATCAAGTCCTACTGTGGGATAAGAGACATGAGCCCAAGGGAATGCACGACAAATTTGATTCCTTGTGGTTGGGGCCGTTCAAGATTCACGAGGTCGCAGGGGAGAATACTTATGTTCTCTCGCGCTTACTTAGATGGGAGCCTCCTACTGCTGCCTCACAGTGGACAGTACCTGAAGCACTTCATTCCTTCGGGGGTGGAGTAATGAATTTTCTATAAGTTTTTGTTTTTGTAATGTGTTTCCCCTTTCTATAATTTTTCCCTTCGTAATGTTGTGTTTCCCTTTTTCGTAACAGTTTCGTCGTGTTTTAGGTGATTAGGAGTCTTGTTTTAGGTGATTTCTAGGAAATGTCCAACTATTAGATGATTCTAGGATGTTCAGTCACAGGTGACTTAGGGAAAGTTTTGCAAATAGGTGATTAGGATGTAATGCTGACTTCGATACCCAATGGACAAGGCACTGGTCTAAGCTTGAAATCCAGAGATTCTACTGTTCTCCTATGTCGAAAGTATCCGACATGGTCCCCAGACAGAGCCAATTGTTGTACCCCAAATTAAAATTTTTGCTACACTTAGGCATTTTGAAGAAATGAGTTAAAGTCTTGTCAAAATCTATCAAAAAGGTCAAAATTGGGGTTTGTATGTCTTGCATAGGGGTAAAAACCTTGAAATTTGCAAAATCTGACAATTTGGGTCGGCTCAGAATGATCAAACCAACAAAACCCAGATTTCAGTTTTTCATCCCTAAATTTTAGGAAAATTTCTATTTCTAGCAGTTTTCTAAAACTAGTTACTTTTTCTAGGTTTTTCTGGGTTTCTTTCGAAACGGATACTGGCAAAATTTTCTAAAAATAGAAAGTTTGGCTTCTAGGGTTAAGATTGATTTTTATTGGCTCAAAATACTTCCTCATCAGGCTGGTGCAGTCAGAATCATGAAAAGATCAGTTTTGCCCTAGTGGGTTTATTATGCTTTTTTAGAAGCTTTTTCTGGAGAACCAAGGTCATCAATGGAGGTCAGTTAGCTGCCAGGTGCCAGAATCAGACGTTCAAGCTGAATAGAAGCTATCAAAGATAAATGTGCACGAGAAACAAAGAATAGAGAGAAGAAGTTGGAAAAGTTGAAAAATGTAAAATTTTGATTAAGGCTGGTGAATCCAGGCGCCCTTGCTCAGTTTGGGCGCCCAAACCTCCATGCCTTAGAAATTTTTCCATTTCGGCAGCCAGTCAAGAGAAGCACGTGAAATGAGGAAGAAAGTTGAAGATTTTTGAAAAAGTTTCTAAGTCTGCTAAACCTGGGCGCCCTTGGAGAGAATAGGCGCCCAACTATTTAAGGCATCAGATGATGAAATCCGAGATGGAGCTCCCAAGCAACGTTGTTCAGATTCATCTCAGCTCCACAGAGAGCCCGACAACACAGTCATATGACTACTTAGTCATCCGGAATTCGAAGTCCAATAGAGGAGTTTCATGCTGAAGACAAAATGCAAACCATGAAAATGATGAAAATTATTCTAAGTCTGGTAACTCTGGGCACCGTAAGTGACTAGGGGCGCCCAACCTTTTGAATGACCTAATCCAATTGTTAGGGTTAGCAGATGTGATCAATCTCTTCAGTTCTCTGCCAGCTTCGTAGTGGATGTCTTCGTTAGCTCGTCAGATCACTCAGTTTCCGGAAAACTAAGATCAAACAGGAGCCATGGTAAGAAGTGTTCAAACTTTGAAGGTGAAAATGATGAAAAATATTCTAAGTCTGGTGAATCTAGGCACCCCTAGAGAAGAAGGGCGCCCAAGTTTTTAAGGTGTTAAACGAATGAATTTGCAGAAGATGCCTCCAATGTAACTTCATCAGATTTGATCAAGATTTCCAATGCAATCATCAACATGTTCGTCAGAGCCGTGTAATGTCCCCATTTTTAGCACTACACGTTCTAGTGACTGTTAGCCTATTCCCTGATGCTCGTAGGCTAGTTAGAGGCAGAATTAGAGTTTCCAGCTGCTTGGAGGTTTTCCTTGAGGATTCAGGGGTTTGCATGTTGGAGTTTTGTAGTTTGGTCGTGGGATTCCTTCTGGGTTTTCAGAGAGCTTCGTGGTGGTATGACATGCAACTGGATCAGAGAATTTTTCCGGACTTACTATTTTTAGTAAGTTACGATGGCTGCATGTTGAAGTTTCATAGTTCAGATTCTGGATTCTTTCTGGGTTTTCAGATAGCTTTGCGACAGCGTGACATGCAACTGAATCAGAGAACTTTTCCGGACTTACTATTTTTAGTAAGTTACGATGGCTGCATGTTGGAGTTTTATAGTTCGGATTTTGGATTCCTTCTGGGTTTTCGGAGAGCTTCGCGACAACATGACATGCAACTGAATTAGAGGACTTTTCTGGACTTGCTATTTTTAGTAAGTACGATGGCTGCTCGGATTGTGGTTAAAATGAGTTTGGAACAACTTACTATATTTAGTAGTATTCTATTTTTAGTAAGTTCTATTTTTGGCACTGCTATTTTTAGCAAGGTTTCTGAAGTTCGATTTAGTGGGTATCTCGGGTAGGGCAGTATATATATTCATCCGGTCTCCAGCATTTGTGCTGATTATTTTGGCAAATTCAATATTTGTTGAAAATAGTATTTTAAATGAGATATTTCTACTAAGGGTTGGTGGACGCCTAAATGGAGGGATAAGTTGGTTTATTAAAAAAGGCAGATTTTATAAAAGTTTCTCTCCTAAGTATTTTGGACGCCAACTTAGGAATAAAAAGAATTATTTCATTTTATTAAATAATTCTTCCATGAAAGAAAGGACGCCAACTTTGAGGAGGATTTGTGGTCAACAACGAATTTCGAATTCTGTTGACTCTGGGAAAGGGCGCACTTTTCTAGAAGCTTTTGGAAGTTTCCTCAAAAGTTATAAAAAGGAGGTTTGGGGTCTTCATTCAGCATCTTATGTTTTACAATATTGTTATGCTGCCGGAATGGTATTAGGATTCCTTCGAGGGATGCATACCTCCTAGTCGGCTTAACTTCTTGCTTGAAAGATAGCAATTAGTTGAGATTAGTTTCATATTGAGTTGTTTTGCATTTTGCAATTAAGTTATTGTATTTTCAGTCTTTCTACAGTCGCTGTTTTGGCTGTGGCTGAACTGGATTTTCACTCATATGTCTTTGAATGATTTTTATCCAGTTATGGGTATTTGACCATTGTGTTTTGCAGCCTTGGGCGCCCCTCTCTAGTGAATTTCAGATTTTATTATCAAGTGTGGATTTTTAAAAGGAAAATTCGCCCCTCCTTGAGGGCCATACATTTCTGGAGAGCATTGGTTTCCGTGCAAATTAATATGAAGTCATTTGATGTTGTCTAGCCTTTGGGATTTGGGCGCCAACTTGTCTAGGAGTTATTGCATCTGATTTCAAGTCATTTGGCTGGGTATTGAGCATGTTATGAGCATTTTAGTGGGTCTTGTAGTTGCTGGTTAGGGTATTTCAGTTGCTGGTTCTATCATATCAGACTTAGAGGGTTCATCATTTGGGCTGGGATTGAGTTCTTGAAGTCATATTAGGCATTTTGGAAGACTCGTTATACATTTGCAGCTTGGATTACTTCACTAATGCAGTGTGCTTGGAAGCTCTCTAACATATTGTAAGCTGAACAGTAGTACTGTCAGCATTTCTCCTAATCTGATCTGATTTTTGTAATTCCCATGGCTGTGGAAGAGACTGGCTCATTTCAGTCTATAGCTTTAAGTTTCCCCTTCTTGCATCACCCGCTGAACAAGTGGAAGAGGCCGGCTTGCCACCTATTTACTTACTGTATTGCATTATTCATCATATTGTTGATCGGCTGAGCCGTCAACATACTCCCACTGAACAAGTGGTCGAGTTGCATCTTTATTTCAGTAATGTACTTTCCATTTCAGTCCTCCCGCTGAATAAGTGGTTGAGTGATTGCTTCTCTTTCTGTTACTTTCCAGCAGTTTCAATTATGCTAATGATCCCCTTTCGAGTATGCTCTCAACCTTGCCCGCACTGGGATCTGGGTTGATTAGAGGAAAGGGTTCCTTCCAGTTGGATTGTGTTTTCATTAACGATAACGGGTAAACTTGGTTGTGAAAAAGTGAAAAATTTGGCCCGGTATATTTCAAGCCGACAGTCGTCTGATATCAAAGGCTGAACAAAGGAGAAAAAGTGAGTAAAATGACAAAAGACAAAATAAATGGTGAAAAACTCAAAATAAAAACTAACTCTGGAGAAGTTAGGTGCCTCCAGTCAAGAAGGGCGCTTAGGGTTTTGAGGCATTAGATGTCAGTTTTTAGAAAAGCAGTATCCAAGAGACCCCTTCCAAAATCTTCTTAGCTATCCAAAGAACCTATCAGCCAGTCAATCTGATCAGTATAGTGCCCGAAATCATGAATTCATTTGAAGGTCTGAAGACAAGCAAAAATTTGAAGATCATTAAAATGGCTGACACTGGAGAAAGTGGGCGCCCCTGGAGGAGATAGGCACCTGACAATTTGAAGGGTCAAATGAAGTTTTTGTCAGAAGATGTCTCCAAAACAATGTCGTTAGATTCGATCAGGCTCCGTGATGAAACATTCAGTTCGTCCGTCAGATCAATCTGGAAGTCGGGAGACAGGATCAAACTAGGGTTGAAAATTGAGGAGAAGTTGAAAACAGTGAAAAATGACAGTTTTGGTGAAGTAGGTGCCTCCAGCCAAGAAGGGCGCCCAACTTTTCTTGCCTTAGTGAAATTTTTGAAAATTTCAAAATCTTGAAAGAAGAAGAAATGTCTAAGTTCATTGCATGAACTTAAATTAGGGTTTTGAAGAATTAGGGTTAGAGAAGGATGTTTAACTCAAGACAAATGTTATTTAAAGGCACCTTTGTGTTTTATTTTTTATATTTTCTTGCAAGTGGCTTCAAGGAGAAATAGAGCAGCAACTTCAAACCTATATTTTCAAGATTCAAGAACTTAAACTTGCTGGTTTTTCATGAATTTTCAGATCAACACTCAAGAAGGCTTGCCTTTTCATGTTTTTTTTTTATCCAGAACATGAAATCTTTGAAGGAGGCCATTGTTTTCAATTTTCAGCAAGCTGGTTTATATCAGTTCTATCTTCTGGATAATTTTTTAAGAATTTTCTCAAGGTTGCAGCAACTGCTTTTTATTTTGCATGTCAGAGAAAACTTCAAAATTACAATTTCCAATCTTCTGGGTCTATCTCAAATATTCTTCTGGACAAAACCCATATCACAGCTTTTTTAGTGAAACTTCAAGTGGCTGCTTTTTCAGTGAAACTTCGAGGTTTTCAAAATCTACTCAAATGGGTTCATCCAGAATGTGCCTCTGAACAATACCCAGATGCCAAATTTTTCTGCTTTTTCAGAGAAAATTAGGGTTTGCTGCTTATTCAGTCTACATTCAGAATTTTCGGAAACGAATGATCTGGGTCTTCTTGTAACGAAATTCTAAACAAAACCCATATCTCAGAAAAATTTCCAAAAAAATTCATCCGTTTGACGAAGAAAAATCAACAAGCTATAAATAGAAAGTTGTGCAAAACTTGTCAGAACGTAGGCGTGTTTACAGGCAATCTTCAAGCTTTGCAGAATGGAGTACACTCCTACAAAGTTTAAGACTAAATTAGCATTGTATCATGATTTCATCGAAACAACCAAAACTGACTTATACCACATTAAGCTAGTGTTCAATCTGCGTGCTTTGGAAGACGCAGATAATGTCACCATCAGGCACCTTGGCCATTCAGGTCTTCTTGCAGCAGCATCCATCCCTTTTTCTGTTCAAAGCTTGGAGTTCGTAATTGCTTGCATCAAGCATTACAATCCAGCAACGAGAGAGATTTAGTCAGTGGACGGGAGAACTATTTGCAGCCTAAAGCCCGATGTGATAGAAAGATGTTTCTCTATTCCACCTTGGCCCGAAAGTGTTACTATCTCTCGAGATGAATGCGAAAGATTTCGGGAAATGGATAAGAACAAGTACAACAAGAAGATTGCAACAAAATGGATGAAAGAAAAACATAAGACATTGCCAAAGAATGTTGGGAGAGGCGAATTTAATGAGGAAATTGCCATTATCATCACCTTGCTCAATCGGATCACAGGCCAAGAAGACGCAACTAAGTTTCAGCCTTGGATGTTCTATGTGATACCTCACATCATGAAGAAAACAAAATTCTATGACTGGCCTACATTGATCAGTGACTAGCTTCATCATCAGATAACTGAATATTTTAACAGGCATGAATTCCACATGATCTCATACCTAGTCTACCTAGTTGCCTTCCAAGGCAAATTTAGAGGGTTGAACACTGAGGGGTCCTTAAATGTTTAGCATGTCTACAATTATTACATTCAACTGGAGCTTGTTGCATCATCACATCATTACAAGAGAGTGAATGAAGCATTCCTTATGCATACAGTGCGTGACCTGGACAATGAGCTACATGTACATATTTCATCTATTGCCAGGGCAGTGATGTCAGAATGGGCGGATTGGTATATTCAGTTTGCTACTTTCACCTACTTGAGGGTCTATGGCTATTCTGGTGCTCCTCTCATGCTACCAAGGTATCCATCGGATGAAGTTGTGTGTATGGAGTTTCTTAGGCAAGTATCAGATGTTCACACCCGCTTGCGAAACAAAAAGAAACCAGCATTCAACTTCCCTTTTGCATTAGGCATTTACAAGTGCAGGTCATTGGCAGATGCCAAAATAATGGGTAACGTGTTAATTAGACTTGGTCTCAAGCCTTTTAGCGAGAGACGATCCTATGATCCCCATGGTGTCTATGCAGCCAGACTTGGTCAAAACTTCGCTCATGTGCCCGCACTGGAGGATTTTTGGGCCAACTGCAGAGATGAAGTTGAGGTCCGAAGACCTAGCAATAGTAGACTCACTCTTCATCAGATGAAGGATTGCTTGTCCGAGGATATTGAGGGTTTATCAGATGATGATGGAGATGTGGTTCTCCCAGCTTACACTCGTAAGCAGATTGAGCAACAACCTCTTCTACAGGTTAATTGGGCTAATAAAGAATGCATTTTAGTGGAAGAAAGGACTCGTCAAGTTGTTGAATACAGTAAAACTTTCTTAGTCCTTAAGAGGAAGAAGTCTATTCCTGTAGCAGAGCCGCCAAGGGTTCATTCATCACTTCCTTCTTCCTCCAAAGCTTAGTCAAAGAAGAAAGGAAAAGGTCAAGAGGTTGTAAAGGGCAACAGGTCAACAAAGAGTGTGAAGAAGAGGTTGGACTACATAGGTATAGTGATACAGGAGCAGCCAATGATGGAAATAGAAGTCCCTCCACATGAGCCCATAACTCAAGAGGAAACAAAAAATGTGCCTTTGATACATGAACCTTTGCCATCCCCGAGGTCTTCACCAATTCACATTGATTTGGAAGACGAGGAGGTAGAGGAAGAGATTGCAGTTGTACTTCCCATGGATGTTAGTCGAAATACCACATTTTGGCTTGAGAGCTCCTTGGGAAGGACAAGAAGAAGGCCTTCTTATTAGGTAAATGTTGATGATCTCAATGTATATCAGGAAGCACCCAAGAAGAAGGCAAAGAAACAAATGCACTTTGAGAGATATCCCGATGGTGAGATGGTCATGGAGACAAAAACACCTCCCGAAGACAGAAACAAAGATGAGGTGGATATTGATGACTTTGTGATGGTGAAAGCCAATCTTGGAAAGAGCACTAGGCATGCTGATATGAGCTTGTTCAAGATGGTATCAGAGAACATTCAGGAAAGAGTGCAAAAGGATGGGGAAGACAAGGCAGCCCTCAAGGCTGAAAACCGTCAACTCCATTTGTACATCTCAAACCTCATTCAGGGCACTTCACAAACAACACAGTTGTTGCCCCAGGTCTTAGAGACACCAACTGATCAGCAACAGTTGAGACAGTTGGTCATTTGTGGGAAACAGAGTCAGGAGTTGATTGAGGAAATCATCACTAAGGGTACAAAAGTTCTAGCTTAGATATTTCAGCTGAGATATAAGGCTCATGATTTACGTCAGGGTATCCAAGATTTTGAGCAGTTGATAGCCGAGTTCAAACCTATGCATGAAATCATAATTGCAGATTTAGACAAGGCATATGGTTCTATCGCTGCCAGAGAACATAAAAGATAGATCCTGGAATGGAAAGAAGGTCACCTTTTCAAGGTTAAGACATATGAAAGAATATCCGAGGAGTTTGTAGCATACAAGCAACGGGTTGTTGATGCTCTTGAATTCATAAGAGAGTTTGTTGCAGCAATTCCTTGCCGGTATTGTTAGGAGGATGGTTCCTATTTTGGGCTTGATGAAGTCCAAACATAGTTTCAGAGTGTTGTTCGTAGCAGCAATGACAGTGACAGAAGTGTTGTGACCTTTTCACACATCACCCCATGCCAGATGGGGACCCCCTAATTTTTGCTCCATTTTGGTCTTTTGGCTTTTGGTTTTTGGGTTGTTTTCTCTCTCTCTCTCTCTCTCTCTCTCTGATCTTTTGTCCTTTCAGGGATGTCCTATCGTTTGATCTGATGGAAAGTTTGGCTGTTTGTGAAATTAGGGTTTCATTCTTCAAGACAGTTTGAAGCTGAACTGGGTTGGCTAATTGACATTTGAGCTGAACATTGCAATCACAAGGCATCCAGCAAAGTCCCATTGAATTTTCATTGAATTTTGACAACTTACTATTTTTAGTAAGTACCTAAAACAAGGTCTTTTCCTCAGGATTCTGGAATTCTGTTAGCTTCGACACATTCAGAACACATCGATTTGCTTGCACGTAAATTTTGAGCCAGATCAGACAACTTGCTATTTTTAGCAGTTCGGGCTTCAGGAGCCATTTTCAGGGGTCAAACATATGATTTTTCAATGCATGTCTGGAGGTTACTTCTGGGTTATATCTTGAAACCTTCGCAATGATATAACATGCAAACTGAGAGAGTTCAACTTTCGGAGGCTATTTTTAGGGTTTGCATGTAGAGTTCTCTAACGCATGTCCGGATATTCCTTCTGGGTTTTTCGAGAGCTTCGCAACAGTGTGACATGCAAGCGGAGAAGACCAAGTTTCGAGGACTTACTATTTTTAGCCAATGCCCGCATGCAGACCAGTTTTCTGGGTTTTTCTGGGTTTCTTGAGATCCCACAAGCAATATGACATGCAAACTCATCCGACATCGGATTGACCACTTTCTGGGCATTTACTATAAATAGCAGTTTTATCCCAGCAGCTACCCAACACTTCAGTCCAACAAGCAGAGTGGCAAGCAACAGAAACGAGGTCAAACGGAGACCATTCAGGGCACATGCATATCAAATTAGGGTTTCCAGCTTCGATGCCTAAAAAGAGGGGTAAAAAGCCGAAATTTTGAAAAACGAAGGTATCCCACTGTGATCAGCATCCTTCAAGCAGTCTACTGGTGAAATTTGGGCGCAATCCGAGTACTTACTATTTATAGTAAGTCAGCTCCAAAACAGGGCTTACTATAAATAGCAGGTGGCTATAAATAGCAAGTTGGCATGTAGGACAGGCGAAAACAGGATCACAAGGCAAAGAGTATCATATGGTGAAATTTTCAGGCAAAACGGAGCTGCAGAAGTCAAGCAATTTTAGGGTTTGCTAAAAATAGCAGGCAGGCTAAAAATAACAGATGAGCTTGGGCAACAGGTATAAACAAGGTAGCAAGGCCACAAGGAATGTATCATGCCAGCACCAGAGTCGGAATGGGTAAAAAAAAAACCATGAAAAGGCACACACCTCCAAAATTTACTAAAAATAGATGGCAAAGGTAGCTGAGGCATTGAAGAAACTTCTAAGTCCACGAATGCAAATTGGCATGAGGACAGGTGAAATGCGCCCAAGTCAAATTGATGAAAGCCTTGAAAAATCTAAGGCGTGGGAAACAGAAGCTTCACCACCTAAATGCGCCCACCTCAAGGATGAAGCTTGAAAAGTTTCTAAGTTACGAAATAAAAGTACCCCCTGCTAAATGCGCCCAAGGCAAGACGAGGTAGCTTGCTGGTTGAAATATTTTCTAAGGCATTAAAATGAGAGTAGATACCCTCAAATGCGCCCATGATGAAAGAGTGCCTAGGGAAATCTTCTAAGTAAGTGAAATAAAAGCACATGGCCTCAAATGCGCCCTTGGCAAGAAGGAGGAATGTAAACTTTCCAAGTGTTGAAAACAAAAGTCAATGGGCTGAAATGCGCCCTTGGGGGAAGAAGAGATGAAAAGGTTTCTAAGTATGGCAAAATAGAAGCTCACCCCTCTAAATGCGCCCTTGAATGAGGTGGATATAAAAAATTTCTAAGTATGGTGAAACAAAAGCTTCTACCCTCAAATGCGCCCACCTTAGGAAATCCACTTCAAAAAGTTTCTAAGGCACACAAATGGAAGTAGCACATGCAAAATGCGCCCTCAAGGGAGAAGGGTGGCTGAAAGTTTCTAAGGCATAAACAAATTTCATCCTCTACCTCTCAAATGCGCCCAGCAAAGGTTATATGATGAAAAAGTTTCTAAGGCATTGAGAATGGAAGCATGATGGGCAAAATGCGCCCAAGGTAACATAAGGCTGAGGAAAATTTTCTAAGGCATGTAAATGGAAGTTAACCCCTCTAAATGCGCCAAGGATGGGGAGAGTGGTGTTATGAAAATATTCTAGATTATAAAAATTGCAGCACATAGGGTGGAGAGGCGCCCAACAGGGGAAGTGAAAGTTAAAAAAGTTTTTAAGTGTTGAGAAATGGAAGCACACCCTTCCATATGCGCCCTAAGCAAGTGCAGCATGGTGAAGAAATTTCTAAGTAAGAAAGTAGAAGCTCACCCCTCTAAATGCGCCCTTGAGGGGGGAAGACTTGAGAAAAGTTTCTAAGTAAAAATGGAAGTTCAAGGAGTAAAATGCGCCCTCAAGGCAAGCATGAAGGTGTTACAAATTTGCCTAAGTCAAAATGAAGGCCCCCCTAGTAAAATGCGCCCTCAAGGCAAACAAGAAGGTTGGCAAAATTTGCCAAGGCATGGAAAATAGGAATGGGCTATGAAAAATGCGCCCTCGGGAGAAATGAAAACTCCCTAGGCAAAATACGCCAAAACCTTGGGGAGATTGACAGATGATAGGAAAAATGCCTAAGGCATTAAAATTGAAGCTTGCCTAGCTAAATGCGTCCTCAAGGTAGAAGTTAAGTGGCTGAGACTTGAAGGAAATTTCTAAGGTGGATAAAATAAACTAGGCCTTGTGAAGTGCGCCCAAGATGGAGTTGAAGACATTTTTATTTTCTAAGGCAAAGACAAGGGATGTGCCTAGAGGAGGTATTGATATTAATCTTTCCAGATACAAGGTGATATAAGCTGGAGGAAATTCTTCGGAAAAATATGAGGAACACCAGGATTTTGAAAGGTTGAGGCTACAGGTAAGAAGTACGCCCGAAAAATGGAGCAAACCTTAGTAATTTTTATTATTTTTCAAAAATAATAAAAATTAAACTTACCCCTTCGTCTGGATACACATGGAAATTATGATTTCAGAGGGGAAATTTCTTCTGGATATTGGACATTTGCCACCGGGAGATGATTTAAGGTTCTTCCACACCTTGCTCTTATTGTTTCGACAAAGATTTTAGCTTGGCACCCGTTTAACAAATTTCCTAAGGCCCGGATAGATAAAATTTCTAAGGCATGGTAAAATAAAGCTCAAGAGGTCAAATACACTCACAGGGTAGAGATGAAATTTGTCCAAGGCATAGAAGAATTTGAAGATGAAATGAAGCTAGAACATCAAGCATTCAGACGTTGAAAAGTTATAAGTTTGCTGGAAATAATGAACTCTATCAAGATCCAGAGATCAATCAGTCAAAACATGGGAATAAGGTAAGTAAAGTGAATTTATATTATAAAATGTTCTGATGCTCTTCTTTTGTTTTGCAGGATGAACACCAGAGCCAGAGCATGAGGACTTGAGGTGATGAAGTTGGACAACGTTACAACTTTGGAAAAGGGAAATGGCAATGAAGATTTGTCTAAGGCACTAAGAACGTGACGCAAAGGAGGCTAAATGCGCCCAAGGCAGTGGGCTAGAGAAATATGAAAGTTACAAGGAAGAAATGCATCCAGAAATTAAAGCAACAGGAGACTAGAACGGAGAGAATTCCTTGCTCATCACTTTTATATCAACCGTATACTCGCCTCTCCTCCTGGCGCAACAGAATTGGCAGACAGAGTAGTGGGAACGCGTTTCTGGATGAGAATCTTCTAGAAGAAGATAGTGGGCATTAATTGCTCGTAGTGGGGAGTGGAGAATATTCTGTGCATTCATTGCCCCACTCCTCTCAGTGGCGGTTTTTAGGGCAAAAACCCTAATTAGGGCATATGTGGCTCGATCTGAGCCCTTTATTGTAATTCAATCTAAGCCGTCCGCTGGACTGGACCAACTATAAAAGGGGCATCCCCCCTCATTTGTAATTAAGTAGATTAGATCAAGAAGATTGAGAGTAGAGAAGATAGAAGTTAGAATAGATAGAGAGATGGCTTAGAAGTTAGCTTAGTTTGGAAAGGAGAGAAAGACTTTCCCTTTGAAAGTTTTTGTAAAAGATTGTTGTGTAAGACTCTCATAATATAAGGATTTTCATTGATTGGTGATTCTATCTTGCATTGTGGGTAGTTGACAAGATCTTTTCGTCTTTCCAATTCAAGTAGATAGAGTAGAGTAGACTTTATTTTATGCAAGTAGTTGTTAATTGTGGAGTGTGGCGTTGTGGTTTGAGCATATCTTCTTTCATCCATACCATTAGTGGGCTTGCTGATGGTAAGTTCGCCTTGTGTGGTCAACTGAAATATCAGTGCCTAACTTCGGTTGTGATTCGTGTGTTCACTTGCATCGTTGTGACGGAGTGCACATGTTGAATCACAATTTGAACATCTTACTCATCCTTTGAAGATTGCACCAAATTTGTCAGAGTTGTCCGAAGGGAGACGAAGCAAAGTCTGGTTTGAAGATTGTTTAAGTCGATCCTCGTCCTCCACCCCTTAGGAGTAGATTGTAGAATTCCTATCCTTATATCCTTTTACATTCAGTATTATCCGGTTAGTTTAAGAACCCAAGCTTCATTGATAGATCTCCCGAAATTTGAAAATCCTTTCTTCGAAGTTGAACGATTACGTAAGTCCCCTTGGAATACCCAGCATATTCACATCAACCAACTGAGTCTATTCGCAATAAAAGGAACCTTGGAGTTGAACGCATGAACTTTCACGCAATCTTAGCATGCGGAATACTTTGATCAAGAGGGAATAGAGTGACCGTTGGACATTTTATTCTGTGTTGGTGTTGTCATAAAAAACACGTCAACAAGAAGAATGAGTCAACTTTCGATGATGTCAGCAAAGTTCGAGAAAGCGTCCAAGGAGAATGAAGATTTCCTAAGATCTATTGCAGATAGCGAAAAAACTTGGAAAAGCGGCATTTTGTTATTAATAGTATTGGCACTCCCACCAAAGATGAAGTTGCCCGCTTTTTAGCGGATGTGATCGAGATTTAAATCATCTTTCTTCTAGAAGCTTCTTCCTATCTTTCTTTCTATTCTTGTCATGATTCTTATCCATTCTTTGAGAATAGAAAGAAAACAATTGTAATGTGTTGGCATTTTCTATTTTTAAATGCTTTCTAAGTTGTAGATGCTTATCTTCTTTAGGGTTAGAAATAAAGCTTGCGTGTTGGCAAGTATTAGTTGTAAAAAAAAGGAGATTTTAGGGTTCCCTACTCCTCTGCTTAGTTATAAATAAGAGCAGTGTTTGCTCATTTTTCTTTAACCATGCTTGTGATAACCAAATTGCTGAGCTTATGCCTTCATGT